>CM062096.1:8966451-9395153 GCA_031163375.1 Conogethes punctiferalis | reverse complement strand
TGTACAATAATTGTACATGTTAGTACACAGGTTTTAAGTATCACGCCGACCAAAAAGCGACCACTTGGCCGGTGTATGAATCTTAACTTACTTCCAAGCGTTATTTTCTTCCGACATGCGTAATTATAACGATTTTATTAGGCTGAAATGTTATAATATTAGTATATTGAGGACAGAAATTACAATTTGGATTAGAAAAATATTTATTAAGCATACATTGATCGCAGTTTCGTCGCATCCGAGCTAGACATGTGACCCTTTGTGAGCCTTCTGAGATTGCAGTAAGGTTTTTGGTTCTTGGTCACTGTGATTCATTATCAGATGCAGGCCGCCTTGTTTACGGGTTATGCTAGATCTGTTTTGACTGTACACAATTTTATTCCTAAAGTTTGTTCCAATTTGTTGCTGAATGAGGTGCCTCTGAAACTGAGCAATATTCTAGTAGACAACGCCGGTGGTTATCCCTTTACGTTGGTCGTCTTTTCAGTTATAGCAGTTTGCATATAGTATTTTCCGAAGGATTTCATTCCGAAAATAAGCCGCACAATTTTAATTCACAATTATTTGTACTTATGGGTGGCAGAATTTCCGCATTTGCCTACCTCGATATCAGTCTGTCATGTCAAATTGATAATTTCGCTGACAAAGTCAAGAAATGACAGTATCTATGGTGTATTCAAAAAGTTTTTAATCATTCCGTAACATATTTTCCCGAAATTCTAAATGAAAAAATTGATGAATCGTTGTAATTTATAGCCTATATGTTAATCTGATGCATAAACAATATTCGTGTAAAGTTTCACTAAAATCTGTTCAGTAGTTTTTGCGTGAAAACGGAACAAACATCCATCTATCCATCCATCTATCCATCCAAACAAACTTTCGCGTTTATAATATTAGTGGGACAATCCACCGCGGCTGTGGCAAATACAGTGTTTTGTGGTTTCCCGTGTTTTGATTGTCGCCAGACGCCAGCTCTAGCCGCAACACATTTCATCAATCATCATCATCATAATCATCGACCTATTGCAGTCCGCTGCTGGACACAGGTCTCCCCAGCTGTTCGCCACCTAGGGCAAACTTCTGGAAGATATACCCATAATCGCCACGCTGGGCAGACGGGTTGGCGATCGCAGGGTGTAGCTTCTTGCTCCGGTGACGCTGCTGCCCGTCATCGGCCTTTGGTATTTAGCTACGCCTTCTATCGTGATGGTTTTACCGCCACCAGTCGGTTTGCCAGAGCCTCGTTTGTTGTTCGGCAGGATGCACCACGGGCAGGTGAGGATGGCTGGGAGCGAAAAGGTGACGGGTCGGTCCTTTACATCATTTACTCATTAAAATAATTTATTACCTGACATAATTTCAAAAGAATTTTTTTCTAAACAAGATGCGACACCCACGCACCTACGTTGATTTGATATACCTGAGGACGGTCGGAGTTCAATAACTCCCAAGCATCGAATAATCAGTAATTGAATGGCTTCGAAACTCGTAAACAATTCACAAGCCGAGAATACGTAAGACTACATTGTCTCGTTCGAGCCTTTAAATTAGGACTAGACGTGTCGTGAATGACTTTTAAATAAACAAGTATCTCATTAGGACTTTAGAGTGAAAATTGTATTCGTGCCTTTTAATGATTCATTTTTAAATAATCATTCTGTAATCGTTTCAAGGGGTATTTAGCTTTTGTGCACTATGGATAAGCAGAATTTCAAAATCCCTTTCACGTGCTAATCAATACATAGAATCCAACCTATTTTCGCGTTTCGTGTATCGTTGGAAATCCCATTTAAAGTGCAATTTTTATTTTTATTCTGGCCGTAATCACTACTCCGATTGCTGACCGCAGTGTAGGTTTTATGCGTACCCATGTAATCGCTACTGCCCGTTTCCTGATATTCTCCTTCTATGAAGTGGGAGCTAATTGTCCGTAGAAAGATTAATTTTATGAAATTTTATTTCATATACACGACTGCTTACCCAAAGGTACGCAGTCGGTATAAGAAAATTACAAAAAAAGAGTCATTTCACTGATTCCGTCATTAATCGAAAGGATGTTTTATTTTTGCAGCTCAAAAAGCTATTGACGTCTCGATGTAAAAGCCTGTATCTAATATTTCAAAATTCAAAGCAGCGAAGATTCCATACCCGATTCGAAATAAAAAAACCGGCCAAGTGCGAGTCGGACTCTCGCACGTAGGGTTCCGTACCACTATACAGCTAAATAAATGTTTTTCTTTACGTTTTATTATATTGGAGTTAATTAAATAAAAAAATTAGGTAATTTGATTTATGACGTTTAAAAAAAAACTACTGGCTAGATTTGATTCAAACCAAATTTCGTTAGTAGTTTGCATAGTGATACACATGATATATTTTTTTCAGTTTTATCATGCCCATATTTTAGAAGTTACGGGGGGGGGGGGGGACGGGGGGACTCATTTTACCACTTTGGAAGAGTCTCTCGCGCAAACTATTCAGTTTAGAAAAAAATGATGTTAGTAACCTCAGCATCATTTTTAAATACCTATCTATAGATACCCCACACGTATAGGTTCGATGAAAAAAAAATTTTTCAGTTTCAGTTCTATGTATGGGGAACCCTAAAAATTTTGGTTTTTTTTCTGGTTTTATTCTAAAATCTTAATGCGGTTTACAGAATACATCTACGTACCAAATTTCAATAATGTAGCTCTTATAGTTTCGGAATAAACTGGCTGTGACATACGGACGGACAGACAGACAGACAGACATGACGTAATATAACAATAATAATTTTATTTAGGTACAATGTAATTTTAATTTAATTTAATTATATTTAATTGATGTAATGTAAATGTGAATTTAATTATTTTGTTATCAAGTATAATTCATGAGTTTTATTTGTAATTGTGATGAATATGGGACTGTGTTCTGAAATAAATTTTATTTTATTTTATTTATTTATTTATTTATAAGGGTCCCGTTTTTGCCATTTTGGCTACGGAACCCTAAAAAAGATAAACAAGATAAGTTCGTCAGGTACAAGTCGGACACAAAAGGTTTCCCTCCTCATTCAGTAGCGAATAATACGGCGAACGACAAATGTCTGCACGGGCCGCGGGTCAAAGCGGCTAGAACTCTTTGCGACAGGGCATTCGTGAAACAGTCATTTGTGTCGAGAGCTGAAGCATTTCATTGAAACGATTTTTATATTGACAGCATTGGCAGGCCTTTCATGTAGGAAATGTTACAGAGCAAACGTTACAAGTACTAGAATGGGCGTTTTTTGTAAGTTGCGAAGTAGATGTTTTGTTGAGATGGAGAATCGAGCGTGATTTTTGTTTGTTTATTATCTTTTTCATCGTTTGGGAAAATTATGAGGAGGGATGAAAGACATGTAACGAGACTAGTATTGAGTATGAATGTAGAAAGATAAAGAGGAAGACCGAAAAAGGAATGGGTGGATTGTGTTAGAAATATATGCGTGTCAAAGGTGTGAGGGTGAAGATGACGGCTGATAGAGAAGAGTGGAAGGAGAAAACATGTTGTGCCGAACCCAGAGTTAGAGCGGGATAAGGGCCATACATTATCTTCTAGATTATTAGAGTTAAACGAGAATCTCAGATAAATTACTTATCGGATATTATAATTCTAAGAAACTAAGAAGAATCGCGGTACATACATGGGGGTGATTCGGAAATCCCACGAAACGACGGGCTTACGACGGCCTTCCACCTACCCTGAATAATATACACGTTTCTTTATTTTGAATGTCTATACTAATCTAAATTTTCTTAATTAGGTATATGGAAAATTAATTGGGTATTTGTCCACAGATCCGTACGTGAAGATATGTCTCATATGCCAAGGGAAGCGGATCAAGAAGAAAAAGACTACAGTCAAGAAGAACACCCTCTGTCCAGTGTACAACGAGGCCCTGGTCTTCGATCTGCCGGCAGACAACGTGTTTGACGTCACACTCCTGGTCAAAGTCATTGACTATGACAGGTACTTGTCATAAACTTCTTTAACATTGGAATGCACTTATAGTTCATTCGCGTTAAGAAAATAGTGACGCGAATGAACTATAGACATAAGCAGAGTGTGCGAAGAAGAAAAAAAAATTATCAATGATATTATTCAAATCAGAGATGGCATGTAGCCATTTTTTATTTGACCGGGTAAAAATCGTTTGGCCATACCCATCACCCAGGTATACTCACTAAAAACCCCGCTCCCTCCATCAAGCGCCTCTAAGGTTGGGGAGGTGTCACTGGCAAAGTTTTCAATAATTAAAATAATAAAAAATATAATAAGGCAACTAAAAATGTACCCGTCTCCAAGGAATGGTCAAAAAAGTATGAATGAAGAATATAGAATGCTCAATAATCGGTTTATTTACTTACTTCTATATTTTCCACTGATTACATAAAATTTAAAAAAAAACTTTTAACTGAATTGAAAACCTCCCGCTGTACCTACCCTGAAAACTTTTTTGAAATCGGTTAATAAATAAATAAGGTATGGTATATAAAGTTGAAAAATACCAATTCATTAGCATGATCAGTACCACAAATAGCTAACATCAAAATTATTAACGTTGACTGAACATCTGTGCGAATGAATGAAACGAAAACACTAAAGTAAAACATTTTCATAAAGTGAGATCATTTTTTATTTCCCAAGGTCCTAGTCGTAAAAGCCACTATAAATTTGAACAGTCTGATTAAAAGTACGATGACGTAACTCACAGCGAAATTAAGTAACTAATAAATATTCTAACGGAATATTTGATCAGCATCTAATCAATAATTTCAAGATCTTGTTTAAAATTAAAACAGGCTTGTGTAACTTGCTAACGATAATGCAGATTAAAATTGCCACTTCGTATAATAACTTCATTACAGTGAGCAAGGTGTTGACCAAGAATTTGATTAAATCCAAACAGGTCGAACCCTTTAAACGTAATCGAACGAATTGTTTTGACAAAGTTCCTATTATCCACCCTCGCTTACGTAAAACCGAATACAATCTCTTAGATAAATCTTTGTCCTATTTTGGGCACGTTAAATTTACAGACCGCCTACGTGTTGTAATTAAATTATCTTCATCTTTATCACGTTTGTTACCCAAAAATATCAAACGGCCTGATTTTGATTAAATTTGTTGCTATTTTTGGGCTACAAAATACTATTTTACCCATTATATTGTCCAGTTATGTTGAGCTTAAAGTTCTTAAAATTTTTGCAATGTTAGCCGCATGAGGTTGAATAATACATTATTTTCCTCAAAATCATGCAAATGGTCCTTTGATAGTTTCACAATCATAGATTTTATAGTAACAAAGCATAGTGTCTTTACCTGACCTGAAATTCTTCAGAGTCAGAGAAAGAGCTCCAGAGACTCAGCTAATGCGCAGGCATCCATAATTGTTTCTAATATTTTCCACCTCTATGCTGTCCCACAAGATACTTCTTTCCGCTTCGTTCTTTTAGGGTTAAGGAAAAAGTCCAAGTCGCTGTACGGTTTCATCATCATCATCAATCATTTTTGTTATTTGTTACGCCATGCTAACATGGCGTAACAAATACAGCATACATGGCGTAATAAATACAGCGTAACAACAGCATCTAAATGCTTTTTCACGCCCCGCTTAAAGGACTGAGAAAACACGTAGACGTGCTTTATGTTTCCAAATATACTTCTTCTAATTACAACAGATCTTTTTGACATGGACACTTTTTCCTCAAGAAACTTCCTCGAATTTATGGTACATTTTTCTTACATGAACAAATATTTGCGAACAGAATTGGACCGAACGAGTTGATTGGCTGCACGGCTATCGGCTCGACGCTTATTGGCATCGGGCGGGACCATTGGTTGGAGATGCTGGACAACCCCCGCAAGCCAGTGGCGCAGTGGTACCCGCTGAATAAGAGCCCTCCCGCCAATGTGACCCTGCCCGCCAACGCCCAGCAAAATGTTGGGTTAAGCTGCTTGAACGGAAGGTAAGTTTGCCTAAAGAAATGAATTATCACGTAGGTGGGAGATATCAGTGCTTATAGTAGCATAGTGGCCTCCCGTACTAAGCCCGTAAGCATAGCTTAGCTGGCTGTACGATTATGCTGTATAATGAGATCTGACGAGGCCGATAAGAAATTAAGAATTAATTAATCTTTTTTCTGTGTAAAATACTCGTCTAGTCTCATTTTGGTTACAACAGTAGTGGGTAAAACTCATAGGAGAAAAGATACGAACATTATACTACTTAAGTTTGTGCACAAACAGGCATACTTTTCATTTCTTGAAAGTTTTCATACGGTTTGTCGAGATTTGGACACGGCTGCAGAGACATATGACGTAATAGTCAATCTTCTTCAGTAGCAATTCTTCGAGATCGTTTAAACGAAATTTTCGATAGGGTCAATGTGGTGACCTATTTTTAGAAGATCGGTGTCCAAATCTTCACCAGATAGAATTTTGAGAATGTAATAATTTTACATTTACTATTTGCATGATAATGGAAGTCATGAAAACTTTTGGGCTAGCTATCCAAACAAAACGATTTGTTGTACCCCATTTAGTAAATCGTTTATAAATTCATACTTAAATATAAGTAACGTAAATTGCGATTCACTCTCCATTAATTTAAGATTCTAGGCTTAACTTTTATCCTTTTTAATCCTGACCTTTACTCCGGTATAATTCTAATTGCTAAACTGTTAATCTCGTCACAATATTTAAGGTCGTGTTTAATCCATCTCCCAGCTTACCTGTCGGTGTAATCACTGAATGAGGTTGCTTGTCGACTTTATAATTAGTATTAGAAAGTTAATTTGAATTAGAGTTACATTTTTGAAGGCCAATTGTGTGATCTTTGGATGTTTGATCTCGAGTAGCTCATCGTAATGAGATTTGATTAGATGAATATTAATAGGAAATGGATAATCACGTTTTGTAATTTTAAGTAATTGATTTTAATAATGTTATTCCGCTGTGATTGTGTGTTTTATGATAATACTTGAATTAGGGAGTATTGATTTCTTAATCTTAGCAATTAACAGACAATATTTAAATTTTGTGACGACATAACTTTGGTTTACTTTCAACTACAACAATTAGCGAAAATTTTAATTATTCTTAATTTTATTAAAATAAAGGAATAAGATCGGAGACATAAGAGAGTGAACACAAACAATTTGTATGACACCTTAACCTTTAAGTGTGGACGTGGAGTCTCACAGGCTACGCGTGTTTTGCGAAATCATAGAATTGACCACTTCCCACTACTTGCCGCCACCCCGCGTCTCAGTACCTTCTGTTTTAGTGTTAAAACAACCGCAGAAGCATACAGATGTGGCATCAGTTGTTTAATGTGTAAGTAATACTAATTTGAAAATCAGCCATAGCCTGTGAGACTACGCGTCCCTAGTTGTCAAACAAATATTTTTTCGTACAATTTTTTTATTTTTAGTAGATAGCTCACGAAAAAACAAAGTAAAAGCCACGAATTCGTAAAAAATATATTACAAACAGAGAGTTCGGACAGTCAGTCCAGAAAAAAACCTTGAAAGAGGAATTTAATGCCTTGATGCTGGGTACGGAGTTCGTAGTACGGACCAATCTCACAACGAAAGTGTTTTTGGCAAGTTCTTGGTATTCGATCGCGAACTTTGACAGCTTAGTGAAAATGATCAAGAGGAGAATATTCCAGAAGAGATCCTATTTATTGGAAAATTTTTTGCTCCAATAATGTCCCATGTAAAAAATGTTTGGCCATACATAGTGTCAGAATTTTTATTTTTGGTTTTCAGGAGTCGTTTTTATGTATTTTTGTGACTTTATTAATTAAATTTTTGGTAAAATGTGTTAAATCAGCCATTGTAATATGCGAAGGCCTATTAAAAGGCTAAAGATAGGATCTCATGTCAACTAAGTATGAAACGTACTACTATTTGTTAATTATCGTTTATTGTCTAAACAATTAAGAAAATATGATTGAATTCTTTTACATATGTTTTATTAGATACCAATAGTTTAATATCAACATAAATTGAAAACGTCCAAAAGCAATTTTATCAAAAAAAATGACTTGGAAAATAGTAGCCTGTGAGACTACGCGTCCCTTATAGTGTTACAAATTTATCACGTCTCTAGTTAAAGGTTAACACACAGATTCTTATAAGATAGGTCATCGTATGATATTTCCTAGTTAGATCATAAATGGATGTCTGATAAAAATCCTACTAACACATAGATTATGAATATAGTGACCCAAAGAATAGTATAATAATCTTAGTAACTATATAGTTGATGGCCGAAGAATAGTGACATCCACCTAACACACTTCTTTCTTTTCAGATGAAGAGAAGGCAACCACACGACTGATATTAACATCCTCAGGATAAGATGGCGGCATACTCTAGAGAGGCTGAGTATCAATGAGTAGGGCGCTATGACGTCACCGGTCGGTATTCCACGATGCCAAACGTATATTTATTACGGTTGTATGTCCATTTACTGTAGCGTTACATAATGAATGTCAAGTGATAATGGAAGTAGAGAGATAGACTAGTCATTAGAACACTAGACTTGTCTGTTAAGTAGAAAAAGAATTTAACCCTTAGAACTTCTTTAAGAGAACTTAGTTAAAATTGATATCAATCGAATCTATGATTTAATGAAAAGTATATAGCCGTAGTTGAGAATATTATCCTTGATATTTAAACAAAATAAGTAATAAGTTGTCATGAAACCATTGTCATTCCTTTCCAACTTTACATTTTTTTTTTGTTAAAACTAATCCTATACCTCAAAACTTAGTTTAGACTAACCTCGACTGTATACTACTACTTCTATACATATTTATACAATGTTTATATTTATATTATTATTATATCTAAACGCACATTTCAAATTCAAGACTTAATCGCGTCATGTACATACATATTAAACTATCATAAATGTTGTATAGTTGTTGTCTTTTACAGTAGATGTTAAGATAAGGCTATTGATATATAGTCATTTATTGATATTTAGATATACTTTATCTTCGAGAAAAGAAATATCATATCAATTTGAACTTGATATCACTTTTGATGATACTATGTTGTTCTAATATTGATGCACAAAAATAATATTTGTTATTATGGTGAGTGTTACACATATTACAGTGTTGGACAATAATGTAGATGGAATATATTCAAGAACGAATGAAAAAGTTTAAAACAAGAATATTTTCAAAGAAATGATATTGTAATGTACATGCACATCATATTATAACAACTTTGTTATATATATGACAGTTTATGTAAGATGAAATCAAAGCTTTAAATCGTGTTAAAATTTAATATTGTATTGTATAAAAAGAATATTTGTCGAATTATACTCAGATGGAGATAATTTTTAAATTTAAATAAGAATGTTGAACTAATTATCGTTCTTGTATGATTTGAAATTCGTCTTTTTAAAGTAGTTACTGAATGTTGTCAGATTGGAGTTTAAATAGGTTTAAACATATTTAGCTGAGAAATTTAAGAAATCACATAAATATTTGACAATCTATATCAATAAATTATAATTTGATTTATTATTTTCCATAAAATCTTACATTCATTACAGGAAAAGTATTTTACATGTTAGAATTGTAGCTTAGAAGAAGTCTTATCTGTCTTGCTATCGAAGTTTAAACTACATACCTGCCATAGAAGATTAAAATACCTTGTTACGTGGCAGACATTTGCCACTTTTTTGTACAGGCCTTTGCCACTTCTTTTTGTACCTACTGGATTTTCAGTCTCGCTAATACCAAGTTAATTAAGAATTTTATGAGACAAAAAATTACTGTTCGGGTCTGGAACAAAAAATCTTAAAGTTAAGTAGTATGAGGAGCAGGTATGGATTATAATTATCCCTTTGTAACTTAATGGAAATAGGATATCCGCACAATACCAACAGAAGCATGAAAATGATACAATCATAATTATGAATTTAACTATACCGATCTTGACTTGACTAAATTAGTAGTAAAACTGCTTTCATTTATGTCTTAAATTATTGTAATTACAAATTACATACCTTTAATTATTATGGTCTAAATCACCATCTCTCAGCAAGATACTTTATTTCAGCTTCGTTGTCATGATTTTAATAATATTGTAATATTATAAGTCTGAGCTCATAGGTACTTAAGAGACTCGGAGTTGAGCAAACTTTTGTTGAGTAAAAAGTTTAAAATTAATTAAAAATGCTAATTGTTCTTAAAGAAATAGGAAGTTTGCGTAAAATTATAACCTAAGATAGAACACGGTGAGGGATATTCGACCTGATAAAGTCAGATACAGCAAGAGCTAAGGCAACTAATTTACTTACAATTATAATGCTTTCATGAATTCTCACCAAAAAGTACTATTCCATACTTCGCAACACTGCAACTTAGTATTAAATAAAAATAAATAATTGTTCTAAAAATTAATGGATGTATCATTAGTTTCGACTGAACAATATAATTATTGAATAAGTATGTATAATTATTGTATTACTTATACACAAATTGTACTTCTAAGTATTTCCTTAAGAATTGTGAACTTTTTCTAATGGAAAAAAAACTCTTCACATTTCATCTAATTCTAAATGTGGAATTTCTAGATATGTTATTGTTATGGAGAGTAATTTCATTAATGGGTAAGTTAATGATAATGAACTGTTGTTAGAATTGATTAATTAACAATTTTGAAATCGATTTCAACTCGACCCGGAAATATAATTAAAATTAATAAATAGATTAATTCCTTATATTTTTCTTACAAAAAAGACAAATCAAAAGATTAAGTGCTATGTATTATGTGTACCTAATTATGACTTTCTTGTGTAGATAAGGCTTAATCTATCAAATATCAAGGCTCGAGCCCCACAGGGGGCGCCCTCAGCACCGTTGCTTAAATTTTTAGGGGTGAGAGCCTTCCGCTCCCCCAACAGTCCGGTGATGATGACAAGGCCGCCCTGGCCATCATCGTAGTCATTTAGAAAAAAAAATAAAATCAAACGATGTTAGAAAATATTTAAAAACTTGGTTATTATCGGCGATTAAATTGTACCACTGGCTTAGTTTTTTGGACAAAGTTCGATAAATCTCAATGGAATTTATGAGTCGATAAATTGGTTTGGATATGGCATTCGAGAAAGCCCATCCCATTTTTATAATAACGAATATTTATGACCACTTCTCTGCCACATTGAACTCTCATGGATTATGTTCAAAAGTATGGCATATTGAATGTGACTTTAACACTATTGGTTTAGAGGCCAAGAGTAGAATGTAGGAAAAGAAGGAAGGAAAATTCGTTTTCATACATTTTTATTGCAATATTATAGACACGTTTTACAAAAATAGCATGTCGATACTTACGTTATATGATCAAACCAAGCTATGGTTAAGTGTATGGTTGCATTAACGTGGATCCCAAAGGCGCGCCGCGTAATTTTTAGTTGTAAAAGTAAAATTGTATTGCAAACATAAGGCAAAAAATCGTTTTCTTAATTTTTATTGACAAAAATGACGTAGAGACGTCGACATTATCCAAGGGAGTACACCCATGAACCTGCGTAAATATAAACACCTGGGTGTATCTAGATACAGAACAAAACACAAGTATCCATCATACGAATGTTTGTCCCGGGTCAAATCAACAACCCTTGGATCAGAAAGCAGGTATGCGCCACCAGGGCAGTGTGTATCATTACAAAACTACTCCGCTAAATTTTGCATACTACAAACGAGCCATCGGGGCAGTATGTGCATCATTAAAGAACCACACGGGTAAATTTTATACACTACAAAAAGTGTCACCGGGGCACTATGTGTATCATTATAGAACTACTCCGCTAAATTTTGTATAACTGTCTATCGTTAAAAACAATTGATATTGAAATTGGTCATCATTATTTGTAAAATTAAATGTAATTTACGATAGGTTAAGTGAACAAAACAGTATCATACAAATACTCGAAAGGTAAAGAAAATGACAGTACAAGGACGGCTGAATGAGAGGAATATTTTTGTATGAGACTAGGATATCTGTCGTACCTAAACGATACATAAGTCTTTATACTATAAAACTGTATTATCTAAGTCAATGTAAGTGCTTATACCGATTTATGAATAAAATGTTGACATTTTTATTATTGGACTTTTATTGTGACTACCTTATTCATAAATTTCATATAGCAACACGGCCCTTTGTTTAAAAGGCAGAGGTCACATCTATACCAATTGAGGCACCGGGGCAGTCATTATATAAAAATGCAAGTTGATTTACTCGCTATCAATCTACGTGACATTAAGTCCTCTAATGTATACAACGTGGTATATTAATTACTTTTAGAGCATAACATCAATCAAAACTTCATTTGTTCAAAGGGAATAATCCCCAACTGCATAGAGATTAAAGTTCAATTTCGGAATAGCGGGTTAGTTATTAATCGAATATTGGATGTAAATCACCATTGCATTTGATATGCACTAGCTGATAAGGCTTATGCTAACTTACGAGCCTTCCGATACACTATACGGATTAAGGTAGGCAAGTGTCTATGTGTGTTCATGTAAACATAGATCGACTGTCCATAGGCTATACCCATTGTATCCATAGGTTACTAAGTAATCGGCCCTATTGCCCATCGACTTAACATTTGGACCTACGACCGCTTACCATCAGGTGGAGTGAGATCATCCTGAACGCTCTTTTTATAAAAAAAAAGACGGACAGCGAAGTCTTAGTTATATGGTCCCGTTTTTACCCTTTGTGTACGAAACCCTAAAAGAGGCAGAACAAATTACAAAAAATGAAAAACTTACAAAATCTCCTGGACGGCTGCTTCCAAGTGGACACTTTTTGCAATTTAAAGCTTCTGAATTTTATTTTGTTTTATATTATTTTAATGAACTAAGAATGTTCGTGCAAATTCGATGAGGAGAGAACACGTATAATTTGTTGAAACGTAAACGTTTGAAAATCCTTTGTAATTCTTAAAACCAATTTCGCCAGAGTTCTAAGGAAATTATTCGCCAAAGAAGAACGAAATTGTACCAGCGGACGGTTCTCACATAGCAAAAACACCAGCCTGTAACTTAAACGAACTAGCTTAATGACTCCCGGACTCTGTCCCTTTGAAACTGGAGCCCAGCTTTAACGGGTTCACGTCGGGTGAAGGTTAAAGGGATGGAAGGTTTAGTAATGGCGAGTCAACGGAGAACTGAGAATTAAAGTACTGAGGGTCAGAGAATTCGACATGTGAGAAGCATTAAGAGTTGTGGATCTAAGAACTGAGATTGGTTTAACATAACAATGTCCGTGAGAACATCTGTCTGAGTCTGAAATTTAACCGCAAAACAATAACATTTCTATAGTGACAGTATGGGGTCTTTCAAAAAGGTTGTGAAGAGGTTGTTAAAGGGTCGGCAATGCACGTGAGATACCCCTGGCGTTGCAGGTGTCCATAGGCTGCGGTATCCGCTTAACATCAGGCGGGCCGTAGGCTTATTTGCCACCCTAGTGGTTGGTATAAAAAAGTGTCTGGAATATCCACATTTGCACTGCTAAGTACGAATCCCGTTACGAAGGCCAGCAGCGGATGTTTGCAGTATAAACTACATTATTATAAAGTTTCATTAATGCCTTCGAAGAAGATTTTAATAGTAGCATCGCTATGAATTTTTCTGGATGTTCAACTCATAGTAACCAATATACCTACTTTAGATATATGGAGTACTAGACTTCGTCCGCGTGGAATAGTTATTTTTTCCCCGTTTTTTTTTTACATTTTCCATTATTTCTTCGCTCCTAATAGTTGCAGCGTGATGTTATATAGCCTTCCTCGATAAATGGTCTATTCAACACAAAAAGAATTTTTCAATTCGGACCAGTAGTTCCTGAGATTAGCGCGTTCAAACAAACAAACTCTTCAGCTTCATAATATTAGTTAAGATTTATAAGAACCAATCAATGTCTGTACGTACTTACCAAAGCCCGACTCGGCCACGTAACAATTAATTTTCAATTGTGTCTGGACTATGGTTAATAGTTAAAGAGTCAACCTTTACTGAACAGCCAAAAAAATCCTTTTCTATTTCTTTGAAAGCCGGTACTAACTTCAAATCCCAAAGTAATACATCCACCCATTTAAAGTAACAACAAAACTTGAAATACTTATCCTGATAGGTTCTTAAAGCTATTCCTAACAATTCAATCGTCTAGAAGCAAACGTACCAGATTAGGAAAAACACTAGAAACTCACTTAAAAACAAATGTCTGAACTTGAGCCTCCCGAATGAAAGCAGACACCAGACCTTTTTCCGAACTTCCCCCATTCTGGTTAACAAGAGGTGCAGCTATAAACTTAGATGGTATCTCGGAATCGATAGCTAGTGCAACATTATGTAGGTACCTTTATGGGACCTAGCCTTGTGTAATACGAATAATTTATTGATCTCCTATGAATTCACTAAAGTGAGTTGACAAGGGAGTAGGTACCCCTAAAGGGGTATCTAAGGGGGGCCCCTAAGGGGGCATTGTCAGAAATGTACTTTGTAAAAAGTTGCCATTAATTACAAAAAAAAACCACTATTATAATTTAATTATGGTTTGCCCCGAAAGCTGTAATATGAAAATGTTTTTCCTGTAATATAAAAGGGTAGGTCAAATAAGCAACTTTTTACTATGTACAAAAAAGGTGTAGAATTCAAATTAAAAAATGGGATTTCACATTCTTCTTTAAAAGTCTAAAAATATTTAAAAGAGAAATGTTTCCGCCCGGGATCGAACCGGGGGCCTTGTGCGTGTGAAGCACACGTGATAACCGCTACACTACGGAAACTTGTAACACTGAGTTGAATTTAAAGCTTAGATGTTCTAAAAAGATAAATCTGGGTACGCAATTTTATTGCAATTGTGATAGTAATAATCGGAGTGTTATCGATGATGATATAAACCACAGGAATTATAAAACTTTTGAACATAATATTATTATTTTCCTGTAATATTTTTATGTTGTGCAATAAAGAATGTTATCACTCATCTATCGAGATTTCCGACACAATAAGTAATAGGGATTAGGATTTAAAGCAGATTTCTGTAAAGTTGTATGGCTCGAACACAGATTAGGGTGTAATCTGTGGGCTCGTCGTCATATATCGTGACGTCATCGATTCACATTAGATCACCCAGTCTAGTCAACAACTTAAAAGCTTTAGAAAAGATATTTTAAAAATCCTTCGATATTTGTGTACGTGAAAGCAAAACTAAATCGACAATAGTTTCGTACGATTCCTTCATCCACACCTCTATAATGAAGGCTGCTCTTTGACACCGGAGTGGCGGCTAACGAGGATAGTATCGGGAAGTATACAATATATGGCGCTCTCTTTATACAACACTAGCTGTGCTCGCGACTTCGTCCGCGTGGAATAGTTATTTTTCCCCCGTTTTTTTTACATTTTCCATATTTCTTCGCTTCTAATAACTGCAGCGTGATGTTATATAGCCTAAAGCCTTCCTCGATAAATGGTCTATTCAACACAAAGAAGAATTTTTCAGTTCCTGAGATTAGCGCGTTCAAACCACGGTTCAAACAAACAAACAAACAAACAAACAAACTCTTCAGCTTTATAATATTAGTTAAGACTAGAAACAGGCCTTCACACAGAAATGAAAAAATCGGTAACTTCTAAAATATGGACATGATAAAACTGAAAATAATATTATGATGTGTATTACTATGCAAACTACTAACGAAGTGGTTTTTGTTTAAACGTCATAAATCATATTACCTAATTTTTTCATTCAATCAGTGGTACGGAACCCTACGTGCGCGAGTCCGACTCGTACTTGGCCGGTTTTTTTTGACTTGTTGTTTCTGTCTTATTTAAAAGGTAATAATATCTTGGCCTTTGCCCAGCAGTGGGACAATAACGGCTAAATAAAAAAAAAAATATCTTGAAAGTAGGTAGTAAAATAATAATAGTTGTGTACCCATAGCCATAGGTAACTAAATACCATGGCGCACCTCCTTATTAGGTCACCAGTCACCACGGCACGGCATCACACCCCAATTAAGGCCGACCTAGAGCCTGTTAATTTGTCTCTCGTTTAATAAACTGTGTAAACGCCGTTGTCCAATATTTGTGCCGGTACTCTGTGTTTGCACAATTTCGTACATCGCCGCCCTTGTTATTGGCCAATGGGTGTGATGCGTCCATGGCATGTTTGCTTTGTTCATATAGTAGGTATACTAGCTGACCAGGGATACCAGGGATCGTATCGTCACTTTCTTTTCTTTTCACTCCTATGTTCATTCCACGTTTGGTTCTTGTTTCCGTTCCCGCTCCAATAAGATATCATGATTAGCCTTAAGGAGGGATGTAAGGGAGCGACCCATCAACTTTTCGCTCCAAGCCAACCTCACCTGCCCGTGGTGCATCCTGCCGAATAACGAACGAGGCGCTGGCAACCGACTGGTGGCGGTATAACCATCACAATTGAAGGCGTAGCTAAATACCATAGACCGATGACGGGCAGCAGCGTCACCGGAGCAAGAAGCTACGCCCTGCGATCGCCAACCCGCCTGCCCAGCGTGGCGATTATGGGTATAATTATCCTCCAGATGTTGGTTCTAAGTGGCGAACAACTGGAAAGGCTTATGTCCAGCAGTGGACTGCAATAGGCTGATGATGATGATGATTAGCCTTAAGACACCAACTGCTGGACATATGCCTCTCCAATTGTTCGCCACTTTTTTCGATCTTGGGCTTCTCGCATCCACTTCCTTTATAGATTTCCTTTTTTTTATAAGAAGAGTTTTCAGGCTGACCTCACTCCACCTGATGGTAAGCGATCGTGAGATCCAAAAGTTAGGTCGACAGGCATAATAGAACAAACCCATTGCGCCTGTCGCCCTCACCCTGAAGGCCCACTGAGATGCCGTTTCACGGCCCGCCTAAAAAACCCAGGATTGTAAGAGAAAGAAAACACATAAGCCATTCCATGGCATTCCATGACTTATCAGGGTTCTTCCATGTCTGAATGGTATACGGATGGCAACGCTGTCCAGCACATGTTGTTCGGGAGCGGAAAGGAGAGGATGAGATGAGCTGGAATAATTCTTCGGAGCACTCCCCATTGTAAAGACGATATAAAACTCTAAAACTGGCAATGTCTCTACGTAGCTGAAGAGGTTCTAAGTTCCTTTGTGTTTTATTCATTGATCAATAGCATGACCGTTTAATAAGCTAAGTAAACGCTACATCCAATATTTGCCACAGCCTATCTATACTTAGGTATGGTACTTAGGTACTAGGTACGGTGTTTGCACAATTTCATACGTCGTCGCTCGCCCGTGTGATTGGTTAATAGCCGTGATGTGGCGTCCATTGGCGAGTTGGCTTGCATACCACATGGACAATATGGACATAATGAGGGTATAATGAGCTGGTATTACTGTGAATGGGAACCACAGTTGTATCAAGGATAGACGACTTTGTGTGTGTTATGCATCATCATCATGAGATCATCAGACAGATTATGGGTAGTGTGTACTACCCATAATCAGTGCCGTAACTAGGGCAGTGCCAGCGGTGCCCAGGCACAGGGCGCAGACCCTGGAGGGCGCACAAATGACCAGATCACATTTTTCAGGGGCGCAGTTTTGGAAGCTCGCACCGGGCGCATAAAAGGCTAGTTATGGCACTGCCCATAGTACAAGCTTTGGCTTAGTTTGGGGCTACACAGTGGGCAGTGTGGCATGTCTTGGTTTATTTACTTATTTACTACATTTTATAATGAATTTGACATCATTATTTAAAGTTTTCACGCCTATTTTCACATTCCGCTAGCGTGAACTACTTAAAAGAGTTGCCCCTCAACTCAACTCTTTTATGCATAGATATTTTATTAAGTTCATCGTATCTTCTAAGGTTGACGGTCAAATATCAGTTCAAGGTTTCTCTGCGACCTCGAAGCCTTGAGAGTTATGGGTATATTTGAAAAGGATTTTGGGGGTCTTTGGGGAATATTAATGAGATCAGAGTCGGCAATTTGGAAGTTCGATACTGTTTTTGTTTCGGCATTTGAGTTTACATTTCTGGTACATAAATATATTAGCATAAATATGTACTAGTCCGTACACGAGACGAGTGGATTTTCGGGTCAGTGGCCCATTTCAAAATTAATAGTCCAGTATGGCTCGTAAGTAAAGGATGTAAGGATGTAATGTAAGCGACCTATCATTTCGCTCCAAGCCAACCTCACCTGCCCGTTTTTTTTGTTTCGCCAGGGAGAAATGCAGTTTACGCATACCCGCTGCCCAGCGAGGGAGCAGACGGGTTATGTGGGACTCACTCCGCGTCGGCAGAGAATACCCATTAAAAAACCCTGGTTTGCACCGTCATACGCGCCTTGGGCGACAGCAACGCGGATCCTCAACTATAACGCCGCGAAGCTGTCAGCGCTGGTCTGCTAGACAGACTCGGGCTGGCCCCCCCCACTTGGGGTGACCTAGAGATCAGGCCCGTGAGGGCCGTCTCTCTCCTCCAAGGACGGGGTTCGTGCAATACGTGGCCGACACCTTGTGGAACCCCGTCGGGCGTGCAGCGGCCGCCGCACGGTGGTTTTTTATTGTGGTTTTCTCCACTTGAGCTCGCGCCCCCTGGTCCCGACCGAGGTCGGGATAACAGGCGGTTTTTATTGTGGTTTACTCCACTCGGGCCGGCCAATTAAGGCAAGCCCCCTGGTCCCTCCTGCGAGGGGAAACAGGTTGCCCGGTGACCAATCCATAAAGGACCTATCCGACGGCCACGAGAACCGTGGCCGAAGGACCCGCCGAGCCGCGGTGATGCACCGCCATCCTGCGCCCGAAGGCTCCAACATCGGCTGAGTGGTGCAATGCACCACATCAGCATTGCGCATAGCGCAATCTCCCTCTCTGTCTCGTCCGGGTGAATTGGCCTTGGGCCCAAGTCAAATCCGGTATGATACGACTCGCTCCAATCGGGCAAACGCCCCGTCATTGGGGGAGACCCCCTGGCCATAATGGCCCCATCAAATGTGCCTAAGCACTGGCCTTTTGGAAGGCGTCGCCTGCCAAACGACGCCAACACTGGCCCCACCTTGGTCGAGGAGAGACGGGATCAGACGTCTCTCCTCTAGGGAATTAGCCGCCGGGTAGCATCAACAACCTACTACCCGCCGTTGTCCGGGGTGCGCCGGACCTAATAATGTCCCGAAGGAGATTATTAACGGACAGCCGCACGAGGAGGCTTCCCATATTGCACCCCGACCTCACCTGCCCGTGGTGCATCCTGCCGAATAACAAACGAGGCGCTGGCAACCGACCGGTAGCGGTATAACCATCACAATTGATGATAGTCTGTGGTATTTGCCACAGACCATCGTTACCGGAGTGAGAAACTTCACTCTGCGATCGCCAACCCACCTGCCCAGTGTGGCGAGATATAGCAGTCTCGGAAAAGGGGACCGTTTTAGAAGATTTTTATTTGTTTAAAGACATTAGATAGGTTATGGCCTAGTTTTTGTTTTATATGTATGTATATCTTAATGTAAATTGAAGTATTGTTATGGACCTGCAGTTAAAGAGTATCAAGTCACCTCAATTACTACCCATCGACTCTCTTTCTTCTCCTTACCACTACTCTTTTTTAATTTTTTAATTGATTGTCAACTTGTGTCATGACTTTGGTTTTGATTTGGTCGATTATATAAGATGTGTGTCACCTGCCTTTCGTAAGCTCAAAAATATTATCTCAAAATTAAAAAAAACATTACCACGAGCGACTCTTACAGTTAATAACACCACCGCATATAAAAATAAACCCCTACCAACGACAAATGTATAATATTTGCCCATTGCGGTAACAAAACACCGCATACAACACACAATGCGTTTGAAAACATTGTAACACATTATGTAGCCAGCTAATTATCCAGTTATGAGCTGAGGAGGCAGTAACGTATTTGTTTTCGCGTGAACAATGCGCGAATGAGTTTCGCAACAAACTTTTGATTGTAGCAAAGTAGGAGCTTTAGGCGCGTCGGGTATAGGGACTTCTAAGAACAAGTTAGATGGAAGCTTGTAAAAATGATTCCTTTGATCCTACTTATCGTTTGTTGATTTTCCCATAATAGGCTATATCTTTCTAACTTTTCGTTTAATTTAGAAATTAAAAAAATACGTGTCTCTGATTTTTAAATAATTTAAAAGACGGACTAATTACATTTTTTACGGCATCAAGCGTATTGTCAGTGTTGCAGTGAGGTGCGTCATAAAACTAGTGTATATTGGTACGTTCGACCGACGTAAGTCTAGTAGGAAATCTAAAAGTGAGGTGTAGTTAGAGAATCAGTAATAATAAATGACCCAAGACGTGGCACGCTGGGTCAGACAGCGATATCAAGTCCCAAACTAAGCCAAAGCTTGAACTACCTATATTACTTATGTATAGATTGAATATGTGTAGATGAAAGAATTGACCAGCCTAGATCCTGCACAATAACTTTACACGTACTGTTGCGGACAGAACGACCTTTTTATATAGTTTTACCTTTTTAATACGTTTTGTACATAGTTTTATATTTGGAAGTATTTTTAAGAGTAATAAGTGTTACTATGGTTTTGATTGTTTATTGTTTTGTAAGTTGTTGAAGTTCACAGTCCATCTGCGGCTGGACTATTAAAGTGTTTTTGTGGTTTCCCGTTCTTTGCTTTGATTCCACACCCCTAGACGCCAGGTCCAGCCGTAACACGTACATATTATACATACATACGTAGCAAACATAGCTAAAACAAACCGAGATGTTAATGCACATAAATGATTGTACTATGCGGAGATCAAACACTCACACACAGAGGTTGCACTGTGTCAGAAAAGTAGTGTTCTCTAACAGTGAATCAAACCGTTAGTCAAGCTTATTATACAACTAGCTGTGCCGGCGGCGTCCCACGCGTGGATATCGGGTTTCAAAAATAACGGACTTCCATAAAATGGTACCTAAATTTTAAATTAGACCTCTAGCAATACATTGGTGAAAATCACATTTAATTCCATACAGTAGTTTTCGCGTGATGCGCGATCTAACATACAGATAAAAATTTCTCCCGTTTTCGTAACACTTCCCATCACTGCTCTGCTCCTATTGAATTTAGGGTGATGAAAAGTATACGTGGGTGGACCATGGAAGGCCACTCTAACGAGTACGATGCGTGAGATCGCACTGCCACAATAGCGGCGCGAGCGACTCGCCGCCGCATCTGTGGCCTTGAGTTTCATGGATCTTAGTGTATAGCCGAAGGAATATGTGTTTACATGTCAATAACTGCGACTTTTTGATAGTTGACCTTCAAAGGAGCGTGGCCTTCCATGGTCCACCCACTTTATAACCTGAACAGGAGTATGAAGAATATTGTTCCAACGAACATACAGACAGACAGACAAACATTTTACTGATTGCATTTTTGGCATCAGTATCAATCACTAATCACCCCCTGATAGTTATTTTGAAAATATATTTCATGTACAGACTTGACTTCTCTACAGATTTATCATAAGTATAGAAGAAGAAGATAGATATCCATTAATTCCTACTGTGAGCCTCTCCTAATACCGATGTGCGCACTTTTTCCACCTTCAAAGTTGGGCTGCGCTTGCCCCCGTCGTTTCATTAAGAACTTTGTGCGGCCAATCATTTGTGTTATAAGGGCGTATACGAGTATGTGTGTGAATGTGAATGATATTTATGTTTATGACTAAGTGTTTTTGTTCCAGACAAATGTTGTATTTGGTGTCCCCACTGTTTTCTCTTAGTCTAATAATAGGAAAGCTTCGCTTAAGGAGACGCCGAAAAAATCATCAGACAAGGTCATTATGAATGCTCTTCTTATAAAAAAAACTATACGATAAGATGAAAGAAAAAGTGTTTATTTAGTCTTAATATAGCAAAATTTGGCGAAAATTAGGAGATGTCTATCCAGCAGTGGACTGACACGGGCTGATGATGATGATGATGATAACAAAATTTATACTAACATTCACGATAAACTCAGTCATCATCATCAGTGTATCGCAGTCCACTGCTGGACATCCGGATCTCTGGAGGCTTACCCATTTTCGCCACACTGGGCAGGCGGATTGGCGATCGCAGGGCATTCCGGTGACAATGGGCTGCGGTAACCTCTCATGGGCATGTTTGCCACCGAGCGGAATTAAAAAATAGTTTAATTGAAATCTCTTCTGTAGTTTTCGCGTAAAAGGTCCATCCATCCAAACTTTCGCACATATCATTTCAGTAGGTTACGATAGAAATAAACGTCTAACTTTACAGTTTACGAGCAAAATAGTCAAATGCAGACTTGAAGGGATCCCATTAACAGTTTGCCAACAAAATCTGGTATTTGTTCGCAGGTGAGTTGTAACGAGGGTCCTGTTGGACTCAGCACAGCCACGGGCGGGTACACAGCTCTGCATAACTTATGTCTTTCATTGTTTGTAATGGTACGAGTGTAATAGTGCTACAGGCCAAGTTGAGACTAGGCTTACTATTAGATAATAATACACTATGATACATCAACGTTACTTTTGACTTTTGTATTTCTCCAAACTATTTCCTAATTGAAAAAAAAAATGTAAAGTAGTGGGAGGGTTTAGTGAAAAGCCATAAAAATAATTAAATAATTATAATAAAGTTTATCTGCTACCATTGTAATCATCATCAGCCTGTAAAATCTACCGTTAAATAAATAATAATAAATAACCCAAGATATGCCACGCTGGGCTACTCATCGCCATCTAGCCCCAAACTAAGCCGAAGCTTGTACTATGGGTACTAGACAACTGATACACTTACTTAGATACTTTTTTTTGTAAATACATATATATTATACATACATAGAAAACACCCAGCTGGTAAACGCTGGTAAACGCTGCTGCGTTTCATAATATTCCCTTAGTCGTCCTCTATAACACCCACGGATTGAGATGTAGCGGTCCAATTCTAAGTCCGTAAACCACACGGTAAATATCTAGGTAACCTACTGCTTACATTGTAACCACAATAAGCTAGGTTTAACCACAATTGCCGCCTGGCTACGAAACAAAAGAGTACACGTAGAATAAAAATTTTACTATTAATGGATAGGTACAAAATATAATTACACTAAAACAAACCACCAAAATAGCTTTCCAATTAAATAATAATTATGCACTGAATAAATTAAAATGATTCTAATTTTCATGTCTAAGAGAGTTTTTCCATTCACGTAAATCTGTTTATACAATCAGATCAAAGAACTTGGCTCGAATTTACTATTTTGTTTCTACTGTATCGTGTTTAGCCCAAAGGGTCAGTGGTTTTGTTAAAACATGCCGTTTGCTTTGTCGGGGTACCTTCGAGTGGGCACAAAGGTCATGGTTACAAAAAGGACCACTAACTTATGTACTTTGCAAAAGAAATGGACGAAATGTAGTCGAATCTTGAACTTTGGTTTGAAAGGTCGTGCATTCAAATTAAGTCCATGACATTGTATAAGTCTTTTTGTAGGTGGATAGTAATCAATTACTTTTTTACAGTAGCATACAATAATGTGTCACCTGATAGAAATTTAAAAGAGGTCCAAGTTTGCTACGGAAAAAGTTAAGACTCATTAATCTAGTTAAACTTTTTTTTCTTGTAATTTCTAGCACACCGCTCTTGGTCAATCATATTCCAATCATCATCATAAGCCTATCACAGTCCACTGCAGAACATACCTGGAGACTTTACTCATGATCGCCACCCTGGGAAGACGGGTTGGCGATCGCAGGGCGTAGCTTCTTGCTCCGGTGACGCTGCTGCCTGTCATCGGCCTGTGGTATTTAGCTACGCCTTCTATCGTGATGGTTTTACCGCCACCAGTCGGATTGCCAGAGCCTTTTCGGCAGGATGCACCACGGGCAGGTGAGGATGGCTTGGAGCGAAAAGGTGATGGGACCTTTACATCCCCACTATAAGTGAACTAAACATACTCATAATAATAAACATAGTCATTACTCATCGTGCCCACTTCCCTGCTCACTACAGCTGAATATCGGTAAATGAGGCATAACGTATTATTTATATTGGACCAAACTTAAAGGCAAATCTGTTTAAATCTTTCGGGTAACTCAAATTTGTCGAAGAGAAACTTTAACTTACAACCCAAAAGAGTAGTAAAGGTACGTTCAAACCCGGAATTGGCCCTTACACTCACACATTTGAACATACCAGTGTGTAAAGAGTGTCCTTGTAACTACTTTTGCGGACAAAAGTAGGTCAGGAAACCTGCATGCTCCTTGTTATATGTGTCTAACGGGAACCATATCTCACTGTAACGTGGCGAGTAAGTGATAATGTTGTCACTTAGTCTAACATTACGGGATGTTAAGTACATTCGCGTCTTGTAAACAGATACTTGTTGGGAGACGGAAGTAATTTATTGCACCTACACATTCTATGTTAGCCTCATATGCTTAGTTTTTTTTTTATAGTAGCTCGACATAATGGCTTCCCTACGCCTGATGGAAAGCGAAAGAGAAGCCCAAGTCGCTGTGACAACGGGCAAACGGGTAACTGGTCAGTTACCTGTCAGTTGCCACCGCCATGACGGCCCAACCCCAACCCCCAACAAGCTCCGGAAACCCTAATCACCGACAGGAACATGACCCGGAGGTCATTTGGCTGCGGTATTCTATAGCGTGGAGGTCCTTCCCCGACAGGCAGCTGAATTCGAGTGAAGATTCGCTATGTCCTACCTCTCTTATATCTTAGTGGCCACAAGGCTTCGTTTAAGTTTAAGGAGCAGAACTTTTGTCGGCGGCACAGACCACGTGAGGCGTCTTTTATAATGACCAGGCTCAAATTCTGGGTTTCAACAAAAATTGTTACTGGATTTTTCTACCAATGATGCCAGATTCCCCCAGTTCGTTGACTTCACACAGCCTTAGAATTTCTTTAAGTAGCTTTTTTTATTCATCAGCCCGCAAACTGCTGGACATATAATTCCCCAATGACAATAGTGATTTGGGGGGATTTTCTTTAGTCACCACGCTAAAGTAAGTAGCTTGAGCACATGTGTTATGGGTATCAGAACAACGAAGGTACTACAAATATGTAAATTATAAACACCCAGACACGGAAGAAACACAAATTAATGTGCATCACACGAATGTTTGTCCCAGGTGGGGATCGAGCCCACCCTTGAATCAGAAGACCAATTGAACCACCGAGCCAGTCTAATTAAAAATTTGAAATAAAAATATATTGGTGTCTGCGTTTGAATCACTACCACATGGTAGTCAACGTTCTAACCACTATGCTACTGACGTCCTTTCGCGTTGCAAATGCAAGTAAGTTCGCGTTGCAAATGCAAGTAAGTTCGCGTTTCAATTGCAAGTAAAGCATGCAAGTAGCGTTGCTTTTGAACGTTGATTAAACTCACGACTGCAGCGTTCCAAAAAGTATCCGAGCAGCCTTAACTTTTAAATCACGTCTGTCGCTATAGGGCTATAGGGACAATGGAAATTTCCACAGGTTGAGTCCCATAAAACTTTTTCTAGTGTGAACAATGCCGTAAGCGCCTATTTTTAGTATTGTGTGCACAACCCTCGTCGGAGACCCCTTTTTAACGGCCCTTGGTATCCGATACTTCGATAGCTGATACCTCTGGCCTCTTTTATATGTGTAGGCAGAACATCGTAACGTCGACTTTTACGCAAATTGATGTTTTAGCTAGGATATATGCGAAATATACTGCCTACATACGTTTCGTAAAGTCAACGGGTGTGTAACATTTGCTATGAGAATAGATAAGATAAACATTATATGAATTGAAGTTCACATAATATAATTTTTACTGACTATTAAACAAATTCTAAGCTAAGTTTAGTTTTATTTATAACGTTCGTTTGCTATATTATTCGTTTGATTAGAAATTAAAATCTGACAATAGCTAATACATTATCGTGTGTAACAGCTACCATTGTTCTAAATAATACTAATCAAATATATCCAAGTAATTTCACTCCTATTTGAGCAACTTGGCGTGAAAAATGTTTCGTTGGGCATTTAATTGGGACCGAATGAAGTTTGCAAATAAATCTACAGGGAGTTTTGCGAGCAGAATTTTATTATAAGAATTGAAAACGGCTAACTGAGATTTATTATATCGTTACCGGTACGCAGTATGGTATATTTACCTACAGAGTTCGGAAAATATTTCGCTTTAATTGCGAAATTGCACGTAAACTTTGTAAGAGCACTGAATCGTAAAACTCAATTAAAAAATGTGCATCCCTTAATGTGGATTGTGGAGTTCTGGATAAAAAAGGTAGGTGAAAAACGTCTGAATGTAGGTAGTTTGAAACTATTATTAACTAGACGCAAAGTAGAATAAATAAATATCAGACAACATCACATACATTGCTCCGATCCCAAAGTAAGTAGTTTAAGCACTTGTGTTATGGGTATCAAAACAACGAAGGTACCACATATAAATATCTACTTAAATACAAATATAAACACCCAGGCACGGAACAAACACAAGTGTTCATCACACGAATATTTGTCCCGGGTGGGAATCGAACCCTTTTGCCCGACCCTTTGCTCAGAAGGCAGGGGTCACTACCAATTGTGCCACCGAGCCAGTCGGCGGGGGCACCCCAGTACCAGCTTCTCCCTCTTGACCGCATGCAACGTAGAGAGACTCGAATTGTCAATAACCAAGAACTTACTGAGCGGCTTGATGTAGCGCTGCGTCGAGATGTAGCTTCACTCTGCATCTTCTATTGCATATACCACTCTGCATCTTCTATTGCATATGCCTTCCGACATTGTTCTTCGCGTCAAACTCTCCATCCATACCATATCGACACTTAGCAGTCCACAACTGTGCACTTCTGTCGCAATTTTCTGCCGCGCAAAACTAAATTAGGGAATGCTTTGTCCTGATGTTGCAGATGTACATGGGCGGCGGTTTTCACTTACCATCAGGTAAACCGTTTGCTCGTCTGCCCCCTATTTCATAAAAAATAGCGATCAGGAAACACCGTGAACACCCTAAGAGCATCGCTCTACATCCGATCCAAATCCAATCCGAACGCTTGAAAAAATAATTCGTACCTAACAGATCTTCTTCACGGGTTCGAATCGAATTCGAATCGGACGCAGTGCGAAGCCGCTATTATTGAACAAATCATTACCGACGTTGGTTGCGATTGCGACCGTTCGAATTTCGATCGCTTGAAGAAGTAACTCGCTGTGATTTTTTGGACATTGGACATTTTCGCCGTTCTATCTAAATACATTACCTATGATTAGTACAGTTCATAACAAAATTAATTAAATTCTAAATCAAATACGTGCCAGTACAACGCTTCTGGACTTAGCTAAAATAACTTACCTGAATAAGTTTACTGATCCCAACTTTTTCATTAAGTGCGCGAGCAGAAAATTTAGATATGCTTTAAATAAATGAAGTATCAAAGCAAAGCATGCACAATTTTTCATTCTGACAATTCATGTGTAGCCTAACTTGTATGTAGCCATATGCCATATTCGTATGTCTACTAAACATACACTTAATTTTAATTTTATCATTACAAATTTGGTAATTGATACGCATAAATCAATGCATTAATAAATAAGTACCAGAGAACAGTCTGTCGTACTTAGTTATTTTTATATAAATACTAGCTGCTGCCCGCGGCTTTGCCTGCGTGAAAATCGGTTTGTCATGAAGAGCTTACTCTGTCATTATTATCATGTACGTACGCGTCTTTGTCTCTTATTTTATCACACGCGCTTACGAATGGATGCTCAAAAGATGATGAAAATATAGGTATTCGATTTGAGTGCTGAGAAATCTGAACATAGTTTGACACAGGACAAACACAATGTAGATACATCATGTTGGCCTCTGGTTGGCCATTGGAAGCCGCGGCCCATTGTTCAGGAATCACCTGTTCTTAAGCTATGGTTCTCTTAACTGTAAGTTCTGGTAATGACTTATCCAGAGCGACGTCTTCCTGAATTATTCGAGTTATCTAAAAAAGTTTCTACATTGAATCCTACCGGGAACCGATATAATGCGCCATTGGGGTCAGCAGTCATCAGATAGTTATGTCACGTCCGTACTTTTTTTGAGTCAATTAGTCTTTTTTTGGTATCAAAAATGGTGCTTACCTGCGTATCTAGTTACTACTATGAATTCTCATTATTTCAAACAGAGTAACCGCACGTAATGCACTTGTGTATGGGCATAAACATGTACACTTCAATATCTCGTGCGTACTTGCCCGGTCTGCTTGGAGAATGGTCATTGTGGCCGATTTTCGGCCAGGAGAGGGCTGGCGCCGGCGCGATACGTTTAAAATTGATTAATATAGAAATCATCATCATCATCAGCCTATTACAGTCCACTGCTGGACACAGGCCTCTTCAGTTGCTCGCCACCTAGGGCAAACATCTGGAGGATATTATGGGTATAATTGCCACCTGGGCAGGCGGGTTGGCGATCGCAGGGCGTAGCTTCTCGCTCCGGTCACGCTGCTGCCCGTCATAGGCCTGTGATATCTAGCTACGCCTTCCATCGTTATGGTTTTACCACCACCAGTCGGTTTGCCAGAGCCTCGTTTGTTGGTCGGCAGGATGCACCACGGGCAGGTGAGGAAGGCTTGGAGTGAAAAGGTGATAGGTCACTCCCATACAATATAGAAATACGGATACTTATTTTGTACTTTTTGGAAAATAAGTGCGTTTATTTAATAATCTTATATCTATACCTACAACTAAAGCAGAACCTGGATATCCTGTGTATGAACATATTTTGAGAAGCCACGCTAAAAATACTAAGTATCTTTTATTCGATTTTTCTTTATGTCATACTGAGCATCCCTAAGAATATGCTGTGAAAATTATTTACCGATAAAATTAAGATTTTTTTAATTATAGGTGGTACCTAACTTTGTACAATAAAAAATGTTAGTACACAGGTTTTAAGTATCACGCCAACCAAAAAGCGACCACTTGGCCGGTGTATGAATCTTAACTTACTTCAAAGCGTTATTTTCTTCTACGATTTTATTAGGCTGAAATGTTATAATATTAGTATATTGAGGACAGAAATTACAATTTGGATTAGAAAAATATTTATTAAGCATAGGTACACTGATCGCATTTTCGTCGCATCCGTGTTAGATATGTGGCCCGTTGTGAGCCTTCTGAGATTGCAGTAAGGTTTTTGGTTCTTGGTCACTGTGATTCATTATCACATGCTAGATTTGTTTTGTCTGTACACAATTCTGAAAGTTTGTTCCAATTTGTTGCTGAATGAGGTGCCTCTGAAACTGAGCAATATTCTAGTAGACAACGCCGGTCGATATCCCTTTACTTTGGTCGTCTTTTCAGTTATAGCAGTTTGCATATAGTATTTTCCGAAGAATTTCATTCCGAAAATAAGCCGCACAATTTTAATTCACAATTATTTGTACTTATAAGTGGCGAATTTCCGTATTTGCCTACCTCGATATCAGTACCTGTCATGTCAAATTGATAATTTCGCTGACAAAGTCAAGAAATGACAGTATCTATGGTGTATTCAAAAAGTTCTTAATCATTCCGTAACATATTTTCTCGAAATTCTAAATGAAAAAATTGATAAATCATTATAATTTATAGCTTATATGTTAATCTGATGCATAAACAATATTCGTGTAAAGTTTCACTAAAATCTGTTCAGTAGTTTTTGCGTGAAAAGGGAACAAACATCCATCCATCTATCCATCCATCTATCCATCCAAACAAACTTTCGCGTTTATAATATTAGTGGGATTCACATCAACCTCCCAATTTCCTAAAACGGTATTTCCATGTACTAGAGGTACCAGGTCATCATCTGGTATACCAGTGGGGCACAAAAATATTTGAAAATAAAAAAATATGAGCCTAATCAACTCTTAAAAAAATGTGCTTTTAACGTTGAACTTTTGAGGGTGATTAATATCACATAATTTAAATATTGAGTTCAAAGCCATCTTATCCTTAAATTAGAAGCATTATTTAACAGGTTGGGGAATAAGACCACTATTGGGAATTCGCTTCACCGCCTACGCAAGCAAATGGGCGTAAGATAGAGGTAATTTGATTTTATTTGACTTTAAACTTTGAATTAACGTAAATAAATTTGTACCATACTAGTTCTAAAGTGGATAAGTACTGCTTCTTGGTAAACGCAGTGTAAGCCGTTCTCAGGGCATATAGAGCGATGATTTCCGCAGGATGGTTGGCAAGTGCTGCATGCGAGAAGCCGAAGATCGATGATCTGCATTAGTCACCATCATCATCAGCCTATTGCAGTCCGCTGATGGACATAAGCGTCTCCAGTTGTTCGCCATTTAGGGTAAACATCTGGAGGATACCCATAATCGATACGCTGGGCAGGCGGGTTGGCGATCGCAGGGCGTAGCTTCTCGCTCCGGTGAAGCTGCTGCCCGTCATCGGTCTGTGGTATTTAGCTAAGCTTCAGTTGTAATGGTTATACCGCCACCAGTCGGTTGCCAGCGCCTCGTATGTTATTCGGCAGTATGCACCACGGGCAAGTGAGGTTGACTTGGAGCGAAATGATGATAGGTCCCTCACATCCCTATTACTATAATAATTTTTTTTTTGTGAATTCCGGGTGATTTATTCTAGCAGCTCTAATGTGGTCCATTTATCTCGCATTTCTATACGTCACCCGGTCCAGAGCAATCAATATTCAAGGCTCATTAACTCGACTTTTCCTAATGACCGCAGTTCCATCGGCATCCATGGAAAGGGAGGTCACCTTTTAATAGAGTTGTTAGGTTATTAAATGAATAGGGATGTTTACAGTTTTTATCGGTTTTATTTTCAAAACCGCTGTAGCAAAATGTTTTAAGTTTCGGCTTCGGGGTTTAAAGTCCGTTACAACCTTAATATAATTTCTTCCTTTTGCGTTCGCCCAAAGTCGATCACATTGGCTTATGTAGAAGCTTATGACCAACAGTGGACTAACTAGAGGCTGATAATGATGATGATATAAACATTAAAACGAAAAAAAAAATTACAAAGTACTTAAGCTGTATAAGCAACAAGTTGAAATCCGATGCACGCTCGAAGAATAATATTTATTTCATTGATTCTACCTATAGGTACTTTATCTCTTCGCAGAACTTAACACAAAGATAACAGTAAATTTATAAATAAACTAGCTTTTGCCCGCGACTTCGTCCGCGTGTTTAAATTTATACATACAAAAGTTTTTTCCCGCTAACTCCCGTTCCCGTGGGAATTTCTCAAAATACAGCCATAACTAAACTTTATATTTACTAAGGTACCTGCATGCCAAATTTCAAGCGTCTAACTTAAGCGGTTTAGATTTTTCATACAAAAGGATTTTCCCGCTAATTCCCGTTCCCGTGGGAATTTCGGGAATTCCTTTCTTAGTGCACCCCTACGGTACCTAAGCTACGTCCCTTCCAAATTTCAAGTGCCTACGTTTAGCCGTTTGGGCTGTGCGTTGATATGTCAGTCAGTCAGTCAGTCAGTCAGTCAGTCAGTTTCTCCTTTTATATATATAGAATAGATAAATAACCTTTTAGAATTAGAATTTTAGAGCACAAGATAAAACCAAATTTATACACTAAAAATCAATAAAAATGTAAAGATAGGTAACCTTACTATCCGTCCAACGATCCTCTAAAGCAGCGGTTCTCAATCTTTTTTGGTGACGGAACCCTTTTGGATAGCAAAATACTTGATGGAACCGTAGGGTTAATAAAACAAAGGTTTTTAAGTATATTTTTTTATTAATAAGCATAATTGGATGTAACAGTTACTTATTACTTACTTACATAACAAGTATAATAATAGTGAATCGGGATACGCTGCGTCACAATTGTCGACTAGAGAGAGGTGTTTTGATTTTTTTTCTAACTTTTTGCGGAACCCCGACAGGGGTATCGCGGAACCCTTGGGTTCCGCGGAACACACTTACTTAGAGTATGGCTGCTCTAAAGAACCGAAATCCTTCTCCTGTGTGAACATTCCATTTAATATTTTTGTAATAGCTGTTGCCATTGTAAAAAAATATAACTAAGTAAAAACAAAAATATTGAATGGGATGAATGAAATATAATTGTTAAAAAGTTAAATGTTAAAATTAAGTATGTTATAATAAAATTAAGTAGTGACATTAAAATAAATTAATTTGATCATTACATTAGATAAAGTTTCGGTTTCGGTTTATACATGCGACTGTCTGCTTCCTTAACTTTTAATGCCTTCAGATGAATCGTAGAAAAACTGGGGGAAGAAAAGCACGACATTCGAGATAAAAGAGTTCTCATCGTTGAAAATTGCTTGGAGTTATTTAAATTACTTTTTTATTATTCTACCAATTTACCATAATGGAAGTTTGTACTTCTTCAGTAGGTACCAACAAGTTTTATCTATAAGCGATGTCTTTTGCACAGGCAATTTCCTTCGACAACGTCAACTTATAACTTAGAAAAACAAAAACAAACAAGGAAATATAGCCTGACAAATGTAGGTACATTATACACAGGCAAACAGGCAGGTACCTGAACCAAGAGTTGTACCCTCCATTTGTGCCATGGACAAGTGTGATTTTAGGTTTAAGTGTATATTTGAGGTACCTTCGTCTTTCTGATACTCATAACGCAGGTAAGTACGCAATTTGCTTACTTTGAGATCGGAGCAATATATGTGATGATGTGTCTGATACTTACCTATTTTTAGCTTGAAAATCAATTACGGCATCTTAAACATAATAACAATTACATGGGAAATGCGTTTAAAGTAGGTATATCAAAATGTAACATGATTTTATTTTGACCGAGTGGGCAAATGGACCTTAATATCACCTCATACACACGTGCGTAAGTAAACACTTCAGCCCATCAAGGGAATCACAGGAGCGTTGCCAGTTTGCCAGCCCTTGAAAAATGAAGGGCTGGCTGTTTGAATGTCCCTAAGTCGTATTCATTCGGAAAAGTTACTGGAAGCCGATTCCAAGGAATCGTTGCACGTGGCAGAAAATTGCCTGCAAAGCGAACCTTGGAAGACTTCCAACTATCAGGAAGATAAGGATGAAATCCTTGAATGAAATAGCAGATGGTATAGCTAGATTTTGTTCTGAAAAGGTTCTCAGAACGCGTCGTAAAGTTTCATGCTAATTTTCACATTCATTTATTATTGCGATCGGTTTCAAAAGTGATATACTTATGTACTATATTTCGTCTGTTTGTTTTACTTCCCTCTTCATCCTAACGGACCATTTTGGAAATTATCTCCTTACAAAATGTATTTTGCAAACGATATCAAATTATTTAAGGTAATGGATTAACATTTCCCTAATAGCTTCTGCCGTTCACGCATCGGCTATTCTCAATTAACTTGGAACCCAAAACTTCCGCTATTCAGTTAAAGCAAACTGTAATCAATCATTATTTATTATTGCTTTGGCCATTCGGACGTATGTTTGTTTAACCCGTGGACGTTTCAATTGGTCGATAACTTACGAAATGTATGTTGTGTTTTTTTTAACACATACATTTCCTCCAACCAAAGTAAGTAGCTTGAGAGCTAGTGTTGTGGGTATCAGAACAGAGAAGAAAAATTGCGAAGATATAAGTCTATGTCCAGCAGGGGGCTACGAAAGGTTGATGATGAGTGTTTTTTAAGTTCTTGCGTAAATAGACCTGTCCCTATGTACCTACAGTTATATAGTGTTCTTGTTTATTTTTGGTACTTAACATAATAGGTAATAGAAACGTTCTTTCGAAAATATAGAACATTAGACATTATTAGTTCTTGTGATTTTTTTCCGGTAGCCTCAGAGGGCAGTGAGGTCACTATGAGCCATCCAAATGAGCCATCAAGCCAGTCAAAATGAGACGTTTTCACTTTCTCTTACAGCTTAGGGTAACTTTTGACATTTTGAGTACTTACTTACCTACTAAGGTAAGTGGGGTTTGTGTTGTACTTAGGTAATTTTCACAACAGCACGATAGTGGATTGCAGCTAAAAGCCTGTTCTCGATCCTAACGGAGTTACGTGAAATGCTAAGTGCATTCTAATAGGCCCCCTTGGCTACAAATAGTGTGTTTTATAGCTTTATTACGAAGTTTATTAAGTACTAGCTAACGATATACTGCACTTAAACTCGGTATACCGCACAGTACACACATTTGTGTTCATGAACATGTCTGTTTGTATTGGTCTGGGTGTTTACTATGTATAATATGTATTTATTTACAAAAAGAAGTAGGTTTGTAAGTAAGTTTATCAGTGTCTAGTACCCACAGTTCAAGCTTCGGCTTAGTTTGGGGCTAGATGGTGGTGTGCGCCTCAGCGTGACATGTCTTTGGTTATTTAACACCTCGCTAACCCGTTACTACCAAGCCAAAATAACAGATTTGTCTGGTTCGAAGTGAATTCTAAGCATAGGAAACTTAACTTTACTTTGACATGATACTAAAGTGTACAGCGACTTCTGCTGAAGGGTAAAATTTCCAGTTGATTCTTACGACACCCACTGAAGAAATGAATGATGCGATGATGGGCGATGATTTTTATTCTTATCCATCACCGCAATCAAAAATAATATTATGCAAATCATCAGAATATTATCATCATCATCATCATCATCAAATCGTCAAAAATTTGCTTACCAATTTTCCAACTATGTACATACCTAGAGTTAGGTATATACCTAAGAAACCATACCTTACCTTTGTTTATGAACATTCCCCCGCCACGTGACGGCAGATAACGACCGCACTTGACATTGACTTCCTTTAACGACAGCGCATTCACTGTCAACTGCTTTTGACGTACCTGTCAAATAAATGATCCACTCTTACTTGACCTCCCTTTACACCGCCCTTCTACCAAAATGGAGCTCATCTAATACTGGATGGTACCAGTAGGCCACGTGCTAAGTTCCAATTTAGCTCTGCGGTTCTCTTGCGCGAATTTGCACTTTATTTTAATGTAATTACGGTTTATTGTAGTATTTGTGGTTTTGTGTCTATTTTAGGAGCCTAATGTAGTGAAAAGCGCGGGCGGAGCTAAGAGGGTGAATGTTTTCATTCAGTCTGAACGTGAAAAATAAACGGTGTTAATAATTTTCTAACATAAATTTTAGGCAAGTGAGGCAGTAAAAATTTGGGATGGAATTTAAGCGTAATATTAGAATTGTTTATTTTTAGATATTTTCATTTAATACAAAAACTTTCGCCCAACTCCTTTCTTGAACATTATATTAACATTTGCGATGCTTTTAAACAATACAGTATTATTTTTTATATCGTATAAAAATCATAAAATACACAATTACCAAAGAAAAAATATTCTAACGCTCCAAAAACAGTTGGCAGCGGTGGGATTCGAACCCACGCCTCCGAAGAGACTGGTGCCTTAAACCAGCGCCTTAGACCGCTCGGCCACGCTACCAGATGCAAGAGTCAGCGAAATTACCGTTTAATAACTAAATGTCTCTATTAATGTTCGAAATACGTGATGATAATGATGTTTTTTTATCAATCACTGGTTGACACAATTTTGTAATACTTAGACTCAATGTGTTGTCATTGTCAAACGCATACATTTAAAATCACATTTTTTTAACTAGCCTTTATTGTCCCTTTGCTGAGCGAAGGCCTGCCCTAAGTCTCTCCACATCTTCCGATTGTCAGCCACATTTTGTCTTGCAGATGGTTGTCCAAGTCACAATCACATAATTTTAATACCTATTGTTCATTTAATATTATAAAAATATACAAAAAATTTCACAATATCTTGGTATACCTACATCACGCACAAAATCTTCCTTCTTCTATTCTTCCTATAATTGCTTCTTTGTTTACTAAATTTGTAATTCTAAAATAATTAACAGCATTTTTTAGCAAAAAAAAAACCGATTACAATCTATTATGATGGCAATGGGTCCAACTCGGAAGTAGGTAGGTACACGCTTCGTGTTTCGAACAAAGAAGATTTTTTAAAATCACAATTCTCGGACATATTATGGAGGTATGTGGTAACAAAAATTCTATTACAACAACAAAAAAATAATTCGAATTGAGAACCTCCTCCTTTTTTTGAAGTCGGTTAATAACGGAGTATAGCTAATTTAAGAGTTTGAGAACCTCTGATTAAAAGCATTACATTATGGTACTCAGAACTTTTAATATAACAAACAGATGTTGAGACAACAGTCTTCAAACCACCCAAGTTGACAAATCTGTGCTTTTATTCGCCGTGTCTAGTCAGCGTAATTAAAATATTCATAAAAAACTTGGTGTCCCTTAATACTGACAGATTGTCCCAATTTTAATGGCTGCCATTTTATTTCTGTTAAGATTTTTTATCATTCTTCCACGGCCACTAACTTATTATAATTTGTACGTATAAAATAATGAAACAAAGCATTTATGTACCGAAATCTACATAATATCTGGTGGCACGGTCGTGCCCCCGGCAAGACGAGCCAAGCGAAGCGCGGTTATTTCGTTTCCAAAGTATTCTGAACAGTTTTTTTTTCTATCAAAGAACTATAGTAGGTAATATAATGGATGTAAGGGATGTAAGGGACCGACCTATCACCTTTTCGCTCCAAGCCATCCTCACCTGCCCGTGGTGCATCCTGCCGAACAACAAACGAGGCTCTGGCAAACCGACTGATGGCGGTAAAACCATCACGATAGAAGGCGTAGCTAAATACCACAGGCCGATGACGGGCAGCAGCGTCACCGGAGCGAGAAGATGCGCCCTGCGATCACCAACCCGCCTGCCCAGCGTGGCGATTATGGGTATATCCTCCAAGTTTGCCCTAAATGGTAAACAACTGGAGAGGCCTATGTCCAGCAGTGGACTGCAATGATGATGATGATGATGAATGATGATGATGATGAGGTAATATAATGCATCATAATGTAGCGAAACTTACTATAAACGTACTTCATCTAAAATGCTTCCCTGGAAAAGTGAAAAGCTACCAATTTTTCCGTGTTTAAATTTCCCTTACCGCCATTAAGCTGCATGATATATGGGAACAGTAAAGCAAGACGTTAAGTACAATATCCTGTAGGTACTTACGTGAAGGGGAATAATATTCACATTAAGATGAGAACCCTTAGTTTTCTCATCCGCATTGACTTTTTCGTATAGTCCCCGAGAACTAGGAACAAAATGTTGAACGTTATTAATAAACCTCTGATTTTTAAGTATACTAGTTGATGTGGTCATAGTTTTTTTTTTATATTGGCTCGATATAATGGCTTCCCTACGCCTGATGGAAAGCGAAAGAGAAGCCCAAGCCGCTGTGACAACTGGCAAGTAACTGGTCAGTTACCTGTCAGTTGCCACCGCCATGCCGGCCCAACCCTAACCTCCCCATGAGCTCCGGAAACCCTACTCAGAAACACGACCCAGAGGTCAATTAGCTGCGGTATTCTATAGAGTGGAGGTCCTTCCCTGGACGGGCGGCTCAGTTCGAGCGAAGATTCGCTATGCACTACCTCTCTCTCGTTTGGAGGCCACACTGATGTAGTAATATGTATCTTTAAGATGAAAAAGATCTAACACTGGTACATTAACCGAGTGATTTTGTAACAGAAGAAATCACTAATAATTTTGGCTTAATCCATCCTCCCATCATCAGCCTATTGCTTGCCAGTTTTTTTAAAAATCATAACTAACCCGTTTGAATACGCCGTTAGTCAGACGTCCCAGTGGCTCGAGGGCTAAAGTTCCTTACCCTCTGTGCCACATCCTGCACAGATGCTGTGTCTGTCTGTGATATACCGCCCCAAGCATGAGACGTTTGTAACAAACAGATATTATTGTGATAAAGTTATTGCCAAGTGGCGGCACCTGGGATTCAGAACGTTACAAATCTAGACATAGCATTTTTGACGATCGTAGTAATGAGATTACGAGTTTAAATACTTATGGCACATATATAAAATATTTAAACTCAAAGTATTTAAAAGAGGTAGGGCATAGCGAATCTTTGCACGAATTGAGCCACCCGTCCGGGGAAGGCCCTCCACCCTATAGAATACCGCAGCCAAATGACCTCCGGGTCATGTTCCTGTCGGTGAGTAGGGATTCCGGAGCTCGTGGGGGGTTGGGGTTGGGCCGGCATGGCGGTGGCAACTGACCAGTTACTTGCCTGTTGTCACAGCGACTTGGGCTTCTCTTTCGCTTTCCATCAGGCGTAGAGAAGCCATTATGTCGAGCTACTATAAAAAAAAGGGGAAGCTGCTATACCATGCCTTTTTAAAAAACTGACAGAACAGATTTTTAATTTTCATAGTTCAAACAAGACAATGTCTCCCGAGTCAGCTGGTTACTTAATAAAGATCACTGTGATCATAAAGAACAGATATTGTAAGAAAAGAAAAATATTTTCCCTTTGAAAACTCCAGTCGCAAACACGAGAAAACTCGTAGAGTTTACGACGGTCCAGATGCAATATTCAACCGCTGAATTCAATGGACTCCTCATTATATTGGCTGACAATAAAAATATGTCATAAAATGTATCTCCTACACAGTACAAGTTTACGACGAGTAACACATGTGCAACATATAGTTATATCCTTCTGACTACATATATATATTTTTTATAACCTAAGACATGCCACGCTGGGCCACACATCGCCATCTAGCCCCAAACTAAGCCGAAGCTTGTACTATGGTTACTAGACAACTGAAGTTTCGTTAAAATCCGTCGAGTAGTGTTTGTTTCTATAACGAACATACAGATTTCTATAACGAACTACAGACAGACTTCACTGGCAATCATATCGATCACTAAATTAGCCCCTGATAGTTATTTTGAAAAAATATTTCATGTACAGAATTGACCTCTCTACAGATTTATTATAAGTATAGATATATAGATAGTGGAAGACGGATGTACGTTTTGATTAGCCAAGCTTGTAACAGATAGACCTGAAGTAAGTATGGCAAGTTAGTTTTTTGTTTTCCACACAAGATTAAATCTGCTAAAAATAGAGAACAAAGTATCGACACGTACTTTTTTGCCAATAACAGTCTAATTTTTTCGTCTAAAGCTCATTTTCGCGTTAAAGGGCAATTTCTGACCGTAAAGGAGATGAGGTTTAAGGTTACTGGTTATTATTATAATGGGGCGTGTTAAGTTTAACGGCCCTGTGAAACTGCCGTAATAGTTATTCTTTTGATTTATGCTCTTATTTTATGTCTTATTTATTGAGGTCATCGCCCTTAAACCTGATAAGTAAGATTTGTGTCTCTTTTATTGCCATCAGCAGCTTCAACCTATCGCAGTCCACTGCTGGACATAGGCTTCTCCAGTTATTCGCCACGTTGGGCAAATATCTAGAAGCTTTACCCCATAATCGCCACACTGGCAGGCGGGGTTGGCGATCGCAGAGCGGAGCTCCTCGCTCTGATGACGCTGCTGCCCCGTCATTGGCCTGTGGTATTTAGCTACACCTGGTTGATGGTTATACCACCACCAGTCGGTTGCCTGAGTTTATTTTCTTATTTGACAGGATGTACCTACCACGGCTGAGGTACAAAATGTCAAATTTGATTACCTACCATTTATTCAAGTTTTTTAAATCCGAGTCGAAAATTAGCTATGTCAAAAGCAATAGTCCTGGCCAGTCAATTTTACATCCCAATGCCCGATATTCCCTTCAAAATGTCGACGTGAACCCCTTTGGAAACCCACTTTGAGTCAGACGGTTGTTTAATATGAATGACTGATCCTAATCAAATCACCCAACGTACAGTCAATACGGATGTTCTCATGCATGTAAATACCTTACACTACGGAGATGTTACACGTCCCTCCACACTTACTCGCTGACAGGTCCCTCCCGAAACACTTGCACTCGACCAACAAACATTTCCGTCCCGAAACTATTCGCCAAACGAAAATAAACCTTAGTTCGTCGCAGTAAAGTACAGCTAAACCTCGAGTTACGTTCACATGGTACAGTTCTGAAGAGACACCCTTTCAGAACGTGGGAAATCGAAATAGGTGCGGTAAATTGTGAACTTTATCACGTAGGGCGTAGAGGCGGACGTATGCGGGTGTTTGTGGTGAATGATAACCATATTATACGGTGAAATGTATTAGTTATGGAGAACAATAAGAAAACAGTGACGTTAGTGGTTTGTTTTGTTGCGGATTGGAAATATTGTTCTTTGTGGTGTTGTAAAAATGGTTTGGGTATAGTTTATCGAGTGTAGTACTACGAGTAAGTATTTTTTTCTGTATTATTTACGTTTTTTATACATTTTTTTTTATAATAGCTCGACATAATGGCTTCCCTACGCTTTGGTTTATTCCAAGACATGCCACGCTGGGCCACACAGCGTCACCTAGCCCCAAACTAAGCCGAAGCTTGTACTATGGGTACTAGACAAATGATAAACTCACTTAGATACCTTTTTTTCGTAAGTAAATACATAAATATTATATACAAACAGACATGTTCATGAACACAAATGTTTTGTACTGTGGTTCAGAGGGCAGAGGTCACTACCAAATGAGCCATCGAGCCAGTCAATAAGTACTAAAGACCATAGAAAATTTACAAAGAACCTAACTTTAACTTATTCATTTTCTCTCTCTACTCTTATACATAGTAGCAACATAAATAAAAGTCATAATTTATGTAGGTACTCATACTAACAGCTTCGTATGAAAAACCCATTACTGTAAACACGTTTCGCTTAGGATACGTTCGTTCGGTTAAAACCGGCCAAGTGCGAGTCGGACTCGCGCACGTAGGGTTCCGTACCACTGATTGAATGAAAAAAAATTAGGTAATTTGATTTATGATGTATGTATACACACACATTTTACCACTTTGGAAGAGTCTCTCGCGTAAACTATTCAGTTTAGAAAAAAATATTTTGGATTTTTTTCTGATTTTATTTTAAAATCTTAATGCGGTTCACAGAATACATCTACGTACCAAATTTCAATAATGTAGCTCTTATAGTTTCGGGATAAACTGGCTGTGACATACGGACGGACAGACAGACAGACAGACAGACAGACATGACGAATCTATAAGGGTCCCGTTTTTGCCATTTTGGCTACGGAACCCTAAAAACGGCCAATGCAAGTAGAATTATTATGCAGATGGTTCTGTATGAACCAATCTCAGATCTTGGGACGCATTTCAGCATTACCCTTGAAAGGATCTGATACCGGACCCTACTATCCAGGCTTTAACAGCTACCGTACAGTATGGTCAAGGGTAAACCGGTTCAGAACTGGATACAGGAAATGCAACATCTCTACAAGTGGGGTCTCAGGGACACGCCGGATTGTGATCGTGGAGCTCTGGATCAGACCACTATACACATCGTAGAGGAATGTCCTCTGCGTTGTTTTCCTGACAGGAGCTCCATGAACTCACTCCGGCCTCGTTAAATTGGCTTCGCCTACTACTGGATATAACCTTTGAGGGACTCGAGCAGAAGTAAGTCATACGACATGACGATGAGGGTTTTATAAATTTACTAGTGGTCCTGCGGCTTCGCCCGCGTTTAATCCCTATTTTACCCCTTTAGAGGGTGAATATCGAAAAATCCCTTCTTACCGGGCACCTACGTCATAAATGTAACCTACATGCAAAATTCGTTGCATTCGCTTCAGCGGTTTCGGCTCTGCGTTGCTCGTTCAGTCATGACATGTTCTTTTATTATATGGATAGATTTTTAGAAAAAGCTATTTCATTAGAAGGCAGGCGTAGCTAAATAACACAGGTCGATGACGGGCAGCAATGTCACCGGAGAAGGTACTAACTGCGATCACCAACCCGCCTGCACAGCGTGGAGATTATGGGAGAAGCCTCCAGATGTTTGATCAAAGTGGCGAACAGCTGGAGAAGCCCATGTCCAGCTGTGGACTGCGATATGCTGATATTAAGGTGCAATTTAGGCGACTTTATCACTTTAAACGATTTATCTTCCAGGCAATCTGTGGATAGAAGATAATTAAAAGGGGTACAGTGCCAATCAATGAATGTAAATCAATCTATTATTTTTTAATAAGCACATACCTGCACACAAAATAGGTGTACATAATATTATTTTTTCTTTTACTCATAAACTCAATACAATACAATATTAGTTTGCGACAATATTGTGATTACAAAGTGGTGACGAAGCTTATCAGTTATCTGACCCATTTATTACAATACTGTAAGTCTTTATTTTGCTGTTCCAGGGATCCCTAAAACCACATTAGACTTTTGTTTCTATCTCAACATAGTAACGATAGAAGTCGTTAACGAAAAACACGAGAATACTTAGCAACGTTGTATTTACTAAGCTTGATGAGATTTTATTTGAATTAAGTATATTGTAGTGGCTGCCTTGTTAGTCTAGTGGATGAAGGTGCCGCCTGAAAATCGAGATGTCTCGGGTTCGAGTTCCGAGTCATCGTTCTCCTGCCTTTATCCCACTCTAAGTGTCGGCACAACATGGAGAGGTAGGGCATAGCGAATCTTCACTCGAATTGAGTCGCTACGACTAGGGGACCTTCAAGAAACGAGTATATTCCTATTTTAAAAAAAATCTAAATCTATAGTGTCAGAGGGTAAACTGATTTGTCTGAATGGTCTGCATATACTTACTACCTAAAAAACGGCCAATGCAAGTAGAATTATTATGCAGATGGTTCTGTATGAACCAATCTCAGATCTTGGGACGCATTTCAGCATTACCCTTGAAAGGATCTGATACCGGACCCTACTATCCAGGCTTTAACAGCTACCGTACAGTATGGTCAAGGGTAAACCGGTTCAGAACTGGATACAGGAAATGCAACATCTCTACAAGTGGGGTCTCAGGGACACGCCGGATTGTGATCGTGGAGCTCTGGATCAGACCACTATACACATCGTAGAGGAATGTCCTCTGCGTTGTTTTCCTGACAGGAGCTCCATGAACTCACTCCGGCCTCGTTAAATTGGCTTCGCCTACCTACTGGATATTAACCTTTGAGGACTCGAGCAGAAGTAAGTCATACGACATGACGATGAGGGTTTTTATAAATTTACTAGTGGTCCTGCGGCTTCGCCCGCGTTTAATCCCTATTTTACCCCTTTAGAGGGTGAATATCGAAAAATCCCTTCTTACCGGGCACCTACGTCATAAATGTAACCTACATGCAAAATTTCGTTGCATTCGCTTCAGCGGTTTCGGCTCTGCGTTGCTCGTTCAGTCATGACATGTTCTTTTATATATATGGATAGATTTTTAGAAAAAGCTATTTCATTAGAAGGCAGGCGTAGCTAAATAACACAGGTCGATGACGGGCAGCAATGTCACCGGAGAAGGTACTAACTGCGATCACCAACCCGCCTGCACAGCGTGGAGATTATGGGAGAAGCCTCCAGATGTTTGATCAAAGTGGCGAACAGCTGGAGAAGCCCATGTCCAGCTGTGGACTGCGATATGCTGATATTAAGGTGCAATTTAGGCGACTTTATCACTTTAAACGATTTATCTTCCAGGCAATCTGTGGATAGAAGATAATTAAAAGGGGTACAGTGCCAATCAATGAATGTAAATCAATCTATTATTTTTTAATAAGCACATACCTGCACACAAAATAGGTGTACATAATATTATTTTTTCTTTTACTCATAAACTCAATACAATACAATATTAGTTTGCGACAATATTGTGATTACAAAGTGGTGACGAAGCCTTATCAGTTATCTGACCCATTTATTACAATACTGTAAGTCTTTATTTTGCTGTTCCAGGGATCCCTAAAACCACATTAGACTTTTGTTTCTATCTCAACATAGTAACGATAGAAGTCGTTAACGAAAAACACGAGAATACTTAGCAACGTTGTATTTACTAAGCTTGATGAGATTTTATTTGAATTAAGTATATTGTAGTGGCTGCCTTGTTAGTCTAGTGGATGAAGGTGCCGCCTGAAAATCGAGATGTCTCGGGTTCGAGTTCCGAGTCATCGTTCTCCTGCCTTTATCCCACTCTAAGTGTCGGCACAACATGGAGAGGTAGGGCATAGCGAATCTTCACTCGAATTGAGTCGCTACGACTAGGGGACCTTCAAGAAACGAGTATATTCCTATTTTAAAAAAAATCTAAATCTATAGTGTCAGAGGGTAAACTGATTTGTCTGAATGGTCTGCATATACTTACTACACAATAGCAGCGGCAAGCGAGACGCATAATGCGTTAGTCATCTACCATCATGACACACCTATTAAGTTTTGGTCCTTAAGCGCTTAGAAATAATGTTGTTTATTCCGGAACGAGATTCTTACCTTGCCGTAACACAGTCATCGACTAGTACGGGAGGTAGATAATGAATAACATATATTTAAAAAAAAAATTGAAAAAAACGCAGCGCCATTAAAACACGATTTAAGTTGAGGGTGTCCATAGGCGGTGTTGACTGCACCCGAGTCCCTGCAAATAGCTGCTCACTGGCGACACAGGAGGGTTTAGAGGGTATGCCCTTCCACCTCGGAGGTGTGAGTCCCACACATCACACCGACTTACCCGTAGGGCGGCGTGAAGGTGCACAACGCATTCCCCTCTAAAGAAAGGCATCACATTTTCTCGTCTGCCGAATCTTGCATAAAAAAAATTGTAGTGAACTATTAGGCACGTGCTTCAGGGCTCTCAAAACAATTAAGGCTTCTTTTTCGCTTTCTATATCGCAAAAAACACATGCCGTGCTAGTATAAAAGAAATGTAAATACTTAATGTTTTTTTTTCTTCGCCGTTGGTAGTGTTATTCGATTAGCGAGGGGATAACTGTTTTGTTTATACCAAGCTCCACGTGGTGAACGCACGTGTTAACAATTACAGAACGTTTGAAATAACTGCCGAGTCAAAGCATTGAGGTATCTACAGGATGGAAAGACCGATAAGCTGCTCGATTGCCTATCTGTGAAGCTAGGTACATATTGGCGAAATAAGAGAGACTATTTTCATGGTATAAGTTCGAACGAATAACGAAACCGCCATTTTGTTTACATGAATATTAATACTGTGCTATCAAATAAAAACTCACTCACTCTTGATAAAATAACAACCGTATTTTCATATAAACTCATTTTTTCACAATTTTGTGAGTCAATTTCAATTTCTATAATTGCTTAATAAGTCAGGTCGTTATTTTATTAAAGAGTGCACTGTATCAAATAATAATATAGGTATACTCGCACGAGTATTATCAAAGTCCTTTTTTAATAAATGAGGAATACTATTAAAGTAGAAGGGATGTTTCGGAGCGATCTCTTATGTTTTCGCTCCAAGCAACCCTGACCTGCCTATCGTGCATACTGCTGAATAACAAACAAGGCACTGGCAAGCAATTGGTGGCGGTATAACCATCACAATTGATGATGTACCACAGGCCGATGACGAGCAGCAGCGTTACCGGAGCGAGAACCCGCGGGCCCTTCGTGGCAATTATGGGTAAAGCCTCCGGGTGTTTACACAAAGTGGTGAACAACTGGAAGTGCCTATGTAATGTCCAGCAGTGGACTGCGATAGGCTGATAATGATGATAGGCATAGTGCCAACTAATGTAATTGATTTCGTTACCTACCTGCCCGTTATGGCAGCAACTTGGGCTATTTCGTCATTTTCCTATTCCCTTATGCTGTGCCACTTTGATAGATAGATTTTTTATTGCACAAAACATAAAAACGTATTATAGACATATTTTTAGTACGATGTACGCGGTCTCATCGCTATGCCAGCTATGAAGATACTGGTTATCTATGTGTTCATAGACGAAAAAATTGGACCTAAAATAGAAGTATAAGTCAAAATCTCTTTTCCAATTGTTTGATGAATGATTGAAACAAGCGAAGAGTGATAAAAGCTCTTACAAATTCAAATAACTTTTCTTATAAAGCCAACTTAAAAGTCAGGAAACAAATTTATTGGTTTCACAAGTTTCCACTTCTTACAAGAAATATCTCTTTCTTTATTTAATGGAGACCAGACTCTGTGAGGTTTATTTCCGCCATTGTGAAGTCAAAGATAATTCTAGAAGTAGTACTTTACTTATATGGTTTTAACGGATTATGGTTAACAGATAGGTATCCGTTGAACATATTGTAGTACGATACGGTATCGGTATACCGTTGGGGTAAAGGAGTTCTGGAGTAGAGACCGCGTCTCGGCAAACGTAGTGTAGGACGCCCCCAGGCCAGATGGAGGGACGATTTGCGCAGGATTGCTTAGAATATCTACCAACAAAATAATGGTTGTGAAAACTTATGAAGACAAATAAAAAAATTACAATGTGGTTGTATTGAATTCGCCGATAATGTTTTCAATTATCCATACGCCTTGAACACAAGGGTTAGAGATAGAACAAAATATTTCAATACCTTTAAAGATCTTCTGTGAATTTTGTGCCCAGTAACGGTAAGCTACTGTCAGCTTGAAAACAGGATACCGTACTAATTAATTGGCAATTCTCGGTAACAACCTATGATGAGATTTCGTAACATTCTTGGAATGAGTGTGTATGTGATAAATACGCTCTGACCAATATTCGACAATCTCTCATCATCATCAGCCTATTGCAGTCCACTGCTGGACATAGGCCGCTCCAGCTGTTCGCCATCTAGGGCAAACTTCTGGAGGATATACCCATAATCGCCACGCTGGGCAGGGGGGTTGGCGATCGCAGGGTGTAGCTTTTTGCTCCGGTGACGCTGCTGCCCGTCATCGGCCTGTGGTATTTAGCTACGCCTTGTATCATGATGGTTTTACCGCCACCAGTCGGTTTGCCAGAGCCTCGTTTGTTGTTCGGCAGGATGCACCACGGGCAGGTGAGGATGGCTTGGAGCGAAAAGGTCGCTTCCTTACATCCCATGTACAATAACCAGAATTACAATCACATGTACAATACTCCGAATCGCAATCAAACGCGCCAGAGGACCAATTAAAACGATAACGATATGCATGTCCTGCCTTTATTAGCCGTTTTATTGCTTAAAACGAAACCTTTTGTCCGCAGACCGCACCTAACCTCATTAACGCGTATCTCTGTATCAAATTACCCATTACCATCGGAGCGTCAGTCCAAATAAGCCGGGTGAACAATGTAGCCTGTTGCTTTTACAGGACAGAAATCAATGTCACAGCGCACACTGGTAAGGGTTGCACGGGACTGTGTGGCTACGCGGAACAAACCTGTGACTACGGGCGCGCACACTAGGGTACTGGAAATATGTAGTAGAAGAATGTGCAGTAGACTAAGAGAGAAATGAGGACTTGGGTTTTTTTTAAATAGTGTCTCGACATAGTGGCTTCCCTACGCCTGATGATGCGAAAGAGAAGCCCAAATCGCTGTGACAAAGGGCAAGTAACTGGTCACTTACCTGTCAGTTGCTACCGCCATGCCGGCCCAACCCTAACCCCCCACGAGCTCCGGAAACCCTACTCAACGGCGGAAACACGACCCAGAGGTCATTTGACTGCGGTGTTCCATAGGGTGGAGGTCCTTCCCGGGACGAGCGGCTCAATTCGAGCGAAAATTCGCTATGCCCTACCTCTCTTAGGTGGGCGGTGAAAATTCGTCGCGTGGCCTTGATAACTGTAATGGTACAGCTCATCGATTGTCCATAGGAACTGGCACAGCACACTCTGTCAGTATAATGATGAACTGTAGGGATCAGGCATGGCAGCTTATAAAGGGAAAGCCTTTACATGCCGTTAGAGATTGTCTCTTTGTTGCCTCATCGGGCAACGAAGAAGTAACCGAATCTAGAGGATAAGACGTAAGATCTCGATATACAGGGACTGATCAGAAACGTGAATGAAGTCACTTTACAGGTGGCCATATGCTTATCGGGTAAACCATAACCAGCTAAGAAGTGGAAATCTATATAAGTCTTTTTTTTTATAGTGGCTCGACATAATGGCTTCCCTACACCTGATGGAAAGCGAAAGAGAAGCCCAAGTCGCTGTGACAACGGGCAAGTAACTGGTCAGTTACCTGTCAGTTGCCACCGCCATGACGGCCCAACCCTAACCCCCCGCGAGCTCCGGAAATCCTACTCACCGGCAGAAACACGACCCAGAGGTCATTTGACTGCGGTATTCTATAGGGTGGAGGTCCTTCCCCGGGCGGCTCAATTCGAGCGAAGATTCGCTATGCCCTACCTCTCTTTCTCTATTGTCTCTTAGAAGAACTCACTGAAATCGAATTATATAGGACCAATACTGCTAAACTAAGTGTGTGTGGTTTGATGCGAAAGTACTTACTCGTTTCCATGCAAGTCAAGCAAAGCGGACCGTCGAAAAAATGAACATAGGTACAACGAAGTATTATAGCGGCGTGTAAGGAGCGGCTTTTTTGTCAACACACCGCACCACACGACGTCTGACGCACTGCAACTCTTTAAACGAGCCTTATTCATGCAACAAGTAACGCTTTTACCACTGCCTATACTACTCTGTGGCGATCAATAGAAGGAAGACACGCACACTCCCCTCTTCAGGGTCTGGTTCACGCACACTCCCAAACCAAGAGCTGCTGCAGCTAGGTCGCAAATGACGTCACGCGCGCAAGGTCAATATCACTCTGCCCTCCTTTTCCCTCCCACAGGATAACATCAGTTGTCCTTTTCTGGCGGGCTAAGGCTCGTCTGGGCCCGGGAGTGCAGGCGTAAGAGGGTGTGTACAATAGATAATAAATGCGTAGAAGGGAAAGTTTGGGAATCCGGAGCGTTTTATAAGGAGTGGGGGGTCGCCCCCCTACGTTACGGTTATTGCAGTAGATGTAGTGCCGGTTAATTGAACCGTTTGGGATATCATCTGTTCTAATTTTCTACGGTGTGAAATTAATTTAATGTGTGATAAAGTTTTGGGTATAAAGTTAGAAATTGGGTGGTTTGTTTGATGGCTAATGTGGTGTTGATCGAATCACGGGTATGAATACATATTCAGGCCAAATTATTGTTATTAAAACTTTACTTTGATTTGTATGGGACATTAACAGGTGCCGAATCCCAGCGGGGCGATTTTGGGTATAAGCTCCAGGTGTTTGGCCAAAGTGACAGACACCTAGAGAGGCCTATGTCCAGCAGTGGTATGCGATAGGCTGATGATGACGATGATGATCTTGTCATATCATATCATTGATTTCAAGGCAGCAGCGTTTACCTGGTACCAAATAAAACCTTCTGCCGCCTGCTAAGCGTAGTGACAAAGGAAAACCCCCCAAATGACCATTGCAGGTGGGGGAGGCCTATGTCCAGTCGTGCCCCAAGTGGTTAGTGCGGGGGCGCAATCCACTCATAGGGGCGTAACGGTGTGGTGGGTGCAACCACACCTTGCACGAGGTCCACCTGGGGAGCACCCTATTGCTCCCAGGAAGCCGGGGGTAGGGTATTTGCCCTCTCCGGACAAGAAGTGCCGACCGCTTGCCATCTGCGGCTGGCCAGGGCACGCAGGGATGCGGCGGTATGCGCTACCCGTGTCCCTGCAACTTGCTGCCCACTGGCGACACAGGGGGGTTTAGTGAGTATGCCCTCTCATTTAGGGGAGGTGTGAGTCCCACACACCATGCCGACTCCTCCTGGAGGCGGCATGAAGATGCCTAATGCATTCCCCTCTAGAAAAAAAAGCCTATGGCCAGTAGTGCACGCTTACAAACTCTTGATGAAGAAACATTTTGCGTTTAATTATTCCACTCTCCGTTTTAAATTGAAATATTCCCTCAATTCCTGCTCTAAGTGAATCCTAAATTAGTAGAGTTAGCTTACCTACGTGATTACCTAAGTTAAAGGTTCAGTCACATTGCTCAGGGACCAAAATGATAGCAATTAGTATAAAGGAGACGACCTTGCATTACGTATGATCTGTAATATAGACCTTGTTTTTTTTTAATAACAAATGTCAACATAAATGAAAAAATAATAGCGAATATTTTTAATGAAATTTCTTAATTAATGGTCACGTCACTCTTGCTTTAAGATTTCAGATTTAGATTTGAGACTTTTTATAATATTAGGCAGCCTAAATTGTACAACAAATCAATGACAAATGCTAGCAGTGAATATTATGTAAGGTCGCTGAACCTTTTAACATTAGTAAAAAAATAAAGGGCGCCTATTCGCCTACACATTGATACAAAAAATATATTTTTCAATAGCAATCATTTAGAACTTTGCTCCAAAGTTTTATTTTAATACCAGATTGTCAAATAAAACGTTCGATTAAATTTGTTATTTATTTAAACAAATATTTACAAAATGCCTGTATCGCGTAGACAGCCGAGGCAAAACTTACAAAAGTTTAAATATTTTACTATTTTCAATAACTACGTATATTTCATCGTACTATATAACATTATACTATCACAACTTCGAATCAGCCAATAGGCTTACAAAATTATAATAAACGTGCTTGAATTAATAATTAATTGTAATTACATTTATAATTATTACAAAATCTCAGTAATGCCTATAAGATTCAAAGGTAATTTATTCTTTTAAGCTTAAAGATTAAGCTACTATACTTCTTATAACATGACATTAAATCATGTGAATACACTCCTAGCCAAGAAAATTATACATGAATTATGAATTTTCTACCATTTTCAATTAAAACTAAATACCTTTTTCAACTAGCGTACAAGCAAATAAGAATGCCTAAATTAACAATTTATATAAAAATAGAAAATTTATTGCATCTAATTTATGGCATTATAATATCTTCATAATAATAATATTTCATGTTAAGATACATAACAATTTAAAAGATAAGTTTTAAATAGAAAATTACAAACCTATGCTTTCTTAATTTAATTTCTAAAGTGTTTATTTTAACCAAAATGCCCAAAACATAATTATCATGCACACTAATTTCTGAAAAATATAAATTATACAATAATTATGTTAAATGAAATTTGCTGAAGATTTTTCTCATGCATATTTTTTATACATGACTTATTGTATTGAATATTTGTACCTTGAATATTCATGAAATAAAATGGCAAATACATATAAAAATCGTTACATAATTTGATACTCGTATTATTATTAAGATTTTGTTAGTAAACTACCGAAATATACGAAATCTAAGTACATTCCTTTCTTTGTTTTCGTTTTAAATGTAGCGTTGTTACTACTACGTTCATAAAAAAATATTAGTGTCGACAATTAAAATAGTTTTATTTAAAACTATTTGACTGTTTATTGAATTTTAACTATTCGTAATAAACTTAACTTATACATTATGTATAAATTAATTTTCTAAATCAATATTGAGCATTATTTATTACCATTAGGTTTCATGCAAAAACATTCATCTGTATAAATCCATGCGTATATTTTCTCAAGAAAAATACAACGCTAACTCTTAGAAGACCTTGTTCCTCCAGAACTATCATCGCTTATTTTCATTTCATAAGATCTCATGTTTGAAAATAAGCCTATTTCTCCAAACCTCGATAATCTCAAATCCTCCAATTTAATTCGAGTATTGTTACATGAACATTGAACATTTTCTTAGACTTTTTGTGCTGGTAAGTACTCTGTCCATTTCAGAATATTTGCTTATTAGACATTTCTTCCTTTTTAATTTTAAACTAAATTCCTTTTTTAATTTTAAAGTCCTCCGAGAATCCTCATCAATAATCCTATAATTAATCTCATTCAAGTCTTTTGCCTTTAAATTATTGGATGTTTTAAGAAGATTTATTAAAACACTTCCTAATTTTCTTCCTTTTGTCCTTCCTCAAAACGTTTTTCAAATCTTCCATTAAAATATTTATTTCCCATATCCTCTTAAAAACTTTCCAAAAGTTTTCATTCATGATAAACGATGATTTTTGGCACCGCTGGCCAGGTGGAGTGACGATTTGCGCAAGTCGACTGGTAGTTGCAAGAAGGCCAGGATAATGTGGCGAACAGTTCGCAGCCTATATCAAGCACTGCACTGCCATAGGCTTATAATGATGATAGCTTTAATGTTCCCTTCCACATTTCTCAGACTTCAAGAGCACGCCTCACACCTAACCAAGCCGACCTCATCGCAGTTCATGCACTTGAGAGCAACGAACTCAGCAGTGAAGTGGTTCCTGTGGAGACTCTTCTTGGACCCGTTGCAGATCCTGCAGGGGAGGAGACGGAATCCGCCGCACATCTGGCAAGTGCTGCACGCGTCTGGACTCTGGAATTAGGGAAAGAAGATGGTTCAATACTTTGTGTATGTGCAGTTTTCTTTGAGGATCGTAATCTTCTGGATAAACAGACATTTATTTAAATATCAGTACAAAACATTGTATTATAGATATACAAACGAAGACAAATATGATGTTAATGAATTTTGCCAACAAAAATTTGTGAAATTATTTATATTATTGACTCCATGTTTTAAATTTTAAGCGTAAAGAATTGTTAGAACAGTGGTCGCCGGTTCGATGCCCGCAAAGCAAAAACATTTGTGTGCATGACAAATCTGTTTTATTGATTTGGGAGTTTGCTATGTATAATTATGTGTTTATTTATAAAGAGTATCTTAGTCTTAGTTTGGGATGTAAGGGAGCGGCCTATCATCTTTTCGCTCCAAGCCAACCTCACCTGCCCGTGGTGCATCCTGCCGAATAACAAACGAGGCGCTGGCAACCGACTGGTGGCGGTATAACCATCACAATTGAAGGCGTAGCTAAATACTAAAGACCGGTGACGGGCAGCAGCGTCACCGGAGCAAAAAGCTACGTCCTGCGATCGCCAACCCGCCTGCCCAGCGTGGCGATTATGGGTATATCCTCCAGATGTTTGCTCTAAGTGGCGAACAACTGGAGAGGCCTATGTCCAGCAGTGGACTGTAATAGGCTGATGATGATGATGATGATGATAGTCTTAGTTATTTTAGTAAGTTTATCAGTTGTCTAGTACATAATACGAACTTTGGCTTAGTTTGGGACTAGATGACACTGTGTTACCCGGGGTGACCCATCCATAGACTTTCAAAAAGCAAACAACAGATTATATTTGGGTCAACAGATTATATTCATCAATCGTAATAATTAAAACTAACTAGTTATTTTTTTCGTATAAGAATGAACAAAAATAATTTATATTTACATAGAGAATAACGTGTCTTGTCACTCATCTGATTCTTGTCAAAGTTACTGAAGAAATGAGATTTAATATTAACATTAATTGGCATGAAGTGTACAACTGAGCGTACTAATTAGTTAATTGATTAGCGTGTGAGACGCGAAAAGGGCATACTCATTTGAAAACCAATCCATTATACAACCTCTGGAATCACTCGACTTTATATTCTACCCCTTGTTAATGAAAGCCATTGCAAGCTTTTCGGGATATTGACAAAACAATCACATTTGAAGAAAGAAGATTTGAAGTGAAAAGGATATGTCAAATCATTTGACATTAGAAAACTCCAAATTCTTTTTCTAATTGGGTATACGAGTATGAGTATATGGGCCTCTTAATGTCAGTATTAGTGTGTGTAGCTGTAGTTTATTAAAATTGCTGAAAACTTCCAAATTATATAAAACCCTCGTATTTAAGACAAATATTTCATTGATTTCCGTTTTAGTAAGTATCTCTACTACGAGTATGTTACAACACGGTTTAAACACAAATACAAATCTTTCCTCTTTAGAATATTAGTGTAGATAAGGCTGAAACTGCAGAATATGGCATAATATGTTTTTGCCCTTGCTCTGAAACTGTTCTTTTACCAATGTAAGGAAAACAAGGTTTACTTAACATTGATAATATTAAAACCAGTTACAATCGCAAAACGCTCATAAACACAGAACCTCATCGCGGAAAATACCCTTACAGAGAAAGTTGTTTATTTTTTCCCGTACAATGGGTTATGTATCCCTTTGCCTGTATCGTTTCCAAGTGCATTGAGTCCAACAAAGCGTTGTCTGTTGTGGAGCGTATCCGGCGGGCGGGAACTTTTGCCAGGTTTTCTCCACCTAAAGCACTCTTGGATAGTATTGGACAGTGAGATAGAATAATAAGAGCCCTACCTGGCATAGCGAATCTTCGCTCGAATTGAGCCGCCTGTCCAGGGAAGGACCTCCCTCCACCCTATAGAATACCGCAGTCAAATGACCTCTGGGTCGTGTTTCTGCCGGTGAGTAGGGTTTCCGGAGCTCGTGGGGGGTTAGGGTTGGGCCGTCATGGTGGTGGCAACTGACAGGTAACTGACCAGTTACTTGCCCGTTGTCACAGCGACTTGGGCTTCTCTTTCGCTTTCCATCAGGCATAGGAAAGCCATTATGTCGAGCCATTATAAAAAAAAATATTAAGTTTGAAATTGTAATGTCATTATATTCCGCATTCCGCAAGATATAATCTTGAGTCGTTGGTTGTAGTTTGTGATATATAATCCGAATGATAAAGTTAATGAAGCCACTGTACTATTATTAGACGGAGAAGGGATTTGGATGAAGATTTGATGAAGACTACGAAATCAACCAGTGATCACAACCCTCAGTAGTGAGGGAATGACAGAAGAGATATGGTAAAATCAGTAGAATCAGTATTCAGTAGAAAACCTTAAAATCACTTGAAAAGGAACCCATAACACTTGGTTCAGATGGCAAGGCACGCTACCAAATGAGCCGTCGGGCCAGCCGGTTTGGTACTCTTACTTAGTTTTACACCATCCCAAAAAATTAAAAAGTAATGGTAACATGTAGGACGTAGGTGGAAGAAGAGATTTTTGCCGATGAGATGAGAAAGAGAGCGAGAAGCTACGTCCGCAAGCCTGCCCAGCGTAGCGATTATGGGAAAAGCGTCCAGATGTTTGACTAAAGATTGAAGAGGCTTATATCCAGCAGTGGACAGCGCTAGGCTGATGATGAAGTGTCAAACTTTCCGCAACGGCCAATGCAAGTCACCCCGACTACATCACAGCGGCACCTCGCAGACAGAGACGCGAGCATCCTGTGCCAGTATTGACACGCGTCGACACCACTGAAGGCTGTGACTTTCACCGGTCTCTCTCTATACCCGCATATTATAGAGGCAATGTTACTGAAATGTTAATATCGTGTTTCTTATTAATTAGTATTATGGGATAACGTAAGCGTTCCACCATCTTTTCGCTCCAAGTCACTCTCACCTGCCCCTGGTGCATCCTGCTGAATAACAGACGAGGTTCTGGCAAACCGACTGGAGGCGGTATAACCATCAAGATTGAAGACGTAGCCAAATGTACACGATGACGGGCAGCAGCGTCACCAGAGCAAGAACACCCTTCGATTGCCAACCCAAATGGGTATAATAATCCTCCAGATGTTTGCCCTAAGTAGCAAACAACTGGAGAGGCCTATGTCCAGCAGAATACGACTACCTTATCTCATCCCGTAGGTGTCGTAGTACTAAAAGATTATCGGGAAAAGGGCAGCAGCTTTTACCTTACAAATAAAACCTACTGCGGTCACCAACCCGCCTGCCTAACGAGGTTACTATGGCAAATGGGAGGTCTGTGTTCAATAGTGGACATTTGCAGGCTGATAATAATCATCATCAACCTATATCAGTACACTGGACATTGGCCTCTCTTAACGTGCGCCACTTTGATCGATCCTGGGCTTCTCGCATCTAGCACTTGCCAGCCGTCCTGCGCAAATTGTCACTCCACATAGCCCGAGGGCGTCCTACACTACGTTTGCCGAGACGCTGTCTCCACTCCAGAACTCGTTTACCCCAACGGTTAACGGTTCTGCGGCTGATATGGCCAGTCCACTGCCACTTCAGCTTACTAATTCGCTTTGGGTTTCAATTTGGGCTGATAATATATAAATAACCCAAGACATGCCACACTGGGCTATAGCGCCATCTAGCCCCAAACTAAGCCGAAGCTTGTACCATGGGTACTACACAACTGATAAACTTACTTAGATACTTTTTTTTGTAAATAAATACATATTAAACACCCAGACCAATACAGACATGTTCATGAACACAAATGTTTATACTGTGCGGGAATCGAACCCACGACCCTCGGCTCAGAAGGCAGAGGTCACTCCAAAATGAGCCATCGAGCCAGTCATAATGCTGATACAGAATATGTCACGTCACGGCCAATTCATATGATGGATTATGTGCGAGGAACGTCTGATCTTAACTATAATAATATTATGAAGCTGAAGAGTTTGTTTGTTTGAACGCGCTAATCTCAGGAACTACTGGTCCGAATTGAAAAATTCTTTTTGTGTTGAATAGAGCATTTATCTAGGAAGGCTTTAGGCTATATAACATCACGCTGCAACTAGTAGGAGCGAAGAAATAATGGAAAATGTAAAAAAAAACGGGGAAAAAATAACTATTCCACGCGGACGAAGTCGCGAGCACAGCTAGTCACTAATAATTACAAAGCATTAATCTCGGTATGAGCATTGAAGTTTGTTTTCGCAACGTAATGGCTCTCGGGTCAACGGGTCGTGTGTGTTTTGCTAACAAATCTCCTTTTTTAGGTATTCCACACAATTTTATAAAGATCATTGACCTTGCTGGTTCATTTGTTTTACACATTATACTACGCAAACCGCATTCACTCGATCAGTTAAATACTCAATTGATCAGTAAAATAACTCAACACATACCACGCAAGGCTACACAGCGCCATCCAGTCTTAAACTAAGCCGATTACTTCTACTAGATAACTAATAAACTTACTTGAATCCTTTTTTTAAACATATTCATATTATTATACATAGCAAACTCTGACACTAATACAAAGAGACAATGTTCATACTGTCGGTTGCCAGAGTCGGTTGCCAGAGCCTCGTTTGTTATTCGGCAGCATGCACCACGGGCAGGTTTGGTTGGCTTGGAGCGAAATGATGATAGGTCGCTCCCTTACATACCCCATCCGTCAAGCCGTTTAGACGTGAACAAGTAACACAGACACACACAAACTTTCGCCTTTATAATATTAGTGTGATGATTCTATGACAGACACGTCATGTAAAGTAGGCATGTACATACACGTTTTAACTAAATAACTAAATTCAAACTGGCTTTAGGATTACCGAACGTTGCAATTAATATTTTGGGTGATGTTCAGCGTTTATTACGAAGCGTATACGATAGGGTAGCAGCTAAATTACTGTTATTAAGACCTAACAACTATATCATGTAGCGGGTGCAGAGTTTTGGCAGACAGCGGTTAATTGTTTGTTATTAGTGTAAAACAGCGTTTCTCAATCTTTTTTGGTGACGGAACCCTTTTGGATAGCAAAATACTTGATGGAACCCTACAATAAAACAATAAATAAAAATAATAAATAAATAAATAACCCAAGACATGCCACGCTGGGCCACACAGCGCCATCTAGCCCCAAACTAAGCCGAAGCTTGTACCATGGGTACTAGACAACTGATAAACTTACCTACTTAAACATTTTTTTTGTAAATAAATACATATTATACATAGAAAACACCCAGACCAATACAAACAGACATGTTCATGCACACAAACGTTTGTAATGTGTGGGGATCGAACCCACGACCCTTGGCTCAGAAGGCAGAGGTCACTACCAATTGAGCTACCGAGCCAGCCACAATGGTTTTTAAGTGTATTTTTTATTAATAAGCATAATTAGATGTAACAGCTACTTATTGCTTACTTACATAACAAGTATAATAATAGTGAATCGTGATACGCCGCGTCACAAAGGTCGACTAGAGAGAGGTGTTTTGATTTTTTTCTAACTTCTTGCGGAACCCCGACAGGGGTATCGCGGAACCCTAGGGTTCCGCGGAACACACTTAGAGTATGGCTGGTGTAAAATATACTTTAAGCATAAGAGAGGTAGTGCTTAGCGAATCTTCGCTCGAATTGAGCCGTCCGTCCGGGGAAGGACCTCCACCCTATAGAATACCGCAGCCAAATGACCTCCGGGTCGTGTTTCTGCTGGTGAGTAGGGTCTCCGGAGCTCGTGGGGTTGGGCCGGCATGGCAGTGGCAACTGACAGGTTACTGACCAGTTACTTGCCAGTTGTCACAGCGATTTGGGCTTCTCTTTCGCTTTCCATCAGGCGTAGGGAAGCCATTATGTCGAGCTATTATAAAAAAAAAAGTTTTTTTACGCTTAGCATCAGGCAGTAACTATGAAGGTATTCTACGAGTAAGATTGTGTGAAGTCGAAGAGAAGAAGTAAAGTTGGTTGCGTCGGTTCCACCCACACTTGGGCAGCGTGGTATAACCTTCGCGGTATCCTCTTTGTGTCAGTGTCATGTCACATGTCGTAGAAGGAGGAGATCGAGAGGAGCCAGACATACCAGACAGACATACCAGACAGACATACCAGACACACATACTAGACAGATATACCAGACAGACAAAAAATATCATATCATATTATATTGATCCTAATTCCTATGATAATTTTTGTTGACTAAGTATTGTTGTTTCATTTTCGGCATTGCCGGCATTTCCTCAAGTTTGGCCAAGCCAGAGCTGATAGAGGACGACATCCACGCGTTTAGGCCCAGAATGTCCAATTCGCAAACGTTGCTATGTTGTGGTAACCATCGCCGGCTCCCTGCGGTATGGGGTTTAGAACACTGAAGAGTCCTGTCGTAAGAGACGACTAAAAGGGCCTTTGGGGGGTCACCCTCCTCTTAAGGTCGTATATTAACTATAATATTGATCAGGCAATGTCATTCGTCCCGTTGCATAGGTAATAAAAAATATAATTTTAATAGATTTTCCAAGATTTCAAATGGAAGTGGTTTCCAAATATTCCTGTACCTACATTAGCCAATGAAGATTACCCACCAGCCTATTTAAATATACAAAAAGAAGCTTTATCTAAAGAATATAGGTTACGTAAAACATGGCCTAGATATCACAAAGACGAGATTTGAATAGAAAAACATACTTACATATTTAGTTTGATACAGAACCTGCGATGAATTAATTAGATAGTTATTCAAGCAGAAAAGGACATGTATAAACATTCTTGTTTAAAAAAAATACTGCTTCAATTGATGTAAAAATCAATGAGTAACGATATCAGTTAACGAAAACAAGAAAACATTTGAACATCATAAAGTTTATTTGCTCTTCCACCTCAACAAAGATGTGAACAAATATTGTAAAGGACCCACCTTTATTTATTTCATAATCGTATGTCATTGTATACTTTGTATGATTCCGATATGTTTTCGAAATTGCGCAACCCACGGCGCAACCATCCTTTTACATACGTTTGAGCGTGAGAATTTCATTGGCACAAAGTTTATTTTACGACATAAGCATTTGTGTTTGAGGTGGGGCTCAGTAGCATCTGTCAAGTTTAAGATTGTTTTCGTAAGCTTTTAAGTGTCTAGGAATTCATGGAGTGCATTACCTAATTGATGATTGCTTAGTACAAACATTAATGTTTAAAATGTAATGGTCAAGTCAATTTCGTAAAATTGTTTCGACCGCAGAACGGAGCAGTACTTAATTATCATCATCATCATCAGCCTTTATCAGTCCACTGTTGGACATAGGCCTCTTCTAATGTTCGCCAGACGTCCTGCGCAAATCGTCACTATCAATCGTCGTCGTCGTCAATATTCTTTAAACCTTTCAGTCGGGTAAATTTTAGAAAATTTAAGTGTAATTATATGGCGGGAATTTAGTAGGAGAGTTATCGCCATTTCCATCAGCCTATAGCAGTTCACAGCAGGACATAGCCCCTCCAATTATTCGCTACTTTGTTCGAACTTGTCAGCCATCTTGCACAAATCGTCGCTCCACCTAACCCGAACGCAAAGCGAGCACTGGTCAGGAGAGTATTATATTATTATAATTAGATTCCCACTACACTTCCTGGACATCTAACCAGTAATTATGATTGACTCACTTATTACATATCCTGCATAATTAAGGAGGCAAATATTGAAACACCACCCCTGTATGTGTAGTCGTAGGCGGCAACGTTGCTTGACAACAGTAACGAACAGGCTTATGACGTCAGGGTTTACAAGCGACGATTTAACATGATATCTAAAATATTTACTGTCTATAGTCTAGTGGCCCCAAGGCGAAAAATAGAAAGACCAAGCGATGCTGGAAGCGATTCCAGGATTATGTGTATGCTCACCAACACGCCTGCCCAGCGTCGTGATTATGGGTAAGATCTACATGTTTGCCTAAAGTGGCGAACAACTGGAGAAGCCAATGTCCAGCTGTTGACTGCTATAGGCTGATCATGATGCTGTAAATGCTCAAAGTCACGGAGTGAGATACGGAGCGGACCATGCTAGGCGTTTCTCTATGTGATTAAATCAGAAATGAGAGGATCCATAGATGAACTAAAGTTAGGTAACGCCCGCCATATAACATAACTCAGGTAGCCAGACTGAAATTTCCAGTGGGCAGGGCACATATTAAGTACAGGTGGCCGTTGGGGCGAAAAATTCAGGACTGGACTTTTCGATAGGCAACGTGGCGTAGGATGCCCTCCAGCGAAGTAGACAGACGACTTAATAAATGTCGCAAGATGGGGCTAAATGTAGACAGCTTGCAACCAGCCATTGTAAAAGGTATATGTCCTGCAGTGGGTCTCTTACGGCTGAATATGAAGGTGATGACTACAATAGCCCAAATCGATCGACCAATCACGAACTTTATCGCTTCATGTAAACTCCACTTGTGACGTCACACGGCAACAAATTGCTTGACCAATCCATCAAAGTTCCACTCATGTAACATGAGGACACAGGCTCGGACTCGATTATAGCTGCACACATATGAGGACATTGATCGGGGAGACGGTCGTGTGACACGATGCTCGTGGGTTGATTGAGATTTTGTTGTCTTTACGTACATGTACTGATTATAATCAATCAGAGCTTACATACTGCGGAGATTTGCGAAATAATAATAATAAATAACCCCATCTCATTGCGTGGGTGTCGTAGAAGGTGACTAAAGGAATATCAGGAAGCGCCATGCGGTATTTATTATGGTACGTAGAATACAACCGAGGTATCCCTGCCTGACGTAGGAGGCGACTAAAAGGGCCTTCGGGGCTGTGGCGCACATAACCCAGGTACCCGTACCCAGGGCCCTGGTGTATGCGTAAAAGCATTCCCGACGTAAAAAAAAGAAAAAAGGGAATATCAGGAAAAGGATAGCAGTTACCTGGGTACAATAAAATCTACTACTACATTAACCAGCCTGCCAAGCGTATTAACTAAGGCAAATACTCTTAACGGATGCGATGGGATGTAAGGGAGATACCTATCATCTTTTCGCTCCAAGCCAACCTCACCTGCCCGTGGTGCATCCTGACAAATTGTCGGTATAACAATCACAATTGAAAGCGTGGCTAAAAACCACAGGCCGATGACGAGCAGCAGCGTCACCGGAGCGAGACGCCCTGCGAACGCCAACCCGCCTGCCCAGCGCGCGTGGTGATTATGGGATGTTTGCCCTAAGTGGCGAACAACTGGAGAGGCCTATGTCCGGCAGTGGACTGCAAAATAGGCTGATAATGATGATGACATATTATTGTGTGAAGTTTTGTCGACTTACGTGTCAAGAATTAAATAGAATATACCTATCGAACATTATTTAAAGAAGTCTGAAACAAAATTTCATATTTAAGCTACTTATGAACAATTAATAAAAACTGGGAGAGCTTTTGAGAAACGATATTTGTTTCCGCGAAATTCGTTTAAGTATCACTTAGCGACAGCTGTTTCTTAACAGTACAATCATTATCAGTAACGCAACTTGGTTACGATACGAAACCGATTGTCTTTCTTATGTAGGTTATTTAATTAAAGGGATATATCTGCAATGAACTTTTAAGGGCTGAATATAATGATGGTGATGAATATGACAGGGTTATTTGTAAAATATCAACATTTTCGCATGATGCAGGCAAACAAAGAACGTACGTACGAATGTTATAAGCAATAACATTATGTTCTACGTGTTTTATCATATTAATAAATAATTAATTAAAATATACATTAATTAAAACATAATGTTTAAGCTTTTATTGTCCGAATTTAGACCTGTGTCAAAAGACTACTAAAGGTATATCGAGAAACAGGCAACAGCGTTTACCTGAGTACAAAATAAAACCTACTGCGGTTACCAACCCGCATGCCAAATTTGGTAAATAAGGAAAATCCTCCTAAATTAAAATTTTATTGTTCATACTCATCAATAGACAAAACATTATACTGTTTTACAACTTTACTTTGTCATGTTAAGAAAAAAGTTCTTAGAATAATTCCATTATTTTGATCGCTCCCTTGGCAACAAACTGTCCGTTTCCACTTAACCATCGATACCAGTGGAAATATTGTCAACAACTCGATGTAAAAGCATTGTTGCCATATGAACAAAAGGAACACTTACACACAAGGTATTTGAATAAACTTAGGACAATTTACATTTATGTGAAATAATTCAATCGTATCAACTCCACTTAAGTACTTTCTTCCATATTAATTAATAATAACGTTAAATAGTAAACTACGGTTTCAAAATAGAAACCATAATAATTTATGATGAGGTAGACAAGTATTATTGGAGTGGACGCCGTTAATAGGCAGACAAGACCACGCGGAAGCGTCGTCCTCTGCGTATCACCTATGCGTTGGATTGACCAGGTTAAATCGGCAGTGGGAACCCGTGTATCGATTGCACCAGACAGTCTGCCAACAGGGAGAGATGGTGGGAGATCGTGCAGAGAGCTGTGTCCGCCTCTACCACCGATGTGGACGCCTCTACGTGACCACTACCGCTCTGCCAAGAGCGAAACGACAGAGAAGAAAGAAACAAAGAAGTTACGACGCCCCGCAATCTGGGCTTAACTGGGTGGAGAAAGGGATAGGAAATGAGGCGAGAATTAAGGGACGCCTACGTTCAGTTTTGGACGAACCATGGCTTTTGATATTGAAATATACAGTAAAATTTGAATGATTTATCGTTTTTATAAAAAGCCTTGACATCTCCTTGAGCTTTGGATTTAGATCAAGGCCTTTTCAGTTTCAAGGAAAAAATGGCATTTTCCTGTTGCATTTCTCGTCTTGATATCTTTCGCGTATATAAGATTGTTACTGACAAATGTTTTTACGAAGGACTGGTAGGTATATTCAGACTGAATTGCCCAGGAAATACCTTGAAGTGTCTTGCAGCTAATGATCATCATGAGCCTGCAATTGTCCACTGCTGGACATATGCCTCTTCCAATGACAATTGTTATTTGAAGGGATTTGCAAGACCAAGCTGGACAGGCGGATTGGCAATCGCAGGGAGCGTAGCTTCTCTATCCAGTGACGCTGCTGCCTGACCCGTGGTATAGCTACGATTTCAATTGTGATGGTTATACCGCCACCAGTCGGTTGCCAGAGCCTCGTTTGTTATTCGGTAGGATGCACCACGAGCAGGTGAGGGTGGCTTGGAGTGTATAGGTGATGGGTCGGTTCCTTACATCCCTCATCATCATAATGAAGATGATTTGATGACTATCAAGTAAGGACGGTCTCACCTTATAAGGCTTCAGCATTTTCCTCAGCTCGCCACTCTCATTCAATTTCTCTACAGTGTCAGCGTCCTGGAACAAAGAAAACAATACTAAGTCTCTTTTGCTATACTAAGATTTTTTTTCTGATAATTTTTTGATTCATGGTATAAGACGTGGTTTACACGAGGGTACCACTGCAATGCTAAGCTACTGGGCTACTACCCTAGAAGCAGACAGTATTAGATTCACCTGGTACCAGTTTTTCTCATCAAGACACGCGGGAGCGTATCAGCCAAGTTCCACCGAAGAAAACTGGCATGCACCAATGTGTATTTTACACCAGTGTTAACCCTTGGGGTGCCTGGTGGGTCTGACAGACCCGTCACTTCAAGGAATCGACAATATTTTCGTAAATTCACAACTACCGCCCCTGTGTGCCTGAGTAGCTTCGTGATATAGACTAGTGGGTAGATTGCTGCCCCTCCCGGAGTCTGCAACATGCACATGTTCGAGTAACACGTGTTTTATGTGCGCTCGGGTCCGAGAGACCCGACCAGGCACGCGGCGTAACTTTTAGCTGGTGAGTAATTATGTTTGTTTTGCATTATTTATGTTACTTTTTGGTGTCAATTATTTGTGCCAAAAATATTTTTGTAGTTAAATATATCCAGTTGATTAACTAATACCGAAATAAACCAAATTTTAGATCAAGAATTGAATGAAATTGAGGATGACGTGTATTTTCATGAAAGTGGAGCCGAATCCGATCACGCGAGTGTTCAACATGATTCAGATGAGACTGAGGAAAAGTACAAGTTCATAATGAACCAAGTAGTTACAGTGATAATGAGATGTCTCAGCTTTTGAACACATTTGCTCACAGATTAATATATAAAGGTATACATTATGGCTCCATAATCCCCCGAGTGCTCGCGTTTGTACTAGAGCAGAAAACATTTTTACCGGAACACCTGGAATGATGTAAGGGAGAAGTCTATCATATTTTCGCTCCAAGCCAATCTCACCTGTCCATAGTGCATTCTACTGAATAACAGACGATGCGTTGGCAACCGACTGCTGGCGGTATAACCATCACGGTTGTATAGGCGTAGCTAAACTACAGACTGATAATGGACACCAGTGTCACTGTAGCGAGAAGCTACGCCCTGCTATCACCAACCTGCTTGCCAAACGTGGCGATTATGGGTATATCCTCCAGATGTTTGCTCTAAGTGGCTAACAATTGAAGAGGCCTATGTCCTGCCTAGTGGACTGCAATTGGCTGATGATGATGATGACCTGGAGTGGAACCTCATGCCAAACATGTGCAGGAAGAACTTAATTGCTTTTATCTGTGTGTAACTGAAGACTTGTTGAATATTTATGGAACGTAAGGAAAAAAGAAAAGATAAGTGCTATTTCTGTTACCCAAATATGTGAGGTTTTTAAATGCTCAATAAAACTTTATAAAATAATTTGTCTTATTTTTTCCCTTTTTTTTCATTTAGAAACAATGTTGAATATTATTTAAAACTTGTTATTTTAGTTTGTAACACATCAAAATATATAAAAATCACCAATTATGTATATGGGTCCGTCAGACCCACCAGGCATGCCGTGTGATTTTTACCTACCAGGCTCCCCAAGGGTTAAAAATGCAGTTAATATTTTTGGCCTCGCCCCGGATTCAAATCTAAGACCTCTGGTACTTCAGATGGCGTCTGCCGCCACTAGCTGGACCAACAACGTGAAAAATCCTAAAAGCTCTTTTTATAAAAAAATAATAAATAAAAGATAAAAAATATACCTAAGTTATCTTAAAAATGTTAGTCTTGAAGACACCGTATGAATGGCCTATGCATAACAAATCCCTTTATATTATGTTCATACGAGCTTTAAGCTTAACTTACTATTTATTATCTGATATAGTCATAAAAGCGTTGATATCTGTAGACTTGCTTATCGCATCAGTTCATAACAGTTAACTTAGACTTAACCTAACAGACGTAAGCAATAAGTTGGAAAAATCTCTGGTAAATAATATTACAAGGTGTTAGAAAAATGTGCCTATGTTTTGTGGATTTTATAAAATAAAAATGAAGATATATTTAAAAGAACCTTTACCCCCATTTTCTTTATTAAAGAAAGTATAATTTAAGTAAATTCTTTTGTACTTTGCTTTAAAATATGCGTCTCAATATAGATAGATAGTTATTCTTTATTGCACAAAAAAAAACATTTATAAACAAGGTATTACAATCAACTAGTGGTACAATTTAGGCGGTCTTATCGCCTCTAGGTCATATAGGTACGTGGATATAAACTACGGACCTAGGTACGTAGTAATACCTAGGTATTTGACTACGGATTCCATTCCTATACTTGAGATTTTATGTATGACGCCACACGACACTTGGCCTTTTTTTAGTGGCGCGAATGTCAATTTAAAAATTTTATTACGTCACAATTCTTGCAGTAATATTGATGTTGGCGTAAATATTTCCCTTCACCATACCGATTATGTCTTAAATATTGGATTTGCCGAACATAACGGTCGGATAACACCGGATTTTCCCATATTGAAAAGAATCCTTGTGATTTATGTGTATGCTTGAATAATCTCTTTCCGTTCGTATTCGGTAAACACACTTAGGTATCAAAATACGACTCAGTTATCGTAATTTATCTAATACATATTTGCGTGAAAAAATGTATTAACCTTACCTAGATAAATAAGCCCAATGGTTGACTGGTAGAGAATGCCTATGTGGCATTAAGTCCGCCTTTTGTACACTTATTACTTGTGCAATAAAGATTAAATAAATAAAATAAATAAATCTTTTGAAACGGTAAAAAAAAAATTGCATTGATTTGCTTTTAAATACAGGGTTCAATAGAATTCATTAATACGGATGATGACAAGGTATGAAAATGAAGAAAATAATTAGTCCGTCTCTTAGATAATAAAAAAAATAAGACCCGTATTTTTTGTTTTGTCGAAATAACAAGAAAATACTTAGATATAGCGCATTAAAGTTACGGAGTGGGGGCTAACTACGTCACGTTAGAGTATATTTTGTACTCTAACGTGACGTCATGTGACATTTAAAATCAATGTATCTTCGTAAGTTTTTGAACAAGAGGCAAAATAAAAAATACGTATCCAATATTTTTCATTAATCTATCTGATGGACATTAAATTATTTTTTAGTCATCATCCCAATTGACTAGGATACGAAAAACTTAACATATAAAATAGGTATTGATTTTTTTTAGTGGTTCGACATAATGGCTTCCCTGCGCCTGATGGAAAGCGAAAGAGAAGCCCAAGTCTCTGTGACAACAGGCAAGTAACTGGTCAGTTACCTGTCAGTTGCCACCGCCATGCCGGCCCAACCCTAACCCCCCACGATCTCCGGAAACCCTACACACCGGCAGAAACACAACCCAGAGGTCATTTGATTGCGGTATTCTATAGGGTGGAGGTCCTTCCCCGGACGGGCGGCTCAATTCGAGCTAAGATTAGCTATGCTCTACCTCTCTTAATATTTAGATTTATTTTTATTAAGAATTTTTAACGGATCGTTTTACCAACAGAAGATTTTAACTCAATCTTTTTTTTATATAAGATGAGCTTTCGGGATGACCTCACTCCACCTGATAGTAAGCAGTCGTGAGGTCCAAAAGTTAGGTTGACAGGCACAATAGAACAAACCCATTGCGCCTGTCGCCCTCACCCCGAAGGCCCACTGAGATGCCGTTTCACGCCCCGCCTAAAGAACCCAGGATTGTAAGAGGAAGGAAACACATGAGCTGGAAGGGTATTCCATGACTTAATGGCACGGGGCAAGAACGGGGAAATAAACCTCTTGGTGCGCGCCACCATCGGCTGGATGGTATGCGGATGACAGCGCTGTCCAGCACATGTTGTTCGGGAGTGGAAAGTATCTATACTAAAGTTCATCGATTTCAATCATAGCTGCAAGAATAGTGATCATTGGAGGCATCTAGAAGTGTCTCCATCTGTACAAGTTTCCAGACTAGACGACACAAATTCAATTAATGCCAGTTAGGTACTTAATTGGCGTTTAACCGTCTGAAAATAATGGCGTACAAAAAACCGACTATTCTCACATTATCCATTCTTTGTTCATTGTTCTTGTTATCATATTCGGAAAATGACGTCGTTTTCCTAACGGCTTGGTCACACTGAATTTAATTTACCTGATGAAGCATAAATATAGGTGTTATTAATTCAAAGTAACTGTTGTGTTTATCTACATCATAGTTTCTATCTATTTGATATAATTGTCATATTAATTTTGCTTCTGACTTGCTTTTATCTATAATACACTATCATTGACACAATCTAGAATAATTTCAGTCTTCGTTCCCGGATATAAATATCTAATTTACTAAGTATAACTCATATTTACAACTTATAATATAATATCAACAAAGTGTCAAAGAATTTCCTTTGCATTATTAGAAAAAGGCATTAACTTGATACGGCCAGCAGGCAGTGCTACGAGTATATGGCTCAAGTTCCAAAAACTCGCACAGCACGATTCACCTCTACTTTCATAGTACGAGCGGCCAAATTAGGGAACTGCCGGGCTCATTGTTCCCCTAGAATCTCCCGATTTTCAAGGCGAGAATGAACCGGTTTTGATGCGCTTAACATCATGTAATCTTTCGAAAAATAAACAGAAAATACAAGAAAATATATTTTTAAATAGTACGTATCGTCCCTTTACTTAAATAAATGTAATAATACAAATCTTTGCTTATGTACTCGTATATCTCTAGCCTTATTTTTCCAAGTACTCTGTAAGTTGAGAACTATTGTTCGGTAGTGTGGAAAATTCCGATAGAACAATATGGCGCGATTCACAGAATGACGATAAATGACTAGAGCCGAGACACACACAGTTTAAAGCTGTTTTAGGATTCCTTACGTTCTTTACGATAAGTTCATTAAAATTAAGTTTATTTCTCAATTAAAACTATACATATGTACACTAACAATGTGGGTTACAAACGATTTATCCAGTAGTTTAGAAGATCTCAAGGTAGGTAATAGTATATTTAAACAAAGCAAATAATAAATAACCCAAGACATGCCACGCTAGCCCCAAACTAAGCCGAAGCCTGTACTATGGGTGCTAGACAACTGATAAACTTACTTAGATACTTTTTTTTGTAAATTAATACATACCTATAATGCATAGTAAACACCCAGACCAATACAAACAGACATGTTCATGCACAGAAGTGTTTGTACTGTACGGGGATCGAACCAACGATCCTTGGCTCAGAAGGCAGAGGTCACTACCAAATGAGCCATCGGGCCAGTCAAAAATGTATATAAATAATGTATTGTTTTAGCGCTGAGGATCACAGTCATAACTTTTTTTTATGCAGCATATTGGCTTTTTGTCGTCGGACAGAAAGCGCAAGGGATGACCAAGTCGCTTGATAACACGTAACCAATTATTTATTGTTTATTTCAATTTATTTATGTATATTTTTTATGGAATAGGGAGCAGACGTATAAGACGTCAAAAGGAATAGTTCAAGAAGGTTGCATCTGACTTAACTCTAGCTGAGATGTCCTCGACTCCTCACAACCGAGCTCCATAAAGATTATTTATAATTTATATTAGATTAATGGTAGTTTCCCCTTTTTATTTATGTGTTTTTTTTCTTTGTTTCATTTTAATTTAGTTCATTTTTTATAAATTGTAATCAACCAGTAAACTAGTCTTGCTGTGTACACCAAATTTAGATTACTGTTTAGATCCAAAAGATAATAGAATTAATAATATCATTGTTATATTGATTGTAATCTGTGTGTACCTTCTATATATAAATAAATAAATAAAAGACGAGCAAGCGGTTCATCTGATGGTAAGTGATAACCGCCGCCCATGTACATCAGCAACATCAGGATGTATTATGTATATTGTACCTATGTACCAAATGATGACTGTTGAGGGCGTTTCCAGGAACACTCAAAATTCAGAAAGTTTATTTAGGTACTTATTTCCTAAATATTTTCTAAACAGACACGATCGGGTTTTGAACGCGGAATCATCACATTGTTTGTACTTGAAGCTGGGATACGTACTCTAGCCATTGCTCTGCCCAGATCATCAAATTTTAATGATGACTGTCATAATAATATTTGACTGGCTCGGTGGCTCAATTGGTAGTGACCTCTGCCTTCTGAGCCAAGGGTCGTGGGCTCGATCCCCACACATTACAAACATTTGTGTGCATGAACATGTCTGTTTGTATTGGTCTGGGTGTTTTCTATGTATAATATGTATTTATTTAAAAAAAAATGTCTAAGTAAGTTTATCAGTTGTCTAGTACCCATAGTACAAGCTTCGGCTTAGTTTGGGGCTAGATGGCGCTGAGTGGCCCAGCGTGGCATGTCTTGGGTTATTTATTATATTATTATTTATTATAATAAGCTCATCTCTGCAAAAGTAAATACACGGAACACTCTCACAATTGATCGACTCACACTTGACTAGTTTTTACGCGAACATCACTTTTGCTAATGGAATTCCACTTGCCTGTTAATTACATGAAAAATCTCCGAGAATTCAATTGTATCTTCGATCTATCAAGAAGTAATTGCTGTTTGTATCGAACAAGAAACCGTTTCGGTCTCAGGTTTCGGCGTATCTTCTATACGGCTGAACCGATTCTGACGATATTTTGTCTGAAAGGGTGTGCATCCCACTAATATTATAAACGCGAAAGTTTGTTTGGATGGATAGATGGATGGATGTTTGTTCCCTTTTCACGCAAAAACTACTGAACAGATTTTAGTGAAACTTTACACGAATATTGTTTATGCATCAGATTAACATATAGGCTATAAATTACAACGATTCATCAATTTTTTCATTTAGAATTTCGGGAAAATATGTTACGGAATGATTAAAAACTTTTTGAATACACCATAGATACTGTCATTTCTTGACTTTGTCAGCGAAATTTCAGCGAAATTATCAATTTGACATGACAGGTACTGATATCGAGGTAGACAAATACGGAAATTCGCCACCAATAAGTACAAATAATTGTGCGGCTTATTTTCGGAATGAAATTCTTCGGAAAATACTATATGCAAACTGCTATAACTGAAAAGACGACCAACGTAAAGGGATAACCACCGGCGTTGTCTACTAGAATATTGCTCAGTTTCAGAGGCACCTCATTCAGCAACAAATTGGAACAAACTTTAGAAATAAAATTGTGTACAGTCAAAACAGATCTAGCATAACCCGTAGACAAGGCGTAAACAAGGCGGCCTGCATCTGATAATGAATCACAGTGACCAAGAACCAAAAACCTTACTGTAATCTCAGAAGGCTCACAACGGGCCACATGTCTAGCTCGGATGCAACGAAACTGCGATCAGTGTATGCTTAATAAATATTTTTCTAATCCAAATTGTAATTTCTGTCCTCAATATACTAATATTATAACATTTCAGCCTAATAAAATCGTTTTAATTACGCATGTCGGAAGAAAATAACGCTTTGAAGTAAGTTAAGATTCATACACCGGCCAAGTGGTCGCTTTTTGGTCGGCGTGATACTTAAAATCTATGAACTAACATGTACAAAAATCTTTATTTTATCGGTAAATAATTTTCACATTATATTCTTAGGGATGCTCAGTATGACATAAAGAAAAATCGAAATAAAAGATTCTTAGTATTTTTAGTGTGGCTTCTCAAAATATGTTCATATACAGGATATCCAGATTCTGTTTTAGTTGTATAGATATAAGATTATTAAACGCACTTATTTTCCAAAAAGTACAAAATAAGTATCCGTATTTCTATATTGTATGGGAGTGACCTATCACCTTTTCACTCCAAACATTCCTCACCTGCACGTGGTACATCCTGCCGACCAACAAACGAGGCTCTGGCAAACCGAATGGTGGTGGTAAAACCATAACGATGGAAGGCGTAGCTAGATAATATCACAGGCCTATGACGGGCAGCAGCGTGACCGGAGCGAGAAGCTACGCCCTGTGATCGTCAACCCGCCTGCCCAGGAGGCGCTTATACCCATAATATCCTCCAGATGTTTGCCCAAGGTGGCGAGCAACTGAAGAGGCCTGTGGCCAGCAGTGGACTGTAATAGGCTGATGATGATGATGATTTCTATATTAATCAATTTTAAACGTATCGCGCCGACGCCAGCCCTCTCCTGGCCGAAAATCGGCCACAATGACCATTCTCCAAGCAGACCGGGCAAGTATGCACGAGATATTGAAGTGTACATGTTTATGCCCATACACAAGTGCATTACGTGCGGTTGCTCTGTTTGAAATAATGAGAATTCATAGTAGTAACTAGGTACGTAGGTAAGCACCATTTTTGATACCGTAAAAAGACTAATTGACTCAAAAAAAGTGCGGACGCGACATAAAAATCTCATGACTGCTGACCCCAGTGGCGCATTATATCGGTTCCCGGTAGGATTCAATGTAGAAAACGAACTTTTTTAGATAACTCGAATAATTCAGGAAGACGTCGCTCTGGATAAGTCATCACCTGAACTTACAGTTAAAAGAACCATAGCTTAAGACCAGGTGATTCCTGAACAATGGGCCGCGGCTTCCAATGGCCAACCAGAGGCCAACATGATATACCTACATTGTGTTTGTCCTTTTTTTTTTTTTTTTTAGAGGGGAATGCATTAGGCACCGTCATGCCACCTCCGGGGGGAGGTGACATGGTGTGTGGGACTCACACCTCCCGAAATGGGAGGGTATACCCACTAAACCCCCCTGTGTCGCCAGTGGGCAGCAAGTTGCAAGGACACGGGCAACGCCGAAGCATACCGCCGCATCCCTGCATGCCCTGGCCAGCCGCAGATGACAAGCGGCCAGCACTCCTGGTCCGGGGAGGGCAAATACCCCTACCCCCGGCTTCCGGGGAGCAATAGGGTGCTCCCCAGGCGGACCTCGTGCAACGGTGTGGTTGCACCCACCACACCGTTACGCCCCTATGAGTGGATCGCGCCCCCGCACTCACCACTCAGGGCTCGAAGGAGAGGCTCAGAGGGCATACGATGCGTTGTATGCCCTCCGGCGACGCCCGGGCCGGGGGCGGCGTAGAGCAGGCGCGTCTACCGCGGCCCCACGCTCTCTTTCCGCCGCCTCCTTCTGCGAGATCACTGTCTCGCAGAATGCGAGCATCGCTCGCCAGGTCTCCTTCGACGCCGTCATCTGCCGCAAGAGTTGCGGCAGATCGAGGTCCTGTGCGACAGTGACGAGGACGGAGCGCTCATTGGCCCAGGCAGAGCAATGCCTAAGCGTATGCTCTGCCGTGTCCTCCGAGCCACTGTCGCAGTGACGGCATAGAGGATCAGGTTCACGCCTGATCCTCCACAAGTACCGGCCGAAGCAACCATGTCCCGTGAGGACCTGGGTCAGCCGGTACGTCACCACTCCGTGAGGGCGCCGCATCCACTCTTCCAAGATGGGGCCAATGGCCTGAGTGGTGCGGCGCCCCCAGGGGGCGGTCTCGAGGCGCTCACGCCATACTGCGAGCGCCTCCGCCACATTGTGTTTGTCCTGTGTCAACCTATGTTCAGATTTCTCAGCACTCAAATCGAATACCTATATCTTCATCATCTTTTGAGCATCCATTCGTAAGCGCGTGTGATAAAATAAGAGACAAAGACGCGTACGTACATGATATAATGACAGAGTAAGCTCTTCATGACAAACCGATGGTCACGCAGGCAAAGCCGCGGGCAGCAGCTAGTACTTTATATTTTTTTTCTAAATGACTACGATGATGGCTAGACCGGCCTTGTCATCATCACCGGACTGTTCATCACCGCGCCGGGGGAGCGGAAGGCTCTCACTCCTAGACATACCAGACAGACATACCAGACAGACATACCAGACAGACATACCAGACAGACATACCAGACAGACATACCAGACAGACATACCAGAAAGACATACCAGACAGACATACCAGACAGACATACCAAAAAGACATACCAGACAGACATACCAGAAAGACATACTAGACCGACATACCAGAAAGACATACCAGACCGACATACCAGGCAGACAAAAAATATCATATAGAATAGAATAAAATTTATTTGGCACAAACATTTTCATACAATCAAATAGAAAGCTTAAGAACTAAAAATTAATCGCACACAATGTGGGTATATCATATTATATTTATCCTAATTCCTATGATAATTTTTGTTGACTAAGTATTGTTGTTTCAAACCAGCCAGCAGGATGCACCAATGGCAGGTGAGTGTAGCTTGGAGCGATATCCATCCCTTACCCACATCTTCTGTGCATCTCTCTAGCTCAATATCATGTGATGCTGAAACTTACTACAAACATCGGTTGAACTCTCCAGCAATTAAAATTTATGAGAATAATTCAGAAAATATAATTTTACTGGCTAGAAAAGGTTTTATTTGACTTGAATAAACATTTCGAATGTTGTTAAAAGTAGTTACGAACCTTGTGAAATATATTGCAAGGGTCATTGACCTTTTTAAGTACCTGCCTACACAGAGCAATGACCAAACATTTGCTAAGTTAGTTAAATGTATAGCGCGCACAGATTCTAATGTTTGAAAAATTTAACTTCGAGTTTTGTAGAGGCATATTTTAATACTATTTCTGTACAATGAATGTGTATTAAATAAAAATCTACATGACTGTGTATAATAATCCCACTAATATTATAAACGCGAAAGTTTGTTTGGATGGATAGATGGATGGATGTTTGTTCCCTTTTCACGCAAAAACTACTGAACAGATTTTAGTGAAACTTTACACGAATATTGTTTATGCATCAGATTAACATATAGGCTATAAATTACAACGATTCATCAATTTTTTCATTTAGAATTTCGGGAAAATATGTTACGGAATGATTAAAAACTTTTTGAATACACCATAGATACTGTCATTTCTTGACTTTGTCAGCGAAATTTCAGCGAAATTATCAATTTGACATGACAGGTACTGATATCGAGGTAGACAAATACGGAAATTCGCCACCAATAAGTACAAATAATTGTGCGGCTTATTTTCGGAATGAAATTCTTCGGAAAATACTATATGCAAACTGCTATAACTGAAAAGACGACCAACGTAAAGGGATAACCACCGGCGTTGTCTACTAGAATATTGCTCAGTTTCAGAGGCACCTCATTCAGCAACAAATTGGAACAAACTTTAGAAATAAAATTGTGTACAGTCAAAACAGATCTAGCATAACCCGTAGACAAGGCGTAAACAAGGCGGCCTGCATCTGATAATGAATCACAGTGACCAAGAACCAAAAACCTTACTGTAATCTCAGAAGGCTCACAACGGGCCACATGTCTAGCTCGGATGCAACGAAACTGCGATCAGTGTATGCTTAATAAATATTTTTCTAATCCAAATTGTAATTTCTGTCCTCAATATACTAATATTATAACATTTCAGCCTAATAAAATCGTTTTAATTACGCATGTCGGAAGAAAATAACGCTTTGAAGTAAGTTAAGATTCATACACCGGCCAAGTGGTCGCTTTTTGGTCGGCGTGATACTTAAAATCTATGAACTAACATGTACAAAAATCTTTATTTTATCGGTAAATAATTTTCACATTATATTCTTAGGGATGCTCAGTATGACATAAAGAAAAATCGAAATAAAAGATTCTTAGTATTTTTAGTGTGGCTTCTCAAAATATGTTCATATACAGGATATCCAGATTCTGTTTTAGTTGTATAGATATAAGATTATTAAACGCACTTATTTTCCAAAAAGTACAAAATAAGTATCCGTATTTCTATATTGTATGGGAGTGACCTATCACCTTTTCACTCCAAACATTCCTCACCTGCACGTGGTACATCCTGCCGACCAACAAACGAGGCTCTGGCAAACCGAATGGTGGTGGTAAAACCATAACGATGGAAGGCGTAGCTAGATAATATCACAGGCCTATGACGGGCAGCAGCGTGACCGGAGCGAGAAGCTACGCCCTGTGATCGTCAACCCGCCTGCCCAGGAGGCGCTTATACCCATAATATCCTCCAGATGTTTGCCCAAGGTGGCGAGCAACTGAAGAGGCCTGTGGCCAGCAGTGGACTGTAATAGGCTGATGATGATGATGATTTCTATATTAATCAATTTTAAACGTATCGCGCCGACGCCAGCCCTCTCCTGGCCGAAAATCGGCCACAATGACCATTCTCCAAGCAGACCGGGCAAGTATGCACGAGATATTGAAGTGTACATGTTTATGCCCATACACAAGTGCATTACGTGCGGTTGCTCTGTTTGAAATAATGAGAATTCATAGTAGTAACTAGGTACGTAGGTAAGCACCATTTTTGATACCGTAAAAAGACTAATTGACTCAAAAAAAGTGCGGACGCGACATAAAAATCTCATGACTGCTGACCCCAGTGGCGCATTATATCGGTTCCCGGTAGGATTCAATGTAGAAAACGAACTTTTTTAGATAACTCGAATAATTCAGGAAGACGTCGCTCTGGATAAGTCATCACCTGAACTTACAGTTAAAAGAACCATAGCTTAAGACCAGGTGATTCCTGAACAATGGGCCGCGGCTTCCAATGGCCAACCAGAGGCCAACATGATATACCTACATTGTGTTTGTCCTTTTTTTTTTTTTTTTTAGAGGGGAATGCATTAGGCACCGTCATGCCACCTCCGGGGGGAGGTGACATGGTGTGTGGGACTCACACCTCCCGAAATGGGAGGGTATACCCACTAAACCCCCCTGTGTCGCCAGTGGGCAGCAAGTTGCAAGGACACGGGCAACGCCGAAGCATACCGCCGCATCCCTGCATGCCCTGGCCAGCCGCAGATGACAAGCGGCCAGCACTCCTGGTCCGGGGAGGGCAAATACCCCTACCCCCGGCTTCCGGGGAGCAATAGGGTGCTCCCCAGGCGGACCTCGTGCAACGGTGTGGTTGCACCCACCACACCGTTACGCCCCTATGAGTGGATCGCGCCCCCGCACTCACCACTCAGGGCTCGAAGGAGAGGCTCAGAGGGCATACGATGCGTTGTATGCCCTCCGGCGACGCCCGGGCCGGGGGCGGCGTAGAGCAGGCGCGTCTACCGCGGCCCCACGCTCTCTTTCCGCCGCCTCCTTCTGCGAGATCACTGTCTCGCAGAATGCGAGCATCGCTCGCCAGGTCTCCTTCGACGCCGTCATCTGCCGCAAGAGTTGCGGCAGATCGAGGTCCTGTGCGACAGTGACGAGGACGGAGCGCTCATTGGCCCAGGCAGAGCAATGCCTAAGCGTATGCTCTGCCGTGTCCTCCGAGCCACTGTCGCAGTGACGGCATAGAGGATCAGGTTCACGCCTGATCCTCCACAAGTACCGGCCGAAGCAACCATGTCCCGTGAGGACCTGGGTCAGCCGGTACGTCACCACTCCGTGAGGGCGCCGCATCCACTCTTCCAAGATGGGGCCAATGGCCTGAGTGGTGCGGCGCCCCCAGGGGGCGGTCTCGAGGCGCTCACGCCATACTGCGAGCGCCTCCGCCACATTGTGTTTGTCCTGTGTCAACCTATGTTCAGATTTCTCAGCACTCAAATCGAATACCTATATCTTCATCATCTTTTGAGCATCCATTCGTAAGCGCGTGTGATAAAATAAGAGACAAAGACGCGTACGTACATGATATAATGACAGAGTAAGCTCTTCATGACAAACCGATGGTCACGCAGGCAAAGCCGCGGGCAGCAGCTAGTAATTACATATTGGTAAAATATTAACAAACAATTACAAATAGGTAGGTTTGTTTCTGTCGTTTCCCTAACTTGACACTGGCTAAATGCACAACCTCAGTGCAAAGCCATTTAAAAAAAAAAATAAAGGTTTGTTTCGCGGCTAATTCGGCCCCATTAAACACGAGTCTATTTTACTGATCGGTTGAATCACTTCGATTATGTTCATAACAATCATGAAAATAAGGCCGAATTTCCCTTGCATTGGAGCGGATTACAATATTTTTACAATTATTTAAAACTAGCTGCTGCCCGCGGCTTTGCCTGCGTGACCATCGGTTTGTCATGAAGAGCTTACTCTGTCATTATATCATGTACGTACGCGTCTTTGTCTCTTATTTTATCACACGCGCTTACGAATGGATGCTCAAAAGATGATGAAGATATAGGTATTCGATTTGAGTGCTGAGAAATCTGAACATAGGTTGACACAGGACAAACACAATGTGGCGGAGGCGCTCGCAGTATGGCGTGAGCGCCTCGAGACCGCCCCCTGGGGGCGCCGCACCACTCAGGCCATTGGCCCCATCTTGGAAGAGTGGATGCGGCGCCCTCACGGAGTGGTGACGTACCGGCTGACCCAGGTCCTCACGGGACATGGTTGCTTCGGCCGGTACTTGTGGAGGATCAGGCGTGAACCTGATCCTCTATGCCGTCACTGCGACAGTGGCTCGGAGGACACGGCAGAGCATACGCTTAGGCATTGCTCTGCCTGGGCCAATGAGCGCTCCGTCCTCGTCACTGTCGCACAGGACCTCGATCTGCCGCAACTCTTGCGGCAGATGACGGCGTCGAAGGAGACCTGGCGAGCGATGCTCGCATTCTGCGAGACAGTGATCTCGCAGAAGGAGGCGGCGGAAAGAGAGCGTGGGGCCGCGGTAGACGCGCCTGCTCTACGCCGCCCCCGGCCCGGGCGTCGCCGGAGGGCATACAACGCATCGTATGCCCTCTGAGCCTCTCCTTCGAGCCCTGAGTGGTGAGTGCGGGGGCGCGATCCACTCATAGGGGCGTAACGGTGTGGTGGGTGCAACCACACCGTTGCACGAGGTCCGCCTGGGGAGCACCCTATTGCTCCCCGGAAGCCGGGGGTAGGGGTATTTGCCCTCCCCGGACCAGGAGTGCTGGCCGCTTGTCATCTGCGGCTGGCCAGGGCATGCAGGGATGCGGCGGTATGCTTCGGCGTTGCCCGTGTCCTTGCAACTTGCTGCCCACTGGCGACACAGGGGGGTTTAGTGGGTATACCCTCCCATTTCGGGAGGTGTGAGTCCCACACACCATGTCACCTCCCCCCGGAGGTGGCATGACGGTGCCTAATGCATTCCCCTCTAAAAAAAAAAAAAAAAAGGACAAACACAATGTAGGTATATCATGTTGGCCTCTGGTTGGCCATTGGAAGCCGCGGCCCATTGTTCAGGAATCACCTGGTCTTAAGCTATGGTTCTTTTAACTGTAAGTTCAGGTGATGACTTATCCAGAGCGACGTCTTCCTGAATTATTCGAGTTATCTAAAAAAGTTCGTTTTCTACATTGAATCCTACCGGGAACCGATATAATGCGCCACTGGGGTCAGCAGTCATGAGATTTTTATGTCGCGTCCGCACTTTTTTTGAGTCAATTAGTCTTTTTACGGTATCAAAAATGGTGCTTACCTACGTACCTAGTTACTACTATGAATTCTCATTATTTCAAACAGAGCAACCGCACGTAATGCACTTGTGTATGGGCATAAACATGTACACTTCAATATCTCGTGCATACTTGCCCGGTCTGCTTGGAGAATGGTCATTGTGGCCGATTTTCGGCCAGGAGAGGGCTGGCGTCGGCGCGATACGTTTAAAATTGATTAATATAGAAATCATCATCATCATCAGCCTATTACAGTCCACTGCTGGCCACAGGCCTCTTCAGTTGCTCGCCACCTTGGGCAAACATCTGGAGGATATTATGGGTATAAGCGCCTCCTGGGCAGGCGGGTTGACGATCACAGGGCGTAGCTTCTCGCTCCGGTCACGCTGCTGCCCGTCATAGGCCTGTGATATTATCTAGCTACGCCTTCCATCGTTATGGTTTTACCACCACCATTCGGTTTGCCAGAGCCTCGTTTGTTGGTCGGCAGGATGTACCACGTGCAGGTGAGGAATGTTTGGAGTGAAAAGGTGATAGGTCACTCCCATACAATATAAAAATACGGATACTTATTTTGTACTTTTTGGAAAATAAGTGCGTTTAATAATCTTATATCTATACAACTAAAACAGAATCTGGATATCCTGTATATGAACATATTTTGAGAAGCCACACTAAAAATACTAAGAATCTTTTATTTCGATTTTTCTTTATGTCATACTGAGCATCCCTAAGAATATAATGTGAAAATTATTTACCGATAAAATAAAGATTTTTGTACATGTTAGTTCATAGATTTTAAGTATCACGCCGACCAAAAAGCGACCACTTGGCCGGTGTATGAATCTTAACTTACTTCAAAGCGTTATTTTCTTCCGACATGCGTAATTAAAACGATTTTATTAGGCTGAAATGTTATAATATTAGTATATTGAGGACAGAAATTACAATTTGGATTAGAAAAATATTTATTAAGCATACACTGATCGCAGTTTCGTTGCATCCGAGCTAGACATGTGGCCCGTTGTGAGCCTTCTGAGATTACAGTAAGGTTTTTGGTTCTTGGTCACTGTGATTCATTATCAGATGCAGGCCGCCTTGTTTACGCCTTGTCTACGGGTTATGCTAGATCTGTTTTGACTGTACACAATTTTATTTCTAAAGTTTGTTCCAATTTGTTGCTGAATGAGGTGCCTCTGAAACTGAGCAATATTCTAGTAGACAACGCCGGTGGTTATCCCTTTACGTTGGTCGTCTTTTCAGTTATAGCAGTTTGCATATAGTATTTTCCGAAGAATTTCATTCCGAAAATAAGCCGCACAATTATTTGTACTTATTGGTGGCGAATTTCCGTATTTGTCTACCTCGATATCAGTACCTGTCATGTCAAATTGATAATTTCGCTGAAATTTCGCTGACAAAGTCAAGAAATGACAGTATCTATGGTGTATTCAAAAAGTTTTTAATCATTCCGTAACATATTTTCCCGAAATTCTAAATGAAAAAATTGATGAATCGTTGTAATTTATAGCCTATATGTTAATCTGATGCATAAACAATATTCGTGTAAAGTTTCACTAAAATCTGTTCAGTAGTTTTTGCGTGAAAAGGGAACAAACATCCATCCATCTATCCATCCAAACAAACTTTCGCGTTTATAATATTAGTGGGATGGGATTCCATATTTAAAATTCTTAATTCTAAATTCATTTTTTTTCACTTAAGCGCCTACAAAGACAACTTTCAATAATACATTTGACTGGTTCTATGTGTTGTTTTCCATTCACAAAATTGCTATTGTAATCTATACTCTATCACAGTTCGATACGGTTAGTATTTTTGCGGGAGGGCGCGTAAGTTCACGGCCGTGCGTGCACGTGTCTCGTCGCACTGTACACGTGCGGATAGTTTTAACAAGAGTGAGCCAGCCATTTTAATTATGTGAAAATTGCGAAGCGATATTTTAGTTTATCATCATTTTACTTTTTGTTTATCGAACTTATACGGTGGATAAAGGAATTTGTGAATTAGATGTGGCCAGCCTACTGCCACTTCAGTTTAATAATAGGATGATCTATGTCGATGACCTGTCGATGATCCCGCAGAGAAAAATGCTAGTAAAAATGGTGCAAAGAAACATAATTTATTTTACTCTGTCTAAATAATAATCATGACCCAATCCCACATTTTATTTTAAATAGTAGAAATTATTTATTTGGTACATATTAAAAATATTACAAAACATAAGACTATGAACATAAAAAACAAGGAAATTATCTTAAATCTATGAACTTCTATAAAAAAAGTGAACAACAAGTGTACCAAAATGGTCCCCGCTCAGTATAAGGCCGCGACAGAAGTGACGTTTCATTTTAGCGATTGCTCCCCACACAATTTCCATCCCAGTTGTTATCTCGAATCAGAGCTCAAGCAAACACATTACACCTGACGGAGCTAATAGATCGTCTTACCGCACATGTGCCGATCATTCGAGACGGCCACTCGATTAACTCTCGTCTCGATTGTCCTCTTATCGAATAGCGATCGAGTTTGTTCAAATTAAAGCTTAGAGAATATTGCATAATAGTATTCATTAAAATGAAATGTATTGGAACGCCGCGGTGTTTCTTTTATTCATAAAAAAATAGAATAGTGTAAAAATTGTCGGCAAAGACATTGGCCTGAACTGCCTTTTCCAATTGAAAATCGTGTCGGGTCGTTTTCCTATCGAATTGCGAGAGGGATAGCAACATAAAATGTAATAAAGACCAAAATGTATCACTTAGTCTGTAATAAAGAATTTGAATTTAATACAGTAGACCATCGATTATCCGAACGACCGCTTATCCGAACTACTATATAGGCCCGCCTGAACCGCGCTACAATGATAGCTACAAACGGTATTTGAGATTTTAAATGCACCCAGCACATAATTAACGCTGTTCTTCAGTGGAAACCATCGGTGATTACACTATTATCTACACTTTTCGCTTGATTCCTAGGTATTCATCATTAAATAACTTGTATGACAAATATTATGTAAGTCTAAATCAGTACTGTTCGATTATCCGAAAATACAGGTCATCGAACACCCATGTCCCCCAATTAGTTCGGATAATCGACGCTCTACTGTAACAATACTCATCATCATCATCATTATCTGATGATGCCCGCAAACGTCAATGACAATTGTCATTGGGGGAGGTTTGCCCTAGTCTACACGCTTGGCATGTGGGTTGGTGACCGCAGTAGGTTCTATTTGTACCCAGGTAAATAAAAGCTGCTGCCCTTTTCCAGATATTCCCTAAGTCGTCTTTTACGCCATGAGATGAGGTGAGTACGCCATGAGACACCTACGGGATGAGATGGGGTGGTTCTATTCTAAATCCGGAAACCATTCCAACATCTACCTTGTGCATTTAATATCTTCTAAGTTGGCCTCTATGCCCGAAATACGGTCACGAGAGTATCACTCTATGCCAAGAACCTAAATAACCAATATTAAACCTCATAAGTGATCACATTCGCAACAAAATGGCGATGAAACGCATTTTCTATACATCTGCTTAACCGGCACTCATGGTAATGACTTTAATCTAAACTCCTTTACTGCAAATTGGACTCTGTAACAATACCATTAGCGTTGTAAGTGCATCTAGTAGATAATGTATACGTAGGCAATAATCTCGTAATGGTTCCTCATTGAGGTCAGAATGCAAGTTTTCATATCTATTCATTATCTAGTGGTAGTAGGAAAACAAACGTAGTATCGTAAAGGTAGTTGTGTAGTTAGTTTAATTCTGAATATGTAACCATGATCCAAATTTTTCTAATTCCCCTTTCTGAGGGTTACGAAGGTCAGATGGCAGTCGCTTCAATGTAATAACCAGACTCGCTAAATCTAGGATCATCGTCAAAGCGGACCCTGGGCCTAGAGGCACAAACCGGGACAACGCTAAGAGGATGATGATGAGTTGTGTAGTTGAGGCAAATATTATTTAATTACCTTTTTATGTAAAAAAAAGAAAAAAAATGGAGCATTGGTACCTACCAATGCTCCAAATAGATAATTGTTATTTATTTGTTATTTTGTGAATACCTATTCACAAAATAACAATTATCTAGCTTACTACTACAAAAGTATACTCATACTTTGTCATGAATTATGTCTAGTTTAATATTGATTAGTGAGGGTGCATTGCTAAATGAAAAAAGCCCAAATTCATCTAAATACTTAATGTAAAACGCTGTCATGAGAGAGTCGCTACATTTCGAGAGCGAATAATTTAAAACATCAAAATTAAATTAGTTTTACAATAATAATACGAAAACAGAACTGAACAAAATTATAATAATTTCGCAAAAAAAAAGAATGTAACATTATCCGATATGGGGTTACCTACCCTCAAAAGACATGAAGTTCTTCCTTCGAGAGTAAGTAGGTACCTATTCTCAAATTGGATTGTTGCTTTCGATCCGGGGACGACACTGCACTACTATAAAAAAAAGCTTTCCCAAAATCCTACTATTCGTGTGTGATGTCAGTTCTTCAGAGGATATGCACACGATCAACACACGGGTCCTTTACTTTTGAGCCAAGAATAGAGACATTAGTTGATAAGAACAATGTGGTAGGTACGCCGGCAATAAAGTCGGTTGGTCGGGCAATGTGCGCACTGAATGTCTGCTCGCCATACACGTATAGATAGATGAAGCCAGGGCTGCCTTCAAGGCATTTTTCCCGTAAGTTTATAATATGTTATTTTTACATATACGAATAAGTAGCTTTGAAGGGCTCATCAGCATTAATGTCCATTGTTGTATACCTATAGCTATCCCTCAAAGATCCTACTCCGCCTTCGTTCATTCCCTGTTAAGAACGGCTGTTCTCCATTTGTGGGATGTAAGGTAGCGGCCTATCATATCGCTCCAAGCCAACCTCACCTGCCCGTGGCGCATACTGCCGAATAACAAACGAGGCGCTGGCAACCGACGGGTGGCGTAATAACCATATATACCACCATGACGGGCAGCAGCGTCACCGGAGCGAAATACTACACCCTGCGATCGCCGACCCGCCTGCCCGGCGTGGCGATTATGGGCTCCTATTTTGCGTGTGTGGGATGGTTTTGAATTCTTTAAGTTATGAATGGTTACTTTTACCAGCCCAACACCTCAAGGAAGCCCAGCAGACTTCAATCTGCCGAAGACCACCGGGAATGTCCATGTTCCCTATCAGCCAAACAACAACTGTAATCAACCTGTTTATAGACGCGACTCTGTGCATTTTATTAAGTAGTTGGCCCGTTTCTTGGTGGGCAGTTCATCATATTTAAACTGTAAGCGTTATGTTACAGTTCACAATCTGTCGACAGTTGACAATCTCGCCAGATAGATTATAATGTAACGGTTTTCACAATTTTACGGTGATATTTAAACAGAGTTCGCTAAATTAAAAAGAGTTCCATTTAGCTTTTTTTTTCCCGGTGAAAATGCATTTGGGCATACCCGTCGCTTGGGGGAGCGGCGGGTTATGTGGGACTCATCCCGCCTCGAAAAGATGGAAGTGAGGCGGGAAATACCCACTAAAAACTAATTTAGCTTGTACCAACCCTACCTTAATGTGATGATGGCTCGCTTTACGGTCGGCCCGTTGAGGGTGAAACTTTTTTTATTACATTAATTGGAGCCCGGATAAACGGTGCATTTTCATTTTGCCGTAACGACGACTTCTGATGAGACTTGGAAAATTTACGATAAGTATGGAAGTCAATGAGAAATCTGTAATTTGGGAGTGAGCTCAATAGCGCAGGGTTACGTAAGGTGCCTTAGAGAGTTTAGGGTGGTTCTGCATTAGCGTACAAGTCTCTGATGATGATATTGATCAATATAAGGCGCTACTGTCACGGTCACAAAAGTCACCAGTGCGCCAGCAGCTTTAAAGACCAGACTGGTGACCGAGTACAGATCAGAGTGGCAAAATCTCGTGTAAGAGGCCAAGAACCATTTCGGGTCGCTGAGCCAGCGCAGTAAGTAAGCCAGCAGCTTTGAAGACCAGACTGGTGACCGAGGTCAGATCAGAGTGGCAAATTTTCGTATCATAGGCCAAAAACCACATCGGGTCGCAGTAAGTAAGTACATAGTAGACTATTAGTGATTTATCAGCAAATGAAAAGGTCATAGTTACAGATCTTTGATCAAAAAAAGCTTAACAACTAAAATGAGGTAAAATTCCCTGTAGGGTTAATTTGCAAAACGAATTTTCTAAATTGGACCGGGTACCCTAATCTTCCTACTAAGTAAGATATCCCAATGGATTCAATTTGAAGAGCAATGATTTATGACTGCTTATTGAAGTATGACATCACTTTGTCATAAAAAAATATCAACTATATTTGCAATTACAATCAGCACTCATAAACCGATACTTTAATGACAATACAATAATTTAAATCCCTCACTTTGTTAGAGTAAATAAAAACGTATCGTACAAGAAAATGTACTCAGACATCTTGAGAGCTTTTTCTAGTCAAACACCGTAATAATGCCGCAATTTTCATATTGTATTAAGCCTATAATATTGTAAGGGGGATTTGATTGCCTTGACTATACTTAATGCCTTTAAATGATGTGTTCCAGAGCAAGAGAACCTTTTGTTATTACATAATTGCTACAATGGATTTGTTGCCCTAAAAAATGTATTAGTCCGTCTTGTAGATTGTTTAAAAATAAAAGATACGTAATTTTTCATTTGTAAATTAGACCAATACATAATTACAAAGATACAGCCCGTTAAAATTACGCGTGACGTCTAAGGGTGGAAGCTTTTTGGCACTGATGTTAAAGACCCCCACTCCTTATTTTTGATGCCTTGTATTTTTTTTTGTTTAAACGAAAAAAGAAAACATACGCGTCCAATATATTTTTATGATCTAAAATACGGACATAGTAATATATTGTAATTATTTTGACCCTAGAAACATCATATTGCAGGTACCTTAAAACTAAGTCGTATGAAAATATAGCCTAAACCTTCGCTGCGATTTCGCTCCCTAAATCAAGGTTTTTTTTAGCGTCACATATCATTCAATACGAAGAAAAATCTTCTGTCGACTTGATAGGTTATTTCATAGGCCTCTCCAGTTGTTTGCTACTTTGGGCAAACACCAACAGCAAACACCCATAACCAGTGCTCGGTTGCTCGGTTATTATTGAAATGCAAATTTAGTCCTCTGTAATGTGTAATGTAATTTAAGGAGTGTTTTGATTTGTATTTTGTTACCGTGCCAAAATAAAATAAATAAATAAATAATCGCCACCCTGGGCAGGCAGCTTCTCGCTCCGGTGACGCTGCTGCCAGTCATCGGCCGTGGTATTTAGCTACGCCTTCAATCGTGATGGCTATACCACCACCAGTCGGTTGGCAGAGCTTCATTTGGTAATCAACAGGACCACGGGCAGGCGAGAATGGCTTGCATGGAAAATATGATGGGTCGTTCCTTTACATCCCAAGTTTAACAAGGAACTTCGCCACTAGCTATGTAGTGTAGTATATTCGCCAATCTTTCAGACCACGACCGCCCTAAGCCGCCGGCTTTACTTCGGCCTTGCGAACGGTTGTCAGACAATGAAAGTTGAGATTATCCCGTTGCGGTAAACACCGCCATCACTGGATCCTTATGGTTACCACGGTAACTATAAATAGTTGTACAACAATGGTATGGATGTTATTTTAAACTGTTAATACAGTAACGATACAGTTGAAAATCTTTTAGAGGTCTTTTGTTGGGTAACGGTAGTAGTGGGTAGAAATTGCGTAGGTAACTTTTGCTATGTCTTTTGGGCTACCTCATTAGTTTTGCGATTTTAAGTGTTTTCTGTTCTAAATCATACCATTTCATCCCCTCGATGCCATAGTAAACGATTAAGGGAATATCAGAAACTGGCTAGCATCGTTTACCTGGGTACAAAATAAAGTCTACTGTTTTTTTATATTACATACCTACTGACTGTTCGACATAATGGCTCCCTACGCCTGATGGAAAGCGAAAGAAAAGGTAAGTAACTGGCCAGCTACCTGTCAGTTGCCACCGCCTTGCCGGCCCAACCCAAACCCACCACGAGCTCCACACACGGGCGGCTCAATTCGAGCGAAGATTCGCTATGCCCTACCCACGCTCTACCTCTAAACTATACACCTACTGTACTAGGTAATCTTCTACCAAACTGCTATACTTGGAGACTGAGGCAAATACCCCCAAATTATAATAACTAAGACAACATTATAACAAAAGAGAGGTAGGGCATAGCGAATCTTCGCTCGAATTGAGCCGCCCGTCCGGGGACCTCCACCCTATAGAATACCGCAGTCAAATGACCTCTGGGTCGTGTTTCTGCCGGTGAGTAGGGTTTCAGGAGCACGTGGGGGGCTAGGGTTCGGCCGGCATGGCGGTGGCAACTGACAGGTAACTGACCAGTTACTTGCCCGTTGTCACAGCGATTTGGGCTTCTCTTTCGCTTTCCATCAGGCGTAAGGAAGCCATTATGTCGAGCCACTATAAAAAAAAACTTTCATCGAGGGACATGTACAGCAGTGGAATTCTGAAGACTGATGATGATGCAAGATGCAAAATTGAATCTGTTGATCGCTTTACCCACTATAACTCTGTAACAAATTAGCACAAATATTTTCATCTAACTAATCGACATTCTTCACGGCTCTTCACTCAAGGGTGGCCGTAATATCCAATAAATTACTCAAAACTATTACATCTAATAAGCTAACAAAGTTACATCGCCTATTAATCTTGATTAAAGAGATCGCAGTGTTTATAGGATGTTGTATAAATGTTGATAGCCGAACACTTACAGAAAATTACAAATTACGACATCAGCTGGTCCCTAAGAGATCTTGTAAAATAGTTACAGCTTTTATTACCTAGATCATGCTAGAATATCTATTGCAAGGCTTTATTGTCCAAAAATGTATTGTTTTATCGTATATCGTTAATGTAGTGAGGAGGCGGATGCTTAGGTATCCGCGGATCGTCAAACGCACCCGTTTCCTGGAATTCCCTTAGTCGTATTCTATGACATCTACAGGATGAAATTAAGTAAATAATAAATAAATATCAGATAACATCACATACATTGCTCTAATCCCAAAGTAAGTAGCTTAAGCACTTGTGTTATAGGTATCAGAACAACGAAGGTTCCACAAATAAATACTTAAATACAAATTATAAACCACAAGTATTCATCACACGAATGTTTGTCCCGGGTGGGAATCGAACCCACGACCCTTGGTTCAGAAGGCAGGGGTCACTACCAATTGAGCCAACGAGCCAGTCAGCATTAATATTTGTGATTTTGAGCTAGTTACCTACTCTGAATATTTTTACGTGATACCTACCTGATTCTATTTTTTTTATTTGAGCCATAAGTAAGTACTTACTGTTTGCCTAGAATAAAAATCTCGGTATAACTGAACGGTTTTTTAACCTCCTCCTCCTCCTTCTCAATTTGACTGAATATTTTTTTTGTTGTTTATTTGTTACCACATAATCTCCGAAAATTGTGAACGAACGAAAATGAAGCCCAAGTCGTTTTAACAACAGGCAAGTAACTGGTCAGCTGCCTGTCAGTTGCCTTTTTTTTTTTTTTTTTTTTTTTATGCCGGGGAAAATGCTTTTAGGCATCCCCGTCACCCGGGGGGAGTGACGGGGTATGTGGGACTCGCCTTGCCTCAAGATGGAAGGGAGGCAGGCAATACCCACTAAAAACCCCGGCCCCTCCGTCAAGCACCTATGGGGATGGTGTAACGGGACCCGGAAAAAACTAGGACTGCCGCGGCTGCCTGTCAGTTGCCTCCGCCAAACCGGCTCAACCCTGACCCCTGGCTGCCGATGCAGCACTAACCCCACGAGCTCCATAAAATGTTCCACTTACCCCAACATGCTGACCGTCCACAAACAGCTGGGGTACCAGGATCTGGTCGCTCCTCATCCTGTCCCTGATCTCGTCCTGGTACTCCGTGCTCATGAACACGTCTCGTTCTTCGTACTTCACCAGCAGGTTCCTCAGGATCTTCTTGACGAGCACACAGCGCTGGTACGTGCCTCGGACGATGCCCATCGTCGTGGTGTAGATTACCACTTTGCCGGCGTCTTTTTCTTTATAGCTCTGTGGAAGAAAAAATAATAATGAATAAATAACCCAAGACATGCTACGCTGGACCACACAGCGCCGTCTACCCCAAATTAAGCCGAAGCTCGTACTATGTATGGGTATCAGAGTACTGATAAACTTAATTTAGATACTTTTATTTTTGTAGAATTAAAACATACAGACCAATCCAAACATACATGTTCATTCACACAAATGTTTGTACTGAAATGGAATCGAAATCATGACCCTTGGTTCAAAAGGCAGAGGTCGCTACCAAATGAGCCATCGAACCAGTCATAATAATAATATCTTAATACAGATATTAATTATAAATAATATAAAAAAAATATTCACTGTCTAAAACCCTAGAACACGCATTTTTCACGATTATGAAAGTTTTGTTACAGCGCCATCTATTACAAAATGTTAGTACTACGTTAGAAAGGTCCTGATGAGCAATGTTTTGCAGGCTTTATACGAATTTAGATTTAGTAATTGTAATAAAATGTAGATGTCGTTTTACACGAGTTTCTTACAATGACAGTTAATCATAACAAAAAAGTATTTTTTATTTATTTTATATACCAGTATCTCAATTAAAAATAACTCTTTTTATCAAATTACAATTTTAATGATTAAAAGAGTTGGCTTTTAAACCCATAATGAGTGGCTATAAGCTTTACAGTAAGTACGTTAGTTTCAAAAGATTTCATTAATTAATTTCCCTAAAAAAATAATAAAAACGATAATGCTTCTAAACTTTTAAAAGATAAGTGACCTAATAACCTTATTTGTCAACAGTATTTGTATTTGCAATATACAAATCAAACATTTGGCGAATATTATGCATTTTTAACATACACTTGTTAGATGTTTGCTCTCGGTCACAGTAAGTGTGTCACATGCCAAATGTTGCCATGCTACTCCGTCACGCAATGCTTCGTCAATGTGTCAACCACAAATTCGCAGTTTTATGTTCTTCTAACTTTACATAACTTCCTATACCTAGTGGTCAGCTGATAGGTACAGTCGGAAATAAAACAAGTGTAACGCAAAACTACTCAGTGTAAATGTTTTTCGTTAATAACCTTTCGATGTTCTATGACTTAATAAGTTCGATAGATGGTTGGATTAAAAAAATATACTTATCTAGGTACCTTTTAATCATGAATGGGTGTTATCATTACATATTTTAGTTCAAATGTTGACTCATTGATGAGAGCGATCGCCTTCAGATAAATAAACCTTCAGGTAATGGATTTTTTTATAAAACAATTATACCTATAATAGTTGTTGTGGATTAAATTTTCAAGAAATATTTTCTTTAGATTTTTTATTTTTATCAGCTCACCTCACACTTTTTGTTCAATCAATCCTCTACTCTAAGATTGTCTGGAAGAGATAGTTAAATGTGATAAAACCGCCAACGCGAACAACAAATCTACTTATCTATCTTACAGCGTTACAACTTGTTTAACTTAATTCCGCTTTAATCATTCTATCTTTTTACAACCCGCATCAAAATCCGTTGCGTAGTTTTAAAGATCTAAGCATACCTATGGATAGGCAGACAGACAAAAGCACAAAAGCGACTTTGTTTTATACAAATTATTACAAATGTTCTTAGGGCAATAATAATATAATCATCAGGTAGGTAATGTTTTGTTTCAAAACCAGAAACATACAACTAGAATGTAATCAAAGTGTCTATTATTTCTAAATATTATTACCACTGGTTACGTTCTGTTGACAACTGTACAGTACTTACTGGGCGCGGGCCGCTAAGTACTGAGACATCTCCGTTGCGTAAGCGCTAGAGATGTGAAGAACTCGAGTCTTTGAATCCTAAACTTTGTTCTCGACTGACATATTGTATGACTTGACTTATACAGTAAGACTTCGAGAGCTAGAGAATCTTGTTTTTATATAGTCATCATTATAAAAATTTCGCAGTCCACAGCTGGACATAGCTGCAATGTCTTTCCAATTTTCGCCCCTTTTTTCCATCTTGGGCTTCTCGCATACACTCCCTTGCAGTCCCACTTGCCAGAAATCTTGCGCAAATTGTCGCTTATTCTGGCTTGAGCGACCTCAAACTGATGACTTGCCGGTTACCCCCTTGTTATCGCAGCAACTTGGGCTTCTTTCTCGCTTGTCATCCGGCGTAAGCAAGCCAATATGCCGTGCTACTATAAAAAATAAAACTTCTCTAGCTTTCAGAGTTTTCTTTAATGGGCCAGTCTTCATCATTATCATCAGCCTATTACAGTCCACTGCTGGACATAGGCCTCTCCAGTTGTGCGCCACTTAGGGCAAACATCTGGAGGATATACCTATAATCGCCACGCTGGGCAGGCAGGTTGGCGATCGGGAGCTTCTCGCTCCGGTGACGCTGCTGCCGTCGTCGGTCTGTGGTTTTTAGCTAAGCCTTCAAATGTGATGGTTACACCGCCACCAGTCGGTTGCCAGCGCCTCGTTTGTTATTCGGCAGGATGCACCACGGGCAGGTGAGGTTGGCTTGGAGCGAAAAGATGATGGGCCGCTCCGTTACATCCCAGTCCAGTCTTGCAGTATGTCAAACGAGCTCAAAGTTTAAGACTCATAGACTCGAGTTCGTTACCTACATCTCTAGTAAGCGCACATAAGCGGACAGCGTTATGCAATAAGTGCTCAATTTGATTGGAACATGACAAGTGTTATCCGCACAATGTGTACACCAATTGTGATACAATAGAAGTAACGCTTTGTGTATTAAGCTAATTTTGAGGTGCCGAATTGATTGGCGTAATCTCACATTGTAATCGGAAAAGCGGAGTACGTAAATTGATTAGTTACGTATTATATAACTTGATGTGGTTTCCAATCAATCGTATAATGAGAAAGGTCAGTGACCTATGATTAGTTTTGACAGGTTATGTCAAGATGTTGCACTTATGGTGATTTAGATTGCTGTTCACTCTCTCTTGTGCTAGATTTAGGTAACTAGTGGATTTAGCAGCCATAAGCCTTTCAAGCCTACGTTCAGCAGTGAACGGACCAAGGCTGTTGATTGATTGATTGAAGCCTTTCAAGCCAAAGATGGTCGAGAGTGGATGCAGGTTGCACAAGATTTGGATGGTTTGCATTCTCTGAGGGAGGCCTACGTTCAGCTGTGAACCGCAATAGGCTGATTAATTGAAGCCATTTAGAACTGAGCAATCTGATTGACTAATTAGGTAACATGCAAACGGCTGGATGATAAACCCTTAATCGTCACGCTGGGCAGGCGAGTTGGCGATCGCAGGGCGTAGCTTCTCGCTCCAGCGACGATGCTGCCCGTCCTCGGTCTGTGGTATTTAGCTACGCCTTCAATTGTGACGGTTATACCGCCACCAGTCGGTTGCCAGCAGCGCCTCGTTTGTTATTTGGATCAGGATGCGCCACGGGCAGGTGAGGTTGGCTAAGAGCGAAATGATGATAGGCCGCTCCTGATATTTATAAACAAGTCAAAGGCCCTGGAAGTTTACACTTAAATTAATGACTTGCGTTTACGAAGCCTTAGTTTGAAGGGCCATTAAATCCCGTAAGATACCCGTAGTTAGCTGACAGAATAAATTAGGTAATGCTTGTAGAGACTGATCATCAACTGGTCTGAACTGGCTCAAGATAGGGAAGAATGGTGTCTTGTTGTATCGGAAGCCAAGATCTACTACGGGTGAGCCAGCGGAATAAGTAACTTACTTACTTACTTGTACTAATAAGTACTTACTTATTTACTCTCTACTTAGAGACTGTAACACATAGCGCCTTCGCTTAGCAGCCCCGAGGAAGACAACGACACTTGCCTTAGATCACAGTGGTCAGTGGCGTCGTGCACCATGAGTTACCGGGAGAATACCACACCCTCCGCCCAAGGAGTGCCTCGTAAAACCACTGGAGCATACAATTTTGTACCTGAACTCTTAATCATCATCATCATCATCAGTCCGTGTCAGTCCACTGCTGGACATAGGCCTCTCCCAATGTTCGCCACTTAGGTCGATTTTTGAGCTTCTCGCATCCAGCACTTGCCAGCCGTCCTGCGCAAATCACTCCACCTGGCCTGACGGCGTCCTACATTACATTTGCCGATACGCGGTCTCCACTCCAGAACTTGTTTACCTCAGCGGTTATCGGTTCTGCGGCTGATGTGGCCAGCCCACTGCCACTTCAGCTTACTAATCCGATGAGCTATGTCGGTGACTTCGGTTCTCTGCCGGGTCACCTCATTTCGGATCCGATCCCGCAGTCCCGAACTCTTAAAACGTTCAAGAAAACCATAGGCTATCAGACTCTTACCTCATTAGCGTTGCACAACATGTAGGTACACTATTGTATCAATACAAAGTAAGAGGTCAATCGCATCGGCAATCTGAGGCCCTACATGACCCCTTACGTCACAGCCGGGCAGGTGTTACGTGAGGAGAACTGTACCTTGCCTGTCTTCTTTAACTTAAATTGTTGCTTTTAAATCATTTCTTCGGATTATTTTCCTGGTATGGTTGAAAATGTTTATGTTTTCTGCCTCGTCATTGCTTAGGGTCAATTGCCTTAATATGACGCTTACGTTAAGTGTAACCGTTCCAATTTGTAAATAATATAATGTTCCGGGGTGAAAAGATCGAGATAAGTTGTGATTTTATTGATGAAACAAGAGATATTGGAAGAAGAGAATAATGCTAAAAAGAAGTAAATAAACATTTTGGAATGAAGCAAGTTAATAATGATGAATCTTTGTGAGGTGATGGTAAATAATAATTACACTGTAATTCACAACGATTGAGGTACCGATGATATAATTATTTCAAACGTAAGTCAATGGTTATACATAGCGTACAAAAATAAGTCAAACATTACTTATAATGGTTTTTTAGTGTCTAAAAAACATTACCTAAGTAACTAGCGGAAAGTTGAATCGCTAAAGTGTAATTTTCATTAGCTTTATGTTTTATGTGAAATTGTATGTCTTTACGAAAATAAGAGTAAATAAAAATAAGAGTATTTAAAAACCTGATTTTGAAATAGGTACCTTTTACTTATAATCAAATTAGCAATGGAATACTGGTTTGGTAAAATTTCCTCATAAAATCATTTGACATCAGTAAAGATGACCAAAATCAAAAGCAAAATAGCTAAGCTGTTAAAATTTCAAGAAAAATTTATTTATTTATTTATTTAAACTTTATTGCACAAAATGGTACAAAAGGCGAACTTAATGCTAGGAGCATTCTCTACCAGTCAACCCTTGGGTCATGCAGAGAACAGATTTGTTGTGCGGTGAGTGTACAAATGGAAACACAATATATATATAAAAAAATCGCACGAACATTTCCAAACGACCTTCTTACCGGTAAAGAACGATCCGTTACACTATTTATGTAATTGTTGTGGAGGTTTACAAAGCCGCAAATGTTATTACAAACGTTAGGTTAGGTTCGGGTTGCAAAAGTGGGTGTAATCGACCAAGATGAGTAGCCTGTTGCAAGTGTGGACTGAGTTTTGTTACTTCATTTACGGAAAATTTCACAGTTGTGTTGTGCGTAGCGAATTGATTTATTGCCAGTAGATGTACCTACACAGAAAAGAGGAAAATCACATAGTAAAAATTATCTTATTTTACATAAAGCGCTTTCTTCCTGGTATTTAACTAGGCTGACTCGTCACACACACACCTACTTAGTATCGCAATGTTTTTACAGGAATTCCTTTATACACCTATATAAGATTATGTTATTAGTAATTTAAATAATAATAACGAAAGGTATTTAAGACAGATAATGCCTTTCTCCATCTTAAATACATTTAGACAGAGAAAGAAAGACTACTTCTACGGTAGGTATTTTTGAAAAGACCTTTCCCAAAAAATCTAGGTTCGATTTCCAGTTAGATCAAGTTAGGGGATGAATTTTTTTAACATACCTATTCAGGTGTGTTTTTAAATCATCTTTATTCGTATAGGATTTAGAGAAAACACTTACAAATCGTCAAGCAATTCGCGGTTCTGAAAGCAGCATTCTACCGTGCGTTCATTCGTTTCAAATTTTTTTTTGAATCATTATATAGTAAATGCTGAATTTTTAAAATATTATATATAGGTTTCGGAGATTTCTTAATTTGGTGTGCGCTAAAGTTTGTTGCCTGCTAATGGATACAGGCGAAAACTACGATGATAACCAAGGCGGTCTTGTAATCATCACCGGGTTGTTGGGGGAGAAAAAACCCTTAGGGGTTTCTTCTCCCCCAACAATCGCAGACGCCTCTTTCCCCTAAATTTATGGTGCTCTTTTTTTCTGCACAAAAAGAACTAAAACGTTTTCCATTCCTCACTTTCTTCCTCAAACTAAGCGCTCAATTTCGAAACCGTTAAAGAGGTTCGTATTACAACGCGCATTACTCCAAAACAGCTGCAAGTGAAGTGTTTACTGCTGCAGTGGCGCAACACTTAATGTGTTAATGTCTTCAAATTGAAATAAACGTCTTAAAAAGACGAGTTTCTTACGACATACGTTTAGACTGCAAAGTTTATTAGCTTGAGAAACGTCACCGCGCAAAGCGGGTCGTCGAATGAAGATTGATAACTGTTTATAAAATAATTACCCGACCGAAGAAAGGAGGGTAATGTTTTTTTCTTAACGCTTTTTGCTCTTCACCAACACCTTAAACGTCCACTGCTGGATATAGGCCTACCCCAAAGACAATAGGTTTGTTTGGCTAAAAAATGTAATTAGTCCGACTTTTAGCTTATTCAAAAATAAAAGACACGTAATTTTTTATTTGTAAAATAAATACTACAAATTACAAAGTTATAGTAACTATTTATTAATCTGTGGTTATAGTCCCTTGAAATTACGCCTAATTACTCGGTGAGGCATTGATTATTTGAATGAAAAAAGGAAAAATACGCGTCCAATACATTTTTATGATCTAAAATACGGACTAAATAATTATAATGTAATTATTTTGACCCCCAAAACATCCAATATTGTCAATTGGGGGGATTGGCCATGCTTGCAGGTTTCATGATATTATTCCCCTAGTCATCTTCTACGAGACCCATTCCATCTCAGGAATGGTCCTATTCCAAATTTGGAGACGTTTCTGTACTTGATTGTGTGCATATTATGTACATACTGTTCATATATACTTCGATTACGAATCGAAGGTTTTAACATTTCTTATTCATCTGAGGACACAGTCTTATCAAAAGAACGCCGTTAACATTCCCGATTGTTAATGGCTCATAATCTAAGAAATTTTAACCTAATCTCAGCGACTTAAAAGTAAGTTGTCGTAAAGACGATGACCGCAGACGCGAATAGTTAACAGAGTTTCTCAAAGTGGGTAATAACGACCAGGCGACCCCTTGTAGGGGCTAGAGGCTACTGGAATGGTAAAGAACCCAGAAAATAATAGGTGTGTTGTACTTTTAACACTAGGTATACATATAAATTTTTTTCATTACTAAATAAAAAAGGTTCAGTTACAATAATAGTTTATCCTCGTAGGGCCTAAGTCCTTGTGTTACTAAAAACTTATTGTTTTATCTATAGTATCTGTAAGTTTGGGCTTTTGTAAACAAATTTATGGCATAATAAACAAATGGCCAGTTAATTCGTGTCTCTAATTAAGGGGCTATAGAAATAGAAATAATTTATATTCGTAGTAGAAAGTTAAAAACAAAATAAGTTTGAGAATCTCTGTGCCAAATGGTGTTGTCCGGTAATGATGCGCTGGCGCACGACGCGATGCGCGCCCATTCGAATAACTGTACCTGTGTGCAGACTTGCAGTATTGCCGGGTGCTTACACTGTGCGAGACGGAAATTATTTGTTTCGTAAACATTGTATAGGAAATTTGTTGACCGTTATGTTTTACAAGTTTTTATTGAACTTGCCCTGTTAGTACGTTTGAGTGTTAGTTTGGGTCTAATTTTTGAAAATAAAAATCCATTTCCACAGACCTATTTCAGATTGAGTACTGAGTAGACTATAATTTTCCATACATTATATACGTTGGTTCAATTTCAGCGGACGCTGCGTTTTTTTATTAAAGTAGCTCTACATAATGGTTTCACTATGCCTCATGGAAAGCGTAAGAGAAGCCCAAGTCGCTATGACAAAGGGCAAGTAACTGGTCAGTTACCTGTCAGTTGCCACCGCCATGCGGGCCCAACCCTAACCCCACGAGCTCAGGAATCCCTACTCACAGGCAGAAACACGACCCAAAGGTCATTTGGCTGCAGTACTCTATAGGTGGAGGCCCTTCCCCGGACGGGCAGCTCAATTTGAGCGAAGATTCGCTATGCCCTACCTCTCTTAATAAGTTTTTAAAGGATCAGCAAACCGCATTCAAAGCCCCTGGTGGTAAAAGCTTTCATATGCTGCGTATACTTTCCGTGAGCCACAGTAACTAGTCAATATCACGACGTGTTATCATCATCATCATTAGCCTCTCGCAATCTACTACTTTACATCATCTTCATCAGCCCGTATCAGTCTACTGGACATAGGCCTCTCCCAATGTTCGCCAATTTGATCTGATCGATGCTGGGCTTCCCGCATCCAGAATTTGCCAGCCGTCCTGCGCAAATCGTCACTCCACCTGGCCTGAGGACGTCCTACTACACTTCGGTCTCCACTCCAGAACTCGTTTGCCGCTTTACATAGGTCTCTCCAATTTATTTTTCGCGACTTTTAGCTTCAATCCACCTGGCAAGAGCGTCCTACGCTACGTTTGCCGAGAAACGGTCTCTACTCTGCAACTCGCGACGTGTAAAACCACTTTATATCTCGTAATGACACAGAACACTAACAACTGTTGGCATGTGATGATTAGAGCTAGCGTAAATGGTCACTCGTGTAACCAAGCACAGTTCGCAGTTTCTGCTAATGAGTAAATAATTTTTCACTGCGTTTTAATTGGCTCTACGAATGTCGGTGTAATGCCGCAAATGTTTTTGAATCTTTTATACGAGTTCTTTAATCCCCTTGTGTAATTTTTTTTCTTATTGTGTCTGGTCTGAATCAATTTCTCTTTGCGTTTACTTCAGTGTATGTGTTGACGGCTAGTAAATCCAACCTACTTTTGTTTGTTTGAAAACTAAACAGCATTTTTTAGCAAAAGAAAAAACCGACGTCAATTTGATGGAAGGGATGGTCGCAAATCACAATATGGCACCATAGTCACAATAGGAAGTACACCCTTTCAAATCCAAATCGGTTTACGATTCTCGGAGATATATGGTAACAAACATACAACGAAAAAAAAATAGTATTCATTCGAATTGAGCACACAAACCTTTTTTTCGAAATCTGTTACAAATAATATTTCTTTTTATAGTAGCTCGGGATAATGGCTTCCCTTCGTCTGATTTAAATAAATTGTATAGTAGTGAAAAATAAAAAGTTTAACGCACTATCTTGGATTTTTTTCGTACAGCAAGAGTAAGGTTAATTGCTATAAAAACTAGACATTAAAACATTAACAAGCTAAATGCTAAAGTTTCAACCTCACAAAAACCAACAAGTCGCTAAAAATATATCGCCTTGGAACAGAATTATTAGTCCGCTCAAGTGAAAGAATGCAAAAACATAATGACTTAATAAAAAAATCGTGCACTATTGAAGGAAGTGGTTCGGTCACGCTCAGAAGCGTGCTACAACAAAATTGACATGTGTGACTTTAAGACCCGGAAAATAAGACGATGAATAATTAAATCTAACTGCGGTCGAGGAAACTGTACATTATAAATTCACCGGAACGATAGTTCTGTTGGTAAAATGACATGTCTCCGCCTGTGGGGAACGTGGCTTAGAAAATTATCACCTTTGTGTGACGAAGTAGAACTGCTTTCTAGACGTGTTGCAAGGAAAAAAATATTAAGGAAAGGTTATGGACTTAGACAAATAATCGGAAAGGTTTCTGGCCAATAGTAGACTGTGAAGGTCTGATGATGATGATGATGGACTTGGACGAGGGAAAGAGTTAGGGAAGACCACCAATGACCTGGATGAGAAGAATAAAGGGGGATGGGAAATGTACAATATCTACACATTGGCAACAACCCACAATTGAAAGGTTTGGGAGACATAATATTGGGAGGGCAGACCCGAAGTAAACTGGAAGATGGAAGACAACCAATGAATCCAGGTTAGGGAAGGCTAGGAAGGTATGGGAAACATGCAGATATTGAATTGCGGTGCCATGGGCGGTGTCGACTGCTTACCATCAGGCATCACACTTGCTCTTTGCTCATCTGCCGCTTCTTGCATAAAATACAGGTTCTTATTTACTTTAGTTCGCTCTATAACAACAGATAGGTATATATATAGTTAATATTCAATAGACAGTTCAAATGAATTATTACTCCACTGACACAAGGTTGATTTACTTAAAGCGCATATTATGTACCGTTAAATACATAGTATTAAAGCTTAAGTAGAACTTAGTAGATCCGTAAGATTTATTAAGATAATGACATGGCCTTTCGATCCATACAGAGGTATTTAATTAAGCATCATTAACCTTAGAGACTTAGTATGTACAGTCGGTAACATATAAAAAAATAATAAATTAATTTTAGTCAATATCAAATGCTTGGCTCTCCGAGTCAGAAGTAAATAGCTCAAGTACTTGGGTTATGGATAACAAAACAACGATGATACTATAAAATATGTACTAATAAATACAAACATAAGCACCCAGACATGGAACAAACACAAATGTTCATGAAATGAATGAGATCGAACCCACGACAGACAGGTACCAAATGAAGCACTGGATTTTTTTGGAATGTCTATTAATTTTTATTTTTAAATTCTAATTAGGTGAACCTGTCAAAAACTTGAATAAATAATAAAAAAGATTTATACCAAAAATAATCATCATCAGACTGCAAATGTCCACTGCTGGACATTATTAAGCCTCTGCTAATGACACTTGTCATTTGCCTCCACGCTTAGCAGGCGGGTTGGCGACCACAGAACTCTTTGTAGGTACTCAGGTAAACACCGCTGCATGTTTCATCATAATACTCTTAGTCTTCTACGGCACCGCCGCATAAGATGGAGTGGTTGTATTTTATATCCGGAAACCATAGCAAAAAATATGTATGTATTTATAAAATTGTAATAGGTATGCATTGTGTTGTTGACTGTACCAGTGTGCTCATTATGAAGTCTTTGGTTTACGTGTTTTGCAATATGCATATCATGTGTGATTGATTTAAAGATCAAGGTTGCTTGACACCGATGGTACCAAATACTCTAATTTATAAGCAGATAGATACCTTAAAACTTTGCATTTTGATAACCTTAAGTAGTAAAGGCCACTAGAACCTTCATTCAACAAACATCCATTTAGTATATTACTACAATAGTATATAGGGACATGGCGTAGAAGTTATTTTCTCCTGAAAGTTAGGGTAGGTTGAGATGTATTATTCGGTTATACACGCAATTATTAAGAAGTTATAAGGAAACTATGCAAAAATAAATACTAAAAAAATTGAGCACAAAATTTGACAAATAAGACACTACCCACTTAACTTGTTTCTGCTTAGCCTAAAGGTTGACTGGTAGAGAATGCCTACGCGGCATTAAATTCGCCTTTTGTACTCAAATTTTTTATTGTGCAATAAAGATTAAATAAATAAATAAGACTAGGTTAATATGTGGCCGTTTGTACAGACATAAATCAGTTATTAAAACATGGTAGGTACGAGATATTTTTATTGCACATTATACCAATTCACTTAGAACTAGGCATGCACTTCTCGTGCAATTTAGGCGACGTTATCGCTTTATAAACTCTTCCAGGCAACCTTTAGGTAGAGTAAATAAATGAATATCAAACAACATCACATGCATTGCTCCAATCCCAAAGTCTCGTACTAAGTAACTTATGCACTTGTATTATGAATAACGAAGATACCATAAATATAATTATACATACATGCAGTACACTGCTGGACATAGGCGTCTCCAGTTGTTCGCCACTTAGGGCAAACATCTGGAGGATATACCCATAATCGCCACGCTGGGCAGGCGGGTTGGCGATCGCAGGACGTAGCTTCTCGCTCCGGTGACGCTGCTGCCCGTCATCATTGCGATGGCTATACCGCCACAAGTCGGTTGCCAGCGCCTCGTTTGTTATTCGGCATGATGCACCACGGGCAGGTGAGGTTGGCTTGGAGCGAAAAGATGTTAGGACGCTCCCTGACATCCCATATACATACATACATATACCTACAAATACCCAGACACAGACCGAATACAAATATATGTTAGTTCCAGGTAGGAATCGAACCCACGTTCAGAAAGCAGGATCACTACCAAATGATCCACCTGGCCTGTCAACGTATTACCTACAATGGGCCTGTTTCCGTAAAAAATGTAATTAGACCGTCTTTTAGATTGTTCAAAAATAAAAGACACGTATTTTTTCATTTGTAAATTAGACCAAAAATGACAAAGATATAGCACGTTGAAATTACGCGTGACGTCACATAGTGGGAGTTTTTTCGCCACTAAGTAACGTCAAAGACCCCCACTCCTAAATTTTGATGCCTTGTATCTTTGTTATTTTTTGTTTAAATGAAAAAAGGAAAAATACGTGTCTAATATATTTTTATAATCTATAATGCGGACTAAATATAATGTAATTATTTTGACCCTGGAAACATCCCCATTCCTGATCTCGCAGTAACTATCAACTACTACCAACACAGCAAAAACCTCTATTTTCAGAACAAACGCGGATCTTCCCAACCCCGTCTATTTTTAGCGTCACTTATCTCAAACGCCACTCGGATGATTATTCAAAAGCCGCTAAGCAGGTGTTTCCCTACTTTCCTAACGGCTCGCTGCGAACTTGCTCGCCTCGCAAGGCCGAGTCGTGACCACGGAACAGCTAGCCGACTGGTTTAGCACGGCCTAAAGGTTGGTGCACACTATAACCGACAAGCGTGTATGAAGATTGATGAATGTGGATGAAGCAAAAGTTGTCTGCCGGGGTTGTAGCAAATGGAATGACGTGGTCTCTGCCTACCGCTCTGGGAGAAAGTCGTGATGTTATGTATGTATGTATAAGTGTCATTCTGTATGTGTGGTGTCCAGATTTTGAATAGGACCACCTCATCTAATCCCGTGGGTGTTGTAGAAGATGACTAAGGGAACATCAGCGTTTACCTGGGTACGAATAAAACCTAATCCGATCCGCTTACCGCGGTACCGCTTACCACGCGTGGTGCTTAGGACAAATTCCCTCAAATGACAATGACATCGGGGGATGCCTATGTCCAGCTATTTTGCAGGCTAATGTAATAAATTATTCATCTGTTTCTTTCATAATTGAGCGGTGTTGTTTGATTTAGTATACGAAGTAAAATCATCAATGTATACATTGTTAAAGCTCGGCAATGTTTTTATCAGTACTGCTTTATAAACGCATTAAATTGTAACGTCATTATTGAGTAGTAACCCACTCATTGTAACAAATTAAAATGTTTCTGTGGTTATTAACAGACTTCAAAAAAAGGAAGAGGTTCTCAATCTTTTTGCTGTATGTTTATTACCACATACTTAAATCTCTTCCTAGATGGTCCCATATTAAAGTCGATTTTTCCTTTGCTAAAAGATGCTGTTAAATTTAATTATATTAAAGGCATAATTATATTGATCTATTGATGTTAGCTATACACCAAACGTAGTTAACTGAATGATTCCTATGTTATGTATTACTATTATCCAAATTTTCTTTGTAATTCCAATATTTTCATCGCAACAGAAAATAACAACCTAGTTATAGGAAGAGCAGGACCTTCTGGCACAAGTATGTGCGCGTACCTACTAAATAGGGGGTCTCGACCACTAAATTGGCAAATGTAACATTTTAATAGTAAATGAACATTTTTAATTTTCATTTTTCAAGCTAAAAATGTGAAACTAATGTTGTCGTTCTAGAAACGGAATGCCATAATGTGATAGACCAGTGTGTTCCTAGCTTTAGCTGCGCATTCTTACTGAACAGTTAAAGGATGCCAATTAAGTGTATCTAGTTTCCTTCGTTAGGCTTTTATCAATGGGTTTACAATTGGTTTCACTAGTGGCAAGTGTCAATAATTTTTTTTTAACAAAATAGTACTTTATTATTCGGAGTAAGCTGATGTGGCAGTGGGCTTGCCATATCAGCCGCAGGACCCGTATCTATTGGTGTAAACGAGTTCTAGAGTGGATAGCGCTTCTCGGCAAACGTAGTGTTGGATGCCCTCAGGCCAGGTGGTGTGACGATTAGAGTCTCTACTCCGTCAGCCTGAGGGCGGGCGTCCTTAGACTTATCAGTAATTAGTCAGTTACTTCTTGCAGCGCAAGATAGCTGGTAAGTGCTGGATGCGGGAATCTCAGTGGTCGATTAAAGTAGAGAACAATTGAAAAGAAAATGAAAATACCTTTATTCACATAGACATAAAATAAGCACTTATGAATCGTCAAGTTAGCAACAAGTAATGTAAAAATGTGAATAAAAGCAATGTAAAAGAAGCTACCGCGCCGTGTTCGGAAAGTAGATTTCTACCGAGAAGAAACGGCAAGAAACTCGGTAGTTAGTCGTGGTACTCTTTTTAAAAAGAGTAACTACCGAGTGTTTTAGTCACGAAGCAAATTTAGTATTACAATATTTTAAATATTTTAATGTTATACAATGCAAAATAAAAGTTGAATCTACATAATGCAAAGTTTACTACGAAGCAGCAGTCCAGGAGATGTCGTCGTAAAGGAACTCTATAATAGTCCCATGGAGATTCATATGTCTAGCAGTGGACACGATGGTCTGATCATGATGATTACATCGGTAGTCAAAGGTGTTGTTTACTAATATATAGTTCGTTTGTTCATTTCAAAACTATTTGAAACGATATTATAGATTATTTTTTTATTTTTTGTAACATACATAGATTATTTTGAATATTAAATGTAATAGATACATAAGGGAATACAAATGGGATAGAATCGATGCAGATAACAATATTTATTTACTTAATTAATATGTACTTTTTCGGTCAACAATTTTGTGCGTGCCACACTCTATGCATAAATACCAATCAATACAACAAACATTCGGCATTACTTACACATTGTGTAACTTTATTATTCAGGCATAATATTATGAAATGGAAATAAGTATTTCTATCACGCATGCGTATTCCGAGGCTAGTTTCAACACGTTTCGTGGGAACAAGCTTGTTGTATATGTGATTGATTATTCGATAACATTGCGAAAGGACAACTTTAGAGTTGTAAGGTCGTAGGTTTGAATCCCGGAACTGAAGCAACATTATTTTTATGGTTTAGGTTCATTAGGGTAGGTTTGCTATTTACAATGTGGAGTTCAGTGTGCTAATGTTATTATATGTTTTGTTCCTGATAAAGGATAGGCCTGAGGGCATTATCTTGTGAAATGCAACTTTAAAAAAAAGTTTAACTCAAGGAAGCAATCCAACTCTTCACATCACTTAAAAAAAGTTGCATAATTTTTCCAATCAATCTCCTACATCAATACATTTCCCATGCTAATAAATTGTTACGCTTACGCCAGTTCCTGCCTTAATATGTAATTAAACATGGGTTTCCTGTATAAAAACATTACCTACTTTACATAACTTATTTTTACCACGAGCTGGTACTATGCTACTATGAATACATACGAGATTATTATAACACATTTATATGACAATAAAAATCCGACAATGAAGTAGATACAAATATCCTAACTTTGTACTCTAATACCTATTGTTTCCATGAGCCTGCTAAGCTAAGAGTCCCCTTAGCAGCTTTAAGGGGCCGCATCAGCCGTCCCAGGAAACCCATGATGCCAGCACAGTACAACCAAATTGGCAGATCCCTCACACTCCTTCACTGCCGAGAGCGGCTCAAAGGTTAGGTCAATATTTATTTTTAAACACTAATCAATGTTATTCAATTCTACTGTATAAAAAGCTTTAATAAAATGATTTGCAAACAAACATACAATAGAATAATTAAAGACATTGTAAAGTTATTTATTTGCAAAACAGGAAGTAATGAGATCAACGGATGCATCGTGATAAATAAATCATTGGAAATATAACTCAGAATGTAATTGCGTTAATAAATATAAATCTATAGAATATTAAATCTACTCAAATCATCATCATCAGCCTTTTAATGTCCATTGCTGGACATTGAGTGGGACTTTTTTTTTTATGGTGGCTCGACATAATGGCTTCCCTTAGCCTGATGGAAAGCGAAAGAGAAGCCCAAGTCGCTGTGACAACGGGCAAGTAACTGGTCAGTTACCTGTCAGTTGCCATCGCCATGCCGGCCCAACCCTAACCCCCCACGAGCTCCGGAAACCCTACTCACCGTCAGAAACACGACCCAGAGGTCATTTGACTGCGATATTCTATAGGGTGGAGGTCCTTCCCCGGACGGGCGGCTCAATTCGAGCGAAGATTCGCTATGCCCTTCCTCTCTCCAAAATGCGGTTGCTGGACATTGAGTGGGATTTGACTTAGTCATCACGCTGGCAGGCGGGTTGGTCATTCCAGTTAGTTTTATGACCAGAAGTGCCGGCCGCTTGTCATCTGCGGCTGGCCAGGGCAGGCAGGGATGTGGCCGTATGTTTCGGCGCTACCCGTATCCCTGCTATTTGCTGCCCACTGGCGACATAGGGGGGTTTAGTGGGTATGCCCTCTAATTTTGGGAGGTGTGAATCCCACACACTATGCCGACTCCCCCCAGAGGCGGCATGAAGGTGCCTAATGCATTCCCCTCTAAAAAAAAAGATAAACGCTGCTGCCCGTTTCCTGATATGGGTCGTCTTCTGCGACACCCACGGGATGAGATGGGGTAGTCCTATTCTAAATCCAGAAAACTCTATTCGTGAAACAAAGTTCGAAGTATCAATCCCTACACTCATTCCATCATCATCATCATCAGCCCATGTCAGTCCACTGCTGGACATAGGCCTCTCCTAATGTTCGCCACCTTGATCGATTTTGGGCCTCTCGCATCCAGCCCTTGCCAGCCGTCCTGCGCAAATCGTCACTCCACCTGGCCTGAGGGCGTCATACATTACGTTTGCCGAGACGCGGTCTCCACTCAAGAACTCGTTCACCCCAACTCATTTACAGCGTTCTGACATTTATTAGGAGAATGCTACACGAAAGCAAAAGAAATTCGATTGTTAAATTTCTCTTTGGTCTTTATAGCCACATTCAATTCAAATATTTACCTTTATTACGCCATCGAATGGCTAACGGACTGCCAATAATCAATAACAATAACATAGAAGGTTATGCCGACAATTATCAATGATTGTTTTTTAAAAGCTCAATCAATCTTGGTAACGCCGTGGCTAGTAACGAGTCGTGACGATTGAATTTGATCTAATATCTTTATTGTAAATACGAGGTAATTACTGTTTAAATGTAGTTCAGTGTCAAATAGGTTGTATAATAAGAATGTTTACTTGGTTTCGTTAGCGTTAGAAAGAACAGAACTTGTGTTCTTTTTCTGATATGAATATTATTAAGCAAAAATATCATCGTAAAAGTGTGCACTGTAAAATACCTAAAGAAGCAGAAGTTGTAAACACGAAGAGAATCGTCTATTAGTTTGATACTCTTCTTGTTTTACAACTAAAAATCAATCTTAAAAGATTAGTTTTGCTAATGCTACCGGGTTAAGACTATGTTCATATTAAAATATCATTTATGGTATTTGTCGAAGGAAACGGTTTATTGCCACTGCTTCTTTGTTTACACAATTTCTAATGCTAAAAAATGAAGTAAAGTGTACGTTTGTACGAATTTTGGCAAAACAATAAACCAAACCAATAAACATAACGTTTCATGTTTTCAAATTCTGCATTATAAGGTCTTAAAATACTAACTTCGTAGTAAGGATTGGTCAACTTTCCACCACCTTAGAATATCTTCACAGATATTAAACAAAAACGTCGCATAAATGTAGGTACAATACGATCAAATATAGCTTATTTGACCAATATCCAGCTTTCATTTGCAAACATGTCAATCAATCAAATATCTACAAGTCAAATTGTTCATGGCATAATGTTACATCACATCACAGGAATGCAGAGCCTAAACGGCTTAATTGGCTTTGATTTATGAAGTTTTAATTAGTCACCGTGTGGATTAATCAGTCTTCCCTATCTGACAATCGTATCGGAGAAAAAACAGTATCTGATAGTTTGCTAATGCTACCGGGTTAAGACTATGTTCATAGTGACAAACACATTAAGTGAATATGAGGAGTTTCTTTGGATATATAGTATTTAATATTCAATAGGGAACATAATTATTATAGGGAATAAACATCAAAATATTTTCGTTATGAATGGAGGAGGTGATAATAAAAAAGTTTACGGTAAAAAGGTCTTTGAAAGTCATGCAAATACCCAATAAAAGGTGTAAAAAAACAATAACAACATACTGGAAGATGATTCCAAAATAAATTTTACAAGTGGCTACAAATACCGTGATAGCGCTCAAGTTTAGTTTCCTATTTCATGAAATGCGACTATTTCATGAAATTCACGAGCATTTCATAAAATGGCCTATTCCATGATAAGGCCACGACATTATATGTTCTTTGTTCAGCTTCATTTCCGTACAGATAAAAGTCTAAATAAATGCCCATTTGTTCGACAACTAACAATATAACTAAACCCTTATTGTACGCTTTAAAAATTATATTAATTGCTAAGTGAAACAATGCGTCTTCGCATTGCTATCAGATCAAAGTTGATCGATAGACGGAGCCAAGTCTTAATTCATAGCAATTGTTTTACAGATTTTCAACATACGATGGGATTTATGTCGGAAAGAGCAAAAGATAAATCTGAGGATATTAGTTACTATCGTGGTTGGTGGTATAATGACAATGTGGGAAAAATATGGGGATGTAAGGGAGCGACCCATCATTTTTCTGAATAACATACGAGGCTTTGGCAACCGACTGCTGGTAGTATAACCATTACGATTGAAGGCGTAGCTAAAAACCACAGGCCGATGACGGGCAGCTGCGTCACCGGTGCGAGAAGTTACGCCCTGCGTTCGCCAATTCGCCTGCCTAGCGTGGCGATTATGGGTATGTCCTCCAGAAGTTTGCTTTAGATGGCGAACAACTGGAGAGGCCTATGTCCAGCAGTGGACTGCAATAGGCTGATGATGGATGATGGCATACATTTTGGGGTCAGTCGGTGCATAGCCAGAATAATGTTACAGGGTAGCAAGGCAGGAGAGCGTGAATGGAGCTGTTGGAAGGGGAAGACCTAGAAGGACATATCATGACCAATTACCTAGCGTCAAAAAAAATGCTGCTATGGAGCCCGGAAACTATACTCATCAGCAAAAACACAACTCAAAATTAATAGCCGCTCTTTTAACTTGTCTTTTTTAAATAAAATCTACATTTAGTACCAAATAGTAGGTAATATATTGTATCTAATCTTGTTTAAAATTACGTACAATAGAACAGTTTTCATTTCTTAATACTGGTTTAGGTTTGAATACATATTTACAAAACAAAACATTGCACACAAGCAACAACAATAATAAAAGAAAAGTAAAATAAGCATTGTTTACAAAACTAACGTTTCACCATTAATATACTTACTTAGCTAGATTCGTATTATTCGCTTGCTTTGGTAACGCAATAGAGTTTACGCACTACGTTACTTGGCTTGCATAAAACAGTGTAATCTGAATACGAAACTATCCACCTTGACATTGGTGTAGTGTTTAGATTTGTACACTTAAAAGCACAATTTGGGATGATGACTAAAAAATAATTTAATGTCCATCAGATAGATTAATGAAAAATATTGGATACGTATTTTTTATTTTGCCTCTTGTTCAAAAACTTACGAAGATACATTGATTTTAAATGTCACATGACGTCACGTTAGAGTACAAAATATACTCTAACGTGACGTAGTTAGCCCCCACTCCGTAACTTTAATGCGCTATATCTAAGTATTTTCTTGTTATTTCGACAAAACAAAAAATACGGGTCTTATATTTTTTTATTATCTAAGAGACGGACTAATTATTTTCTTCATTTTCATACCTTGTCATCATCCGTATTGTATAAACAATATCACACTTTAGGGTCTTCTCATGATAAGTGACTTGTTTTTTTTTTTTATAGTAGCTCGACATAATGTCTCCCCTACGCCTGATGGAAAGCGGAAGAGAAGCCCAAGCCCTTGTGAAAACGGGCAAGTAATTGGTCAGTTACCTGTCAGTTGCTACCGCCATGCCGGCCCAACCATAACCCCCCACGAGCTTCGGAAACTGATCGACAGAAACACGACCCGGAGGTCATTTGGCTGCGGTTTTCTATAGGGTTAAATTATGACTTGAAGCGGGAATATCTATAGGTTCAATGTGACAAAGGTCTCAAATGTGTACATAATTATTCTTTCTACATGTAGCTATTATACTCGTACTATTTATTCAAGTATATACTCGTATATAAACAACAATGTATATGTACATGGTTGATTACGATCATAATAAAACTTGAGTAGAGTATTCTGTGGATTACCAAAGACCCTGTATAGCGACCTATGCTTACATATTAACGTTTTGTTATATACTTACAGATCGTATATCAGACGATACATATATATATATCAGATCATAAGATCAGCATAGTGATATACTCGTAAATCTCTTCGAAGTCTTATTTACAAAATTAGTACCCAAACGAACTACGAGATTTTTGTTAAACATATAAATTTAATCGAGTATTCCTCTCCTGTTATTTGGAAGCGTGTAAAACATAATCAGTTATAGGTACTTTTTACAGACGATGCATTAACGCAGTAACATTTACAAGGCAGCAATAACATTACAGATTAATTTGTAACAAGCATACCAAAGCGTGCAATTGCATAAACTCAGCGATAAAACTACCTACCTAGTGTTTGAATGAAGATAACCTTGACATTGGCACAATAAAAGTCAACATATCGTCACGAAATTGTTAGATATAATTTACTGTTTCGTGTTATTTGTGTCAGTAACGCAGCCTGCGTTAGGTATTGCGAAATGTGTAGAAGATAATTTTCGAAATAATAGGTTCTTTTAACGTATTTACTGTGATTTTGAAATTATTTATATCTTGTTAGATACCTACACGTTTTGGTAACCTTTCATGGTTCATATCATATTTGAGAATGGCCACTGCTGGACATAGGGCTCCTTCAATGACGACTGAATGTCCTTCAATGACACCGCTTGGCCGGTGGGTTGGTGATCGCAGTAGGTTTTTTCTGTTGCCAGGCTGCTGGCCGTTTCCTGATATTCCTTTAGTCGTCTTCTAGGACACTCACGAAACGAGATAGCGTGGTAAAATTCTTAACACAAATCGTCAAAATCACATGGACAACACAAATCGCCTAATACAGACGCATCAGGTGTAAAATTTGCACGTCCCATACCATCAATAAAAAAAATATACAGCACGAATGTAGGTCTGTCAAATGGTCGCTAGAGAGCTAAGTGTCACGCACGCGTGCTAGGAATGCGGAAGCTAGAGGGTGCGTAGTTCGAAGCCCGGTAACACAGCTGTCGCTTAGAGCATTCCAAGCCTTTGGCATTTACAAGCAATTTCTATTTCTCTTGAGTATTCAGCTATGGAAAGGTTCATTTCTATTTCACATTTCAAATGTGGGTATGCAAAACATTCTACTACTACTACTACTGGTAATTATTTCAAAGTCGGGACGGGATTACTAAAGTACCCTAAACCGCCGAGCATGTATGAAGAGATTAATGAATGTGGACGGAGCAAAAGTTGTGTGCCAGGATCTTAAGGAAGGACGTAGTCTCTGCCTACCCCTCTGGGAGAAAGGCGTGACGTTATGTATGTAGGTATGTATGTCGGGGCAATGTTAAAGGTAGTTTTTATGTCAGGGCGGTATGGCCAATGAAAGGTTAAAAGTAGTTTTAACCTTTAGTTCTCTATCGGATCACTTCATTTTGGGTTCGATTCCATAAAGAAGCACGTCATGTGATTTTTTTGACGAAGGGGTCAAACGGACCTGGATATCATCCGATGGTATTATCACTTAAACCCACAACTACTGTAACACCAGAGAAGTGACAGCCAGCCAGCCCTTAAGAAAATAGGCTTTTTGAAGGTCCCTAATTTAGGTAATGAACAAACACGTTTCCATTGAATATGTTAAGAACCAAAAGTTAAGCAAGACAAAGATGTTACAACTAAATTTAGTCATCAGACTCATTAGTCGACGTTAAACTTAGTAAGTGCTTATAAAATCAAAAATCAATACAAGAATCAAACGAACTGTCATTGAGACGTAACTTCGTACATAAAAGTATCGTTTACATTGTCCTATTGTAATGGAATTTGTCAACCGCTAACAAATGTTTACTTTGAAGTTTTCACTAACTTTTGTACACAGTACATTACCCATTCATACTGTGAGGTGATTACAACACACCTCCACACCTCGGCAGGTGACTGTACCCTTGACCCAAATTAGGGCGAGAAAATTGCATAAGGAAAAAAGGTATGTTTCATGACGAGAAATCGAGACACACCTCTGGTCTTTACCGCATCGAGAAAGCCGTATTTTCTCGGAAATTTGCTTAAACGGTATGCCGAAATATGAGAGTTTAGCTTAAACTTTGCAAAGATTAATAAAGTACAGTTGTCTGAATTTTTAGTTACAATAATACTCTTCTGCTTCTGACCGAATTCATTGTGGCCAATTTTAAGGGTGAGTGACGCGAAAAGCATTTTGAGCACGATTAACTTATTTACGTGAATAAACTTGGTTAATTCAGTTGGCCAATTCAAACTAATTTCAAGTAATTTGCGTCAATTAAATAACTTTAGTGTAGTTAAATAAGTTTAATGAGAGACTCTTACAATGGTACAAATTGAGTGCCTCATTGTTTGAGTGGTCATAAGGACCGAATAAAGACCAAGATATTATATCATCCAGCTTAGTAATTTTCGTAGGATTTTCATACAATCAATGTGTTTCTGTAAAAACAGCACGATATTTTGAAGGTAATTATTATAAAATTCTTAACACCGTTAAAATAATCCTTTAAAATAATGCGAAATTTTGTTTAGACGGTTGGATGGATCGATGTTTGTTACTCTTTTCTTATAAAAACTTCTGAATGGATCTTAATGAACTGTACTAACTGAAAATAAAATAACCTTTACAGTAAGGTGCAGCGCAGACGGCACAATTTTTGTGCGATAGAGCCTGCGTCTGGGACATTTAAATAGAACGTCTAGGTCTGCCGACAGAATGATTAAAGATGTGCGTCGTGTGCGTTGAGTCTGTGAAATATCCGCGACAGATTTTTGCGCGTCGTGTGCGTTACTGCATATAATTGCAAAAAAATGCGTCGCGGATAGTCTGTCATCTGCGGTGCCCTTAATACAGCTAAAGGATATTATCGTTTAAAGTATCACCTATATTCAGGAAGGCAAAGCCGCAGGCTGCATCAAGTCAACTAATAAATAACGCATCAGTTAACTCTAAACCGTTTAAGCCAATGCAACGCCATTAATTTATGTAAGAGTATGTAGAAACCGCAGACTATCAATTAAACTTATGACTGCTTACAAAATCCGATGTGAGGATTTATTTATTTATAAACATTAGCTTAATTGTTAGTTAGATTTTGCCGTTGGTGCAGGAATGCCATTGAACCAGATACAGTGATTTACGCGGTACCACCTGTTCTAATGAATTGATGAAGTATGAATCCCCATTCTTACTTCGTGGATGCGGCAATTTTTTAGTTATTGTGCTAGACTGAATGGAAGAGAGAAAGGAGTGTATGGGACCATGACGGGTGATAGGGATGAATGGAATAGAAAGAAAAATTGTATTATTGACTGATCTGATTTTACTTGTTTGGTAGATCTATTAACTATCAAAGAAGTAAAATCTATCTGCATGGCAAGTATAATAATATGACATTCTAGAGAAGTACACTCTGCTCTAGTCTTACCAAGATATCAGTCCTTGTTAATAAAACAGCCTGTAATCAACTTCTACGTAGGCAAGCTTCTTAGTCTTTTTAACCCCGTGGCGTATCTATACCATCTGAAGACCTTATTAAGAGCACTCACCTGATGGTTAGAAGTAAGGTCTAAAAGTTAGGTCGAGCTACTATAAAAAAGGGGATTATTCCGATTTGCCGCCTTATACATACAACACTGTTCAATCCTAGTCAGGCCTCAGTTTTAAACCATTTCAAATGATATTGGTGCAATTCTATATCATTTCACTTCCACCACGCTTTCATCAAACCAAATTTCAAAAATTTTTTTTCTAGAGAAGAATGATTTAGGCATTGTCACACCATCTCCGGGGGGAGACAGCATATTGAGTGGGACCAGAATGGGAAGGCACTAAAATTCAATTCAAATTATTTATTTCAGAAGTAGTATTCCATAATGTAAAAAAAGTACAATTTTGGTCAGCCTTTAGATATACATAATCAAATTTACATACACATCACATAAAACAAATAGACAAAACAACAAAAAATACCATTAATTAAGGGACATGCAGCCGAACCCACCGCGTCACAAAAGGGCAGTCTACTCGCCCCCTAACTACTACAACTAAGCCCCCTTGTATCGCCAGTGGGCAGCAACATCATACAATAAACTATCACATCCATTCCAACTCCGCTCAAACCCTTCTTAGTTCCTAGACCACCGGTCCGTAGGCGTCTGTGGGTCGACCCAAGGCAAGCCGCGTGTCCCGCATAACTTAGTCCTCGGACGTCCAACCGGCTATCAGCTATCTGGCGTGCTAACGGACTTCGGAATTATCCGTTTGTTAATCACTATTAGAGCCGTGATTTATATAGGATGTGGATGACCGGCTTGAGAGTTGTATGAAGAGTAGGCTTCTACTGGTAACATGGCTTGTGCTAATTTGTATGAGTGTATCAGAAAGAGAAGACAAGGTTTGAACAAAATTATAGCTAGTGTCAACTGCTGGTAACCAACAATAATCTGTATAAATAAATAAAAAACCCAAGACATTCCACGCTGGGCCACACATCGCCATCTAGCCCAAAACTAAGCCGAACCTTGTACTATGGGTACTAGACAACTGATAAACTTACTTAGATACTTTTTTGTAAATAAATACATTTATTCATAGCAAACACTCAGACCAATACAAACATGTTTATGAACACAAATATTTGTACTGTACGGGAATCGAACCCACGACCCTGGGCTCAGAAGGCAGAGGTCAACCCAAATGTGCCATCGAGGCAGATAATGTCCAGCTCATATTATTATGTTTCCTTCCTCTTACAAGCCCAGATTATTTAGGCGGGAGTGAAACGGCATCTCAGTGAACTTTTAGGGTGAGGGTGACAGGTGTGATGGGTTTGTTCTATTATGCTTGTCGACCTAACTTTTAGACCTTATAACCGCTAACCATCAGGTGAATGCTCTTATTTAATAAAAAAAAAAGGTTGCCGGTTTAAAATAGGACCATCACATATCATCCCGTGAAAGTAGAAAACGACCAAGGGAAACGAGTATGTATAAGGAATGGGCAGTAGCGTTTACCTGGATACACATAAAACCTACTGCCGTTGCCAAAGCAAATCCCTACTAATATTATAAATGCGAAAGTAACTCTGTCTGTGTCTGTTACACTTTCACGCTTAAACCTCCCAACCGATTTTGATGAAATTTGGCACAGACAATCTTTAGACTCTGAGAAAGGACATAGCCTGTTTCTGTGACACACCTACATGAACGCGGGTGAAGCCGCGGGCACAGCTAGTATTACATATGGGTTGGTATGTTAATATTTGTTTCAACTAATTCCATAAAAAATATCTTATTTACAAAATAACATGTAAATGTTTGAACGTAATCTCTGCATCTTTTATAGAAACAGTGAAAGTGTTGCTAGAAATGGCGATGAAACACTAAAACTGTTGACTCATTCAACATAAATGTTTTCTGAGAATTCGTCAGTTTTACGACGTAATTTCTAGACATCACTAGCAAATTTTTATACAACAGTACTATTTGATAAGATCAGATCAGTCGTAACAAACTTAAAGCAAGGAGAAAACTTAAGGAAGTTTTCTCCTTGCTTTAAGTTTAAGTTTACTAGGTAAGGACCTAGTTTTTATATCTCTTAGCTACTTGGTATGTGAGAGAAAGAAGCTAATTCACTGTAGAAACTCTTTTTTACACACAAACCTATCAATAAAATCTATACCACAATAGGCTTGTTGCCGTAAAAAATGTTATTAGTACGTCTTTTAGCTTATTCAAAAATAAAAGACACGTAATTTTTGATTTGTAAATTAGACCAAAAATGACAAAGATATAGCCCGCTAAGTTAGTCGTGACATCATGCCGTGTGGCATTTTGTGGCATGGAGTGACGTCAAAGGTTGATTGATGCCTTGCGACTTTGTCATTATTTTGTTCCTATTGGTTTACTATGTCTGTCATTTATTCCAAGACCCAGACGCCTAGAGAAATATAAATATTCTGTATCTATTGTTGAGACTTTTGCATAAATAACATTCTTCAATGTAATCCAAAGTCCAAAATCAATACAACTATGTCAATAGTTTTGCACGTACATAGTATAACTCTACATTAGTTACAATATTGGAAATCCATAGTAAAATAAACGTTTCATTTCACTCAAACGACAAGGAATTCAACTTTTCTGTGATGCGATATTGTAGAAAACCTTTTTTGTTGATTTGGATGGTGGCGAGTAAGCAAGCAGTCTGTCTTAACCGTTTCCGCGGTAAGATAGACTGCTCAAGACTCCGCAGTGCCAGGAGTATATTCAAGCCGCTGAGGGCTACTACTGTGTGTGTCGTGACTAGAGAACTCTCTTTGGACCACGGAAGAATAGGTGGTAGCTATAAGCATACTTCGTCCGGGAGCTCGTTCTAGAGAGACCTGCTTTGTTTAGTAATGTTTCCAAATGATACGGATGGACCCTGCTACGGAGGCGAGTAGTATCGTAAAACGTAAAGTAGAGAGGTACGTGAGTACACCACTGCTGGACATAGGTCTCTCCTATCACTACTATGCTCGATCCTGGGCTTCTAACACCTCTTGCCTAATATCTTGCGCAAATCGTCAGTTCACCTTGGATGAGCGTCCTACGGTTGCCGAGAAGCGGTACATTTTTACCAAATGGACACGTTGTAGTAATGAAACCACACCCGCCATCAAAGGCGAATCTGCATTGTACTTGCTACTCTAGAACATCAATCTGATATCAAATCACGTAAGCCCTTTCGGTTTACCAAAAACAATATCCATTTGTGAAGCAATAAGGAAACATTTGAAAGTGTAGATTGAATATAACGGAGTTTGTATTGAACTGGTATAGTTTCAGCGGTTATTCTCGCCATGCGGTTTGGTAGGTAACTGTATTTGTTTTGGAGGAATTTGATTATTTTTATGGGCTTGTGGTGCGAATATTGAGGTTATATTCATTGAACAGAAATGGTGTGAGTAATTTTACAGATATTCGGTACTTGTAACGTGATATTGAAACAATGAATAGTATGATTAGGTAAGGTAAAGTTGTGGAAATTGGACAGCATATAATGTTAGAAAGAGAGCGTAATTGTGCTAAAATCATTGTAAAGACCAAGTCTTGGAGTTATTTTGAGTGTATTAAAATCAGTAGTAAAATAACATTAATAACTATACATTTGTAGATATGTAGTTAAACCATTATAGCTTTATTAAACAACTGTCTACTTGAAAGATGCCGGATTTTAAATTTATTGTGTTTACTTCATTAGTTCATTATAGTTTTATGTAGTAGTCTAGTCATAATATCCAAAAAAGACCGACCCTACCCGTGAATGTGTAAAAAGAAGAAGCCTGATTCAGTCTAATTTTTGAATTTTCACTCCCAGTGACCTACGAAAAAAAATACAAGGACTAATTATTCATGGGTCAAAATCTATAATACTTAGATATGTGAATGAAATGGCTAGCTGAGGAATCAAACTGCTATTGATATGATTAAGTCTGCTGTTTAGATATTATTATCTAATACTAAAATTCCATACAAATAATTTACATAATATGAAGATAATATTATGAGTTGCGTAGACATCAGTAATTGCAAATTCCTTACAAATACATTATGTTAATTAGGTCGGTATGATTGTAAAATATGGGAGCATCTTAATTATTAGCAGTAAGTACTAATATTTTAACAATTTCATTTGCGTATTTCACATTAAAGTCTCATCTTTTAAATTGAAATATGCACCTGAAAAAGTACGTAATTTGATTGTTTTACTATTACATAAGTAGTTAAGTAAGTATAAGTTTAAGAAAAATACAACAGTTTTAAGAGTTAAACTTTCGTAGCCTTTTATCTTTGGACAGCCTTTTTGATTTGATAGGAGTTAATTTATATCCTCAAGAACTAAGCCGACGAATTCAAATGCCGGCAATGCTAAAGTGATCACTTAAACCTTTTATTCTAAAATATACCCGTACGACAATATTAATAGATAGATATTCTTTTTATACAAAATAGAAACATTTGTAGACAAGGTATTACAGACAATTGGGATGATGACTAAAAAATAATTTAATGTCCATCAGATAGATTAATGAAAAATATTGGATACGTATTTTTTACTTTGCCTCTTGTTCAAAAATTTACGAAGATACATTGATTTTAAATGTCACATGACGTCACGTTAGAGTACAAAATATACTCTAACGTGACGTAGTTAGCCCCCACTCCGTAACTTTAATGCGCTATATCTAAGTATTTTCTCGTTATTTCGACAAAACAAAAAATACGGGTCTTATATTTTTTTATTATCTAAGAGACGGACTAATTATTTTCTTCATTTTCATACCTTGTCATCATCCGTATTAGTTGGTACAATTTATCGCTAGTAAGCGTACTCTTCCAGATAACCTTCAGGTAGAGCAAGTTGTTATTGTGAAGAGTTTAATTAATGTATTTATCAACGGAATAAAAACGCCTTAGTCACATATTACGACTCAATACAACAGGAAAAGTTAGGTCGGTAATTTGTTTTCTATACCCGTCATCATTCGGATGTCTTTTACTTTATTAAAACACATGCGATCTCTTATTATCTTCATTGACAAAGGATTTTAAGAAGAAATTAGACGTCAGCCGGCATAATATTTTCATGTGGAATTTCTAAAATTTATATAACGTTATCAAACTCGGTAAGTGAAAGCATACATTAGTTATGACGTAATACGCCTCCTTTTTCTGAAATATTTCCGACACAAGCGTCGAATTAAGCAAGACTTTTACTTAACAACTAAATTGGTCTAGTTTTGAAATATCCGGATGCTTAATTAAAAGTTAAACTCAATTGAGACCAACACTTTTAGAGTATTAATCCTACTTACATTACGTTATGACAGTACGAATATTTTTCGCAATGGTTGAACAAAAAAGGTTAGTTCCTGGGAATCTTACAGGCAGGAAGATGGAAATTGGAGGTCTAGATACAACCAGGAGATGGAGGATCTTACAGCCGAGCCAACCATAATTGGGGTCATAAAATCTTCCCGACTTCGCTGGCTGGGACATGTGGAGAGAATGGGGGAGGATCGTGCGGCCAAAAAAGCATACCTTGGGAAACCAACAACGGGACGCCGTCCAGTTGGGCGCCCGAGGTATCGCTGGAAGGACGAAGTCGCCAAAGACCTGAAGGCACTGAACGTGCCCGATTGGGTGGACCTGGCTCAAGACCGAAAAAGGTGGCGCGCTTTGATGTCGGAGGCCAAGATCTACTTCGGATCGCTGAGCCAGCGAAGTAGGTAAGTAAGTAAGGATGTTGGGGGTGATACTTAGTAGCCCCCTGCGGTATAAGGTAAGATACTATTGAGGTATCCCTATAGCCTATAGTCTAGCCTGTCGTATGAGGGCTTTAGGGTCAGTGGCATCAAGCATCGCAAGATACTGGGAAGACACCGCACCGCAGCAATGTCAAAACCTAGTAGATAGGTACACTCTTTTAGTTCTAAGTAAATTTCTATGGTGTAATAAATAAAGAGTATCTATCTAGACAGATAGATACTCTTCGGTGACTTTGGTATAGGTTAGACTACCAAAACCAAAGTCACCGACATAGCTCACCGGATTAGTAAGCTGAAGTGGCAGTGGGCTGGCCACATCAGCCGCCCGCAGTAACGATAACCTTTGGGGTAAACGAGTTCCGGAGCGGAGACCGCGTCTTAGCAAACGTAGTGTAGGACGCATTCGCATGACGGAGGCGATACAGGAGTGACGATTTACGCAGGACGGCTGGCAAGTGCTGGATGTCAGAAGCCTAAGATCGATCAAAGTGGCGAATATTGGGAGAGGCTTATGTCCAGCAGTGGACTGATATAGGCTGATTATCTAGGCTGATGATACTACCATTCAAATCATATTATACTAGTCAAATCTTTGAAAACCATTACAAAATGGTGACGCGCGCCAAGAGGCTTAGTTCCTCGTTCTTGCCCCGTGCCATTAAGTCATGGAATGCCTTTCCAGCTCATGTGTTTCCTTCCTCTTACAATCCTGGGTTCTTTAGGCGGGGCGTGAAATGGCATCTCAGTGGGCTTTCAGGTTGAGGGCGACAGGCGCAATGGGTTTGTTCTATTATGCCTATCGACCTACCTTTGGGCTTTAGGACCCCTTACCATCGGGTGGATCCTAAAACTATGCCTTATATTATTTATTATCACTGCTATTAACACTGTTGATACAATTTTATAGACTACATAGTGAATCAGTAACTTTCACTAATTGATTTACAAAAATAACAGATTTTATTTAATTGAGACGGTCATGGTAACCACTTTTAACATAATTATTTTGCGCTTTCGATAACCGTTAAGATTTGGTATCAGATTTATGATGTATAGAACGATATAAATATGTAATAGGCAATGATAGATCACCGTTTTATTCAACTGTATAAATGTTATGGCAGTGAAATAGAAAGTACATAATATATTATGTACATATTATACATATAACAAATCTGTAGGTACGAGTATACTGTATTTTTCTGAGTGTTTGCTATGTATAATTATGTATTTATTTACAAAAAAAATATTTAAGTTTACCAGTTGTCTAGTACCCATAGTACAAGCTTCGGTTTAGTTTGAGGCTAGATGGCGATGTGTGGCCCAGCGTGGCATGTCTTGGGTTATTTATTTATTTTTATCATTCCCAAGCCATGTCTGTAGGCGACGGAAATATTCCACCTTCGCGTGTAGCTCTAATGCTTAGCCGCGAAGCGCGTCTTAATCTCATAATTACAGCAATTTTTAATGTTATCGTTACACTTTCGTTGCAGCGTACACTTTTCCAGTCTATTGGCACAGTAGGTAGATTATAGCAGTGATCTCACTATCCAATAATCTTATTGGCTTAATTTCATCTTCATACTTTCCTCAGTAAAACAATAGATTACCCGGAAGCGCGATATATCCAACGTAGATATCTGATGATTCTAGAGAAGATAACTTTTCTATACTTATATGGTAGTCACTCTGGGCGTTTCCTGCTAGTCATAAATAACTCTAGACATGCCACGCTAGGCCACACAGCGCCGTCTAGTCTCAAACTAAGCCGAAGCTTGTATTATAGGTACTAAACTACTTGATCTCCTCTGGGATCCTGATCTTCTTTGGGATCTGATATTTATAAGGTACTCCCTGGTCCGGCAGACTTGGTACCACGAAATGACTGTGAGATGTGTTCAAACATTTACGCATTATCAGGCTTACATGTTTTCAAGAATCAAAAGATTTACTTTCTGTTACCATCTTTATTGTGCCACTGTGGTCTAATTAAGACCCAACGCGGAGTCAAACAGTAAATCTTGGCATTTATTTACAAGATTCAATCGCAACCGTTCTGTCGTCATGTTCATTGTGCCGCACAGTGGTCTAGTTGAGTCTCCACGCGGACACAAACAGACATCCATGTTAAGCGCACCGTAAAATCTAATGCACGATCATTCATTTAAGGCATCTTTTTGCACGTGCTGGATACGCTTTGGTTTATGGACGAAATAGTGTTTTGTTTTGTTATTTGTTTGATGCTGTCTGACATACCATCTAGTTTTTGCAATGTCAGAGAGTTGTTGTAAGAAGAGTTATCACGTAAATATACAATAGGGGCTCGGTAGCGCTGTGGTTAAAGCGCTATGAATACAGCATTCTCGGTTAGGTCCATATATCCTCGGATAGATAGACTAGGATGGTCAGGTTTTTCTACTAAGAGACTTGTTGCGATTTCAGCTTAACCTGGTTATCGACAACCTTGATTCACATCAACTCTGACTGTACCCCAAACGGGACCGAAGTCACCTTCGGTCCCGTTTGGGGTACAGTCAGAGTTATCTTATGGGTCACCATGCCAGTGGCATCTGATGACTGATCGATCTGGTTACTTGTCCTTTTCCGCAGCGAATTTTTTTCATTAAAACAAATAAACGTGAAACCATATTTTTCTTTCTTGGCGTAATTATCTGACAATCAATTAAAAGACTTCATAACATCGTGTTTAAATCAGGAAATTATCTAATTTAAATATAATTAAATTTTAAAATGCTTACATAATTACTTTTGATCTAACCGTTCGATGCAATAATTTACAAAATTGAGAACAGACGTTACCTCAGATGTACCCACACAGGTACATAAATGATAATACGAAATGTAGGCGAGAGGTGGGGCGTTATTACATAGTATGTAAATTAAATTTTATTCACCGACAAACGAAAGCGGTCTTCGGTATAAAGTCAAGGACTCCATTTTGAAAGTTCCGCGAGTCAATGAAATGAGCGATCTGATTGGTATTTGGTAGAATAGTTTTGTATTTTTATCTATATACCTACCTTAATTTTTTTTTAAATTTAACCTACTATATTGTATTATGATATTTTTTAAATAATATTTAATTAAATAGGATTGCAATACTCATTAATAAGAACTAAACCAACTTAAACTTAGTGGGATTGTACCTGTAGTTTTATTGCGGAGTTTCAATTAGGATGTGTGGCAGTACACATTCAATTAATATACAATTAATTAATATAGTTAGGTAAGTTTAGGTTTAGCTTTTTTTTATATAGTAGGTATATGTAAATTATCTGTAAATAACACACGTGTTCATTACTTTCATTATAATATTAATCGTTCATAAATTAAATCGTTATCTATAGTCAAGATCAATTCCATCCAAGCGAAGCGGAGGAATGTAGTCGACACTACTGTAATTCCTTCCTAGTTTGAAGCGACTTAGTTTTACGAGGAAGCGTAAAAAACTGCTTACCTATACATGTTATCTCATTACAAAAACCTATTTAAAATGCATCTGCCGCATACCGAACGGTATTTGTCAATGAATGTAAATAAACAACCTCTATGCTTATGTCGTAGAACAATAAAAAAATTGTATTTTCGCAAAAATCCTCGGACAATAGGATAGATGACTATGTATAATTTTTCATGTTAACTAATAGCACCCAGAACCATTAAATCGGACTTTTTTGAGAAATCACAACAATTTTTCTGCAAAATGAGAGTGCAATGGACCTTCAAAGTTCACCGGAAAAGTCCATTTCAAAACTTTGAAATTACTCATATAACAATATAGCACTGTTTTAAGTACATTCTATTTTAGAACATATTTTGATAAGAATTAGTGCTATTAACGCAGTATTTAGTACGGCCATCGAACAAACTTCTTACACGAGGCGTACAGGCGGCTTTTGTTGCAATAGCAAAGGATCGGATAATTGGAATCTAAGAATCAGGACCTTTGCTCCAAGTTCCGAAAATCAGAGTTAGTTTCGGATGGTTAGGAATTTGAAGACTGACTGGCTATTCTATGAGTCGATTACGATTTTTGTGTAACCGTTAGCCAATCAGCGCATCTGTTAGTCGACAATGTTCATATAAACCAATAATAATCATTCGTGACTTATGATACGAGAGTAATTATTCACGATTATTATAAAATTAGCCGGACGTTTCTTTGCAAAGATCCTGAACACAGCACGGATAATTATTGGAATCAATTGGCAATAATTATCCGGTGTTTCGCACTAGGCTTTTCGCGAAGATTCGATGTTTTCAATACGCCTACGACATGTAAATAAACAAATTTGCTGCCAACTGAAGAATGACCAAGTGGTCATGACAACCCTGCCCGGAAGACAGATAAGGGAAGTCCCTTATCTGTCTTCCGGGCAGGGTTGTCAGGTTAACAGCGTGTTAGGTTTGTTTATGAGCCATTGTAAGTACGTTGGAGATTCCCACGTTCATTGTTATGAAGTTAACTACAAAATTTTCAATTAATTAAGAAGTCTACACAAATGTTGGAGCCTTGCCTGTTGATCTTTAAATAAACAAGGAGCATTGTTTGACACAACTGTTTTTTTTTTATTAGGCTGTGAGTAACTTAACGTCGCTTGACAGAAAGCACAAGAGAGCAGCGTCACCGGAGCGATAAGCTACGCCCTGCGATCGCCAACCCGCCTGCCCGTGGCGATCGTGAGTTTATCATCCAGATGTTTGCCCTAAGTGGCGAACAACTGTAGAGGCCTATGTCCAGCAGTGGACTGCAACAGGCTGGTGATGAAACGTCAAAAATGTCCTTTTGTACGAGGCAGTTCTTAGTTCCGAATTCTGTGACGCGCCACAGCACCCTTGTCGGTACCATATTCTCGACAGCCCTATTTTCGACCAATCAGAGCCAACCTTGGTTTGACACCAGTTGTTTCTCCGACCGTACTTTACATTCACTGTTCAGTCCATTCAGTTTCAATGTTGCCGATAATGAAGTGCCATTTTAAGCTACGCAGATTGATGTTTTTAATTAGCACTTTACAGTTCTAGCACAGCGTTAATTTATGTAATTAAAGGCAATAAAATATGGGTGATGAATTGGACAACATGCTATATGCAATTAATTCTTGACATAATCGTATGTTTTGAAACAAGAGTTAGTAACAATTGAATGTTAGTTTTTGTAAGGTAAAGTTTTACTTTCAATTATTTTTGTTTTGATCAACCATTTAGTGTTAAAGCTGACAATTTTTTTTAATGAGGGGAACGTATTAGGCATCTTTCTCACATCTTCCAGAATGTGAGGGCATACCTATTAAACCCCCCTGTGTCGCCAGTGGGCAGCATCTTGCAGGGATTCGGGTAGCACAAAAGTACTGCCTGTCTGCCCTGGTTAGCCCGGATGACAAGCGGCCGGTACTCCTGGAGGGCAAGTATCCACACCCTCGGGGAGGGATAGAGTGCACCCCGGACGGGCTTCATACAACGGTGTGGAAGATACAATCCACCACATCGTTACACTCCCTTAAGTAGATCGCGCCCCCGTGGTCCTGACAACAACTGACCATTCGACATTAACAAAAATACTTACATCTCGAAAAGCGATCTAGTTGCAATTAACTAAAAAGAATCTAAATATTCTATCTGAAATGCGGCTAAAACGAGCGTAACGTTTCCAATACTTCACGCCTCGCGGAGTCTTCCCGATAAGCAACACGCTCTCGGGTAGACAACTTGCATTTTTCAGGGTTCTGTACCTCAGAAGGAAATAATGAAAGTCTCATTTAGGATTACTGGTCAAGTTCAGTCCGATTTCAGAGAAATTCCCGGCCGCGGACGTTGCGTTTGTGGAATGAGCTGCCGAGGTTTTCTCTAGGAGTGTAACCCTAGGCATCCCTAGGGATGTTTCTCTAGAGATGTACCTCATACTGTAGTATAAGGCACTTCAAGTCAAAAGTATTTATTTATTTACTTGCTTGTCACATGGTTATTTAGATGAAATATAAATAAAGTAGGTACTTTGTACACATGACACCCCGTAGGGGCACCGCAAGATGAGATGTAAGCGGTCCACGTTTCTAAACTAATACAATCAAAATAATACATTAGGTATATAAATAACGAAGCATAAATTAACTTGAGATACATAAAATCGTGCTACTATGAGACTGAATTGCAGGTAATGAAAGGGATTATAATATACTAAGTTCACTTCTGTACATCTTCAAAAAACTCATTTAACGTATAATAAGCCTTATTAAGCAAATATGTTTTAAGTTGACTACAATATAATTTAATGTTCTCTATTTCCCTAATAAATAGGTAGATACCTAAAGGATCGTCTAAGCGTATGTGATTGCCCAGGGCTGTAGGCGGTAGCCATTTTGCACCCCAGTGGTATATGAAAAAAATCTTTGCTGTCTTGTCCTTCCGGACTGACGACTGACGGACGTCAGTCTGTCATTGCCCTGCGAGCGCCAACCCGCCTGCCCAGCAGCATGGCGATTATGGACAAAGCCTTCAGATGTTTGATCTAATGTTCAGCAGTATACAACGATAGGCTGATGATAATGATGATGATGCAACTTAGTACGGAGCTGTTAAGCGAGTCCGACTCGCACTTGGCCGGTTTTTGTTTTTTTTTCTCCACGCCAAGATTAATAACAATAATCGGCTCGTGAATGCGTACGTGATCATCACTCATTTTACACTGGTATTAGCTAAATGCGTTTGACAGACATCGCGTGTTATGTTGACATTTGAATATCGCACATTGCAAACAATTACACGTAAAGAAAGCAATGAATATGATATTTAGAAAATTGAAATAGATAGCCGATTTGAAATTTGGGTGGTCGTATTTAAGGTGCATTTTCATTGGTTGTTAATGTATGAAGGGTGCGGAAGATTTCCGAAGCGCATACCGCCGTAATTTTTACACGCATTTTATAACAAATATTAATCTTTATCTGAAAAAGATTGCTCGTACCAATAAGACCACGAAGACTACCTAAATTGTCTTAACAATTTTACTTTGCCTAGCCTTACGTATTTTTTTTATCATAAAATCATAAAAATTATCTTTTTCTACACTAATATTATAAAGAGGAAGGATTTGATTTAATTTTTATTACTTTTTCTAGTTGTAGATTTTACATAACACCTGTAGCATTACGAACCGCATTCTAGCAAATAAATTTATTCTTTTCTATTCTAAAAGCTACAGGAAATCCACTAAATAAATTGACAAAGTTTTCTAAACATCACAACTTATATACCCAAATGAAATGATTCACTTCAACAAAACACAGAAATTTGTAAATTTTTTTCACACTAAAGATTAATCTCCGTTAATATTAAATTAGTAGCAGAAACATTGTCATATCAATACATCATCAGCGTAAAAAAAACAATCAACAACAATGTGGATTGGAAATAGAATATCCATTTCGAGAATGGAAGTGAGGAAATTGATGACAAGTTGGCCTTTTTGCAACAAAATTTTCCATCCATTCTCCACAATGTATAGGTAGGTAGTTGAGGCCGCGCTGTGCATTTTTTCCCAAGATTTGCTTTCTATCGGCAGCTCAATGGTAGAAAACTTCTGGCTTCCGACACACTTTTACGTGAGACCTCTTAGGAAATGCCGTTTATGAGTTAATAGGCTGGTTAGAAAAGCGGAAGGTGGGTCTCACATCTTTGTAAAATAGTTTAGGAGTCTGATTGAAGCAAAAATCTTTATTGATTTACTTTTAATAAAGTGCTGTAAGAGAAAAATTTTTTGCAATAGGCATCAAAAATAAGCATTATGCATAAATAATATTTTTGTGTATTTACTAATTAATGTATGCTAGTAAATCGATAAGAATAATACGAAACACACAAATCAAAATTGGCAGAAGAAGAACGCGATACAGTCGTTGTAAACGGATTGTTCCTTTACACTTGTTTCTGCTCAACCCAAAGATTGATAAGTAGGAATTACTGTGGCACTAAGTTTGCTTTTGGTACATTATTTACTAAAATTTACTTAGTTTTGTTGCACACTGGTGCAATAAAGATAAATAAATAAATATTTAAAAGGAGGATATTTATATCCCTCTCACCTAAAATTTGTTACGTACAATTATCTGAATTATAAGAATGTTTCATTCGGAAATAGGTTTTTTATACTCGTCTTTTTGTCTTAAGCTTGTTGAAGCATTGACTTATTCATGATTCGCGGTAACACGTGTGTACGTTGATTAAAAAACTAAACACGGATCTTGCAACATAGTTGTCGTAACTTTAAAATTACATTCCATATTAAAGTTAGGGGACGTAATAACTATTTGTATGATGATACTTTGTTTTATGTTTCCGATCGCTTGCGATTTGCATGTAAACTGTGTTGCAAAATTTACAAGTATGTATTATAGTTAAACCATAACAAAGTTACATTATTCTGTGGCTGTCATCATTGTTTTATTAAATTAAGTTCTATCCTTCATTTAAAAGTCATCATGAGAAGATCTTTTATCGAGAGAAAACTATTTGAATTGAAGAACAACATGTTTGTTAACTGCATACCAGTTAAGAACTTTTATCTATAAAGGAGTTTAGTAGTAGAAACTTCCAATTATGTAGTTTTACTCAGACTAAAACATTGTTACACATTGAAAACACTAAGATAGTATGTAAGTAGTAACAGTTCGTGCACATTTGTGTTAACGATTTTAAGCAACGATTCTTATTTTATACATTTTTATAAGTTATTCTCAGTTAAGCCTATTTCTAGACGTAACAATGGAATTTTTATAATTATATTGTAACTGTGTAGTGTTACTGTGTTACATTTTATCTACACTAATTAATATTGTAAAGAGGAAAGATTTGTATTTTTATGTGTGTGTATGATTGTCAAGGATAAACTCAAAAACTACTTTACCGACTTCGAAAATTCTTTTATCTTTGGTAAGCTACATTCATCCTGAGTAACATAGGCTATATTTATTGCTAGAAAAGATTAGGGATTGTTACTAAAACTCCTATAATGTAACCCAATGAAATGTTTATCTGAAATACTCAAGGCGAATCAAGGATGGGTCACTAGTTATAATAACATAAAGTTAATTAACATATTATTTTGATAACAATTAGCGATACGTCATCCAATTAAACGTAGCCAATTTGTTCATCACCTGTTCGCCATTGTTAGAAAATTATATAAACACACGTTTCCAGTAAAGTATTAAACGACAATGTCTTATTACAATGACAATCGGCATTGTTGTTTTGCCTTTAAATTTACAGACCGCGACTCTTACGGCATACGTCCGTTCATAATTCTGAATGTAATTAAACAGCCCGTGTCGATTGTTTAACCAAGTACTTTACCACCTGTTCCTTGAGAGTATTGTTCACGCCAAGTCGCCGTGAAGGTCCAATACTCAATATCAACCGCCAACATCATATTCAAAATGAGAATTTTAATAAACCGGAGTCTGCACGTGCCGCGTTACACTTTCGAATACGTTTAACGGCGACCTCTAAAATCAGCGCGTGTGTAACGAGCCGACACAAAAACTGGACAGAAAAATTAAAAAGTGAGACAAACGAGCGAATTACCTTTGTCGTCGTCTGCATTTGGAGGAACGTCGCGATGCCAGCTCTCACGCGGTTCTTGACTCCGCGTATGGTGCCCTTCGAACTCCGTATCGTCGACGGCATCTCCTCGTTCTTGTAATCCTTAATCCCGGCAAAGTATTCCATTTCAGATTCGTCAACACTTTTAGCACTCACACTAACACTCACTGACTTAACATCGTCGAACTGTTTCTCGTTCAAATGAAAGTCGTAATATTTGTCCGTATCGAAATAATGGCTGCTGTAACACATTTTCTCCTGTTTCAATTTGTCCTGTTTCTGTCTCTCCTCATAAGTGCTTTCGGTGATCAGAGGCGTTTTGCTCGGAGACGGTTCCCTGTCATCTTTTTTCATGTCGTTCAATTGTGAAACAAGTCTGAACGACGTGAGTTGCGCGCTTTCTTTTGATATATTAGCATTTTCATTAATATTCTGGTTCGCTTCCTCAGGCCGATCGGGCTCGCCAGTTTCGACCGTATTCAATTTCGCTGAACGGTCTCTAATGTCTTGCAGGAGGCCTTGTGGTAGAAAGCCGTCTTTATTGTTCGCTGTGGCATCGTACGTGGGCATCTCCGGCGCTACAGGTGGTTCATGTTTCTTTTCTTTTTTACCCGTGTACTCGCTGTGACTTTCATCCGCATGCACACTTCCGTTCAACTCGCTACTGTTGAGCGAATCGCATGATATGTTCGAATCGTTGTCTTCGAAATCGAGTTCGCTGTGGCTGCTCCCGTTTCTCGAACTGATAACGGTGACGGACACTTTTTTCGAGTTCGATTTCAGGACTTTTTTCTTGGGTAGCGGTGGTGGCGTGCCGTCGAGGTCGCTGCACGTTCCTGAATCCAGTGTGTCGCTAGGCGAGCACTGTCCGCTCGACATGACCATGTTTGTCATTGAATTTACGAATGAGTTGCAGTATATATAGGGTGCTTTATCATTTTTGCTCAAGTCGTCGTTATCGAGGATTTTCGGCCGCGATTCCTCGACGTTGATTCTGACTAAGCTATTGTTTTTGCGCTCGTTGAGTTTGAAGGCTTCAAAGTCGATGTCGCTTTTGAGGTGTACGCTGGATATTTTCGGCGCTTTTGGTTTGTCGGCGTCTGTATTGATTCTGATAGTAACGACGTGTGGACCGTTTTGTGCGTCCGCGCAAGCCGTATTCGCGGGTCGCTCTGGCTGGGTCGCCGCTATGAATACCGTTGCAGATGGACTCTTAGAATTAAGGACGAGAGAGTGCATCGAACTTAGAGATTCCATGTTTGAGCGTGTTGTATCGAACCCGTTTACTTCGTCGTTCGTTATTTGTATGGTGGATCCCCGCTGCTTTACTTTGGGTGGCAGAGGGGGAATGTACTCGACACTGGGTCTTGGCGTCACCTCTTCCATCATTGCGCTTGTGCTAATAACCTGGCATAATTAACGGTGTTCTCCACTTGTGATGCGAGCCAGGTCCGCTTAGATAGTGCCGGTTGTATATGGCATAATGTTTCCGGTCGGCCGAGACTGGGTCAATAATCCGCACAGCTGACTTCTTTGCGTTTATTTACACCTGCAAAGAAAATAATTATAGGTTAATGAGATCGCATTTCGATACTGTGGAAAGTAAATGTCAAGTGTATCCTTAATCGTACGGGGAAGTCATTGAGAACAGGCTGTGTTTAATGGCAGGAAATTATGTTAATTAGAGCGGTTTATAAACAAAATTAAAACTTGCTGGGTTGGTAATTGACGTGTCGTTGACTACAAAACAACATTAAGCACGGTTGGCAGTAACTGTAACCCTTCACTATTAGTCATTGTAAGAATGCTCTACTATGAATTATTTATTTATTTAATCTTTATTGCACATTTAAACTGTGTACAAAAGGCGGACTTAATATGAACAGTTAGTATCAATATCTCTACTAATTATTATTATACCAGCTGTGCCCGCGGCTTCGCCCGCTATGCCCCCCATTTTAGGGAAGTGGGGGGTTAGAAAGGGGCAAAAAGTAGCCTATGTTCCTCTCCATCCCTTCAACTATCTCCACTTAAAAAATCACGTCAATTCGTCGCTCCGTTTTGCAGTGAAAGAAAGACAAACATACAGACAGACAGATACACTTTCCCATTTATAATATTAGTATGGATAGTAGGTATATTATCGTATGGATTGTACCTCTATAGTGTAATAATAGGAAATAATGTCAATTCACAGTGCCATCCGCTCGCCTGATGGAAAGAAAAAGAGAAGCCCCAAGTCGCTGCGGTAGCTCACAAGTAACCAAATCACTTGTCAGTTTCTAGTTGCCAGCGACATGTCGCTCTTTAAATAGCTCTGGTTATACATCGACCGATTTCGTAATATTCGAAGTTAATTCATGATGGGTAAACCCTACCACCGATTGAGAAGTTCATATCTCAAGAAGTCCCTTAACCGACTCTTAGCCGAAGAAATAGGGCAGGTCTTTTTATTTAATGCTACCGCACGGTTTATAACACCTACTCGTATATACAACGACGCCTATTAAAGTACCTTTTTTTTTTGTTTCACCAGGGAGAAATGCAGTTTACGCATACCCGCTGCCCGGGGGAGCAGACGGGTTATGTGGGACTCGCTCCGCGTCGGCAGAGAATACCCACTAAAAAACCCTGGTTGCCACCGTCAAACGCGCCTTAGGTGACAGCAACGCGAGTCCTTAACTATAACGCCGTGAAGCTGTCATAAAGTACCTATAGAAAACGTTATTTGTCACTTTAAAAGACATCGTCGGGTTGTTATAAAATCAATCATTCTATGGCACAAGTGTTACGTGATCGGTATCAAAGGCTATAAAACTTTCCATGGATAAATAGAAATGTCTCAATCGCAACGTTGGTCAACGTTTGCGTCAATCCATGAAAACCGTGGCCAATAATATTTTCCACTTCGAAACTTCGACGCTACCAAAAATTGGCCACATGAGACCAAACGTTGGCCAACCTTTATTGTAAAAATTGGATCAAGCCATTTTCAGCTTTATTGCTAATAAGTCAAGTCGTGTAGGTTGGAAATTCAAATACTTTTATATTACCCTACATTAGATGAGGTACAATCACGGTAAGGAAATGTTTGCTACTACTGTAATTTTGTTGCTTACATACCTACAGACAGACGAAAAATTTCTAAGTCTGATCAATCAAAACTGTTATAAGGACGAATGTTAAACAACCAAAAACAAAAGTGGTGTACCTTTTATTACAAAAAGTCTACAGTGTCTTTCATACATACATTTCAGATTCTTAATCGATTTTATTAACATAAATGTTCTTACAAGAGACCGGTAACTGTTGTTATTAGTAAATCCTCGTTTAAACAATGTACCAGAAATCATAATTATGACAGACTAAGTGTCAAATCATTTTTATAAACCAGACTAATGCAGGATAGATTACATGCAAGCTTATATGGCACTACATTATCAACTTGCATCTGTTTAGTCTGGTTTTCTTGACACTTATTAAAAGCCAGTCGCATGCTTAAACCAAGAACATTACAGACCCTGTTCTGTAATACAGAGGCTGATTGATGGAGAGAATAATACGAGCGGAAATAAAGCCTAAACCAGGTCCACAAATTAAAACTTTCACATAGCTCTCTATCAAAAAATAAAATTAATGCGAGTTTGCAACAATCATTTAGAATGGAATAGGAACCGTTCATTTGGCACATTATTACAATCAAACATTATCATTATAACCGATATTAATCGCCAAAGCCGTGGCCTGCAGCTACTACTACACATACTTTACGCACGTACCGTACAGGGAATGTCATTCCCTCGCCGCCACTGTACATTTTGTAACAAATTGCGATAGTATTTTGTAAAAAGCTAAATTACTATGTGAGGCTTCACGACCGTTCTGCAAACGTGGGTGATACGGCTAATGCGTCCAGCTATTGGGTAATATGACAAATACGTGACAATATTGAACATGTCTTATAAGGAAGTGTCACAACAGTGATTGAAACTGTGGAACGTTTTAACCACTAGATGAGAAATGTTGCAAGCTCGCTTTGATGTTAAGAACGGGCCATTTAGTCTTGTTATGTAATTTAAAGGACATTTTGTGTTAAAATAAATTGGTTTAATTGTAAAACATAGCAGTTAATTCTATTATTAATTGATCTTATTTTGCTATGTTATTTTAGCCTAATGATGAGAGTTATGTGGCTGAAATCTCAACGAATATCGTAATCGGCTCTTACAATACCCACGGAAAGAGATGGGGCGGTGAAGAATTTGATAGGGAATGAAAAAAGCAATTATAACTAATGTTTTTAGTACAAATGCCACAGTATACATTCAGATACATCCATTAATATTGCTCACGTTAAACAATCTTTATATCACCATCAAATAAACCGCCGGCAATATAATAAAGAGAGCCGAAAAACGCTTTCCCCATCGAAATAACGAGACGAATCCAATTTTCCCGCAAAATATCGCAAGTAACGATTTTTACGTCGACCTTTATTACTTATCTTGATGGCAATTAACATCAGATGTCGATAGACGATAGACTTTCGCAGTCACAGTTGTCATTTGTAATTTATGAGAGCATGCTCTGTAGGAGAAATGGTTGCTTTCCACGAACCAATCCGTTTAGGAAAATGCTATCTTGGTTTGAAAGATTACATTCTCGACTTTATTGATGATCAGATGACTATGTCAACCCTACGTATAATATATGTTGCTACATAAAATTGCACGTCAAAACATAATGATGGAATGATCAATGGTTTTGGTTGGTCAAGTTTTGTTCATTATCTAAAATAAAACATGTATCTATGATCAACAGCAAAATATAAATGTGTATTTATAATCTTACTACATTGACTTAAGAATATAATGCGTGATCTGCTTTTGATTCTGGTTGTCCTAACTCTGTAAATGTTTTAAATTATTCGTAACTGTTCATAACAAGGGCCTCGATAAAGAAGGAACGAGTCTATCCTATCTATTGTGGCGTAAACTTTGGGTTTAGTTGTTAAATTATATTATAATGTTAAATAATATGGAATACTTTTACGCCTTGCTTGGGCTCACTCTTATTTAGCGAAGAATACCCACTAAACCCGATGGTGGTATATATGATGAGATACCCGGAGGGATGTAAGGGAGCGACCCATCATGTTTTCGCTCCAAGCACCTGCCCGTGGTGCATCCTGCCGAATAACAACCGAGGCGCTGGCAACCGACTGGTGGCGGTATAACCATCACAATGATTAAATAGACCGATGACGGGCAGCAGCGTCACCGGAGCGAGAAGCTACGCCCTGCGATCGCCAACCCGCCTGCCCAGTGTGGCGATTATGGGTATATCCTCCAGACGTTTGTCCTAAGTGGCGAACAACTGGATAGGCCTATGTCCAGCAGTGGACTGCAAAAGCCTGATGATGATGATGACCCGGAGGGATGGGACGCAACCCCCCAAACCGTCTGCGCAGCAGTAGGCTCCTCTCAGCACCTTGGGGTGCACACTGACCACTGAACCCATCTCCGTATGGGCATCCGCATCGTGTCGTCTTCCTTGGAGCAGTTAACCGGAGCGCAATCCCCAGTAAAAATACTTTGTTCATCTGACTTTATCCATTAAATCATTCGAACGACAAAACATTTCTTCACTAATACATCAGGTATGTTAGTTAATGATACACGACTCTACTAACTTATACCAATGTTTACATTAATTTATGCCTGTGAAAATATACTTATTTATTTCTCACGCGCGAGGCATTGCGTTTCTTGTATAAGATAACTGATTTAGATGTCATCGGAGAAAGAGAGAGTATTTTGAGTAATGTTTGTATTATCTCGTGTTTCGAATTACTGTGCGAATGGGAGTTGAATGCCATACGTGATCTGTGGTAATGCACGCACGGAATAATATAAGTAGGTACTAAATTGTCCCTGTCGTTTCTGGATTTACCAGCACCCAAGATGGGTGGTGTATCCCGTGGGTAAAAAACGACTAAGGGAATATCAGGAGAAACTTGCTTGCCCATAATCGCTAGGGTAGTTGACGGAAAATAATACAAACCATCTCTTCTTAATTTCGTAAATAGTGTAAAGGATTTTCTTTCATTTCAGCTTTTCAGTCGGTCCACCTGTATTGCGACCACTCAGCGAAACACCCCTAAAGTTGTTTCGGTTGTCTTTCGGGACCAGTGCATGTATAGAAAGAATCTGGGGGCACGGTAGTGCTCCCGTCAAGTCGAGCAATTTCCTTGTGGAACACATGATTGATCTGGTTACTTATCCGTTGCTACAGTAACAATGGGCTTCTTTTTCTCTTTCCAACAGACGAGTAGAAGCCTCTATACAGAGCCACTATAAGAAAATGTAATTTAAATAAGTAAATAAATTTGAAAACAAAACTTTACTCGAGATCCGGCAGCGTATTCAGCCAAGTTCAAAATAAAGGAACTCTCAATAAACAACCATAACGGTGAAACTTGAAAAGTTGAAAACAACATTACACAATCAAGACCAACATAATTGAACAACAAAATGATTACCTGTTACTATAACTATTTCGGCACCCCGTTAACTTTACTAGAAAGTGTAAAAACAAACATACTTTCGCTCCAATCTTACGACCTTCGAAACAATAGAACACCAATTAAGGAACCAAACCCGGCTAAAGTGGATTGACAAATGGTATTATTAACTATCATTATGTTTGTCAACAACGAAACTGACAAAAATACCTTCAGGCGGTATTACAGTCAGCTGATCGCTTAACCAATATAATTTGATGTCTTTTATTTGTGACGCGAAGGCAATCAAATAGCAAGCATTAGGTAGTTTTTACACGTTAGTGGACGCAATAAATGATGGTTGTAAAAAAGGTATTTCGCATTATGTCATAATGGCACGTGTGATTATCTATCTTAAGTACCTACGAGTCAGTACCTACTAGCTGACCTGTAACACGTTGTCTTATAGATAGATATGAAAATCGATTATATTCTGTCCTTTAACTTTATTGAAACTTGGCTTAATTTTTTCCAGAATTTCCAGACTTTCTAAACATCTTTCTTAAATTTAAGTTTTTGTAGGAACATCTTGGGATGTTAGGGAGTAGTAACCCATCATATTTTCGCTCCAAGCCACCCTCATCTGCCCGTCATGTCCTGCAGAATCCAACCAATGCCAGCAGATCTTCTAAGGTCATCAACCTATTTTATATACAGTGGTATTTTCATATCCATAGGTACTCATACTACTCGTAACCACAAGAAGGTTAGATAAAAAAACGGCTTACCTAGACGCATACAAATATGGTATTAATTAGGTTTTAATTACTAATTCCATTACTAAGTTTCTTAGCTATTTGCCCACGTTCGTAAGTAACGCCACAAGTATAGATAACCTATTTAAGCCCGGTTTGAGCACTTGATAATAAGTTCCTGATAGCCTTTTCTGAATTATCTGTCAGATAAACAACAAGATTTGAGCTAGGTTTCACTACTTGTAAGAAAGTCTCGATAGAGTTATACGGTATCGATATAATGCCTTATTAGTGTTGTCTGTGATATATTGTAACAACAGCGGCCCAGATGACAACGAGGTTGTACCATAAGTATGAGATGATGACTGGAAAACGTCTCCCAGAATACCCAGACTCGAAATTAATCTTCCTGAATTCCCTTCCTGAAAAAACAGAACAAGAATTTAGCCCAGAGCCTTAAGCTTAACGCTCTTATGATTGAGCCAATGATAAGAACCTAAAAAAGTCACTACCCACTTAATTTTTGCTTTGCTTAAAGGATGACAGGTAGAGAATTCCCACGGGACATTAAAATCGCCTTTTGTACTTTACTTTTTATTGTGCATTATAGATTAAATAAAAATTCAACCATCTAATCTTCACTCAATGAATCAATGTTCAATGATTAAGTTAAGTCTTGAATCAGGTACGTCCCCAGCCCGTGGTTTATAAATGGGGTAAACAAAAAAATCTATTCAGTGGTTGAAATAACACAAACAAGAGTATACGTCCCACGCACTAATTAATAAGTCTTCCATTATCAATTTCATTTCGAAATTTGCCTTACATAAATCGTCATCTCAATATTTTCAAAGCCGATTCGAAAAGAAAGCACTCTACCGTTAGGTAACAGCTAATCATGAATAAATTATAGATATTACGGAAACATCGGATTGGTAACAATCTCGGTATCATTGGGAGAAAGTAATTGATAGTTTCCTATTTAAATATCTGTCAAATTCATTGAATAAGTCGCCGTCATCGCTTAGATAATGAAAGATTTATGTCGTCATACGTTGACATTTTATTTTGACTTAACTGCGACTTTGCTCGCATAGGCTTTATGATGATGATTATAATTGTTACTCAATCATGACCTCTAAAGCCTTAGATTTTTGATAGTTCAGTAAACACTATCAGCCTATTGCAGTCCACTGATGGACATAGGCCTCTCTAGTTGTTCGCCACTTAGGGCAAACATCTGGAGGATCGCAGGGCGTAGCTTCTCGCTCCGATGACGCTGCTACCCGTCATCGGTCTGTGATACTTAGCAACGCCTTTAATTGTGATGGTGATACCGCCACCAGTTGGTTGCCAGCGCCTCGTTTGTAATTCGGCAGGATGCACCACGGGCAGGTGGGGTGGCTTGGAGCGTCAGCTTAACATCGGACAGAACGTAGTAATTGGACGACCTAATATAAAAAATGCACATATTAGATATTGGAGATGTCCAATAATAAGTAACTTTGGGATTGTTTCAGTAGATAATAGAATAATCCAATTAATAAATAATCACGGAAAGATTAATAGAACAAAATTATTCGTAATCAACATTTTTGTTTTGCAATAAGCAAGACCACGATGACAGTTGTGGGTAATTGCGCTTTCACTGAACTATTAAGTAGCAGGTATGCAAATCAGATAAATTGAACCTTAAACCAAAGTAATAAGATCTAAGAAACATTTAACTTCTTGCTCGGTTTTACTATAAAATTATTTTAATTATATAGTATCTATTTAATAGTGGTAATGAATTCTTATAAAATTCATATTTTATTAATTGATGTTAAATTTAACCCGTTTTTATTTGTTCTAGTGATTCAATAAAATAACATTGTTTTTGTATAATATTGTATTTTGTATAATAAGAGAGGTAGGACATAGCGAATCTTCGCTCGAATTGAGCTGCCCGTCAGGGGAAGGTCCTCCACCATAGGGTGAGATTCTATAGAGAATACCGCAGCCAAATGACCTCCGGGTCGTGTTTGTGCTGTTGAGTAGGGTTTCCGGAGCTCATGGGGGGTTAGGGTTGGGCCGGCATGGCAGTGGCAACTGATAGGTAACTGCCAGTTGTCACAGCGACTTGGGCTTCTCTTTTTTCCTTCAAATAAATTAAATAAATTAAACTTCATTTAAAAGTAGGACTCAGGTGTTAGGTAGTTGTTCGCCTTAGCATCTGGAGGATATACCTATAATCGCCACGCTGGGAAGGCGGGTTGGCGATCGCAGGGTGTAGCTTCTCGCTCCGATGACGCTGCTGCCATTCATCGTTATGTGCTATTTAGCTACGCCTTCAACTGCGATGATTATACCGCCACCAGACGGTTGCCCGCGCCTCGTATGTTATTCAGCAGGCTGTACCACGGGCAGGTGAGGTTGGCTTGGATCGAAAAGATGATAGGCCGCTCCCTCACATCCCCACCTGGCTAATTCCATTGCATACGTATAAAACTTTTAAATGTTCAAAAATGCGTCAAATCTTGCCTCACCATTACGAAACCTCCTTGAGCCATCTAGCGATGGTATCACCATGGGACCGTGAAACCGTGGCCTTGCTTATGAATAGTGTTTGTTTGTATACGTGCCGATCTTATAATTAGATATTTTACGTAAATATACCTACTGCTATTTTAGAGTAAGACACTGAGAATTAGACCAGACGTGCTTGTTAATTTCAGTCACACAAATAAATAAGGCTCTTAATCTCCTATTCCTTTAAATGGCGTGGATTGTAGTTTTGCACCAGGATACCCATCTCTTGTGAAGCTGGTTTCCTCCACACATACAATACATTTTACCTGTAGGTAATTTTAATAAGGGCATGCAGGCTCAGATTTGAAAAATAATTTTACTTAATATTGATATATGGACAGATTATGTGCAAGAACTTTAAAATTTACTATTAGTTTTGAAGTTATTAGTTTTAATTTTTTTTTAATTTTTGTTTATTTTTCATTTATCTTCAAAAATAAACAAATATAGTAAAAACACGTATGTTTTATTTTTCCGTTTAATATAAGATTACAAAAATATAGGAAAATCTAAGTTATCGAGTGACAGGGTGTTTCATATGCTCGTTTCTGCTGAGTATAATAAGTTTTTTAATCTACATAATGTAGTAAGTAGCATAAGAGTATGCTAGTAGAGACTAGGTAAAAGAAAAAATAAACTTGTTAGCAAAATTTTTAAGTTAAGTGAAACCAAGTAAGAGTATACTTATCGCCATAAATCTGTCTAGACTGCCGTATGATGCTGCATTAATTCCAGCGACACATTAGCATTTAAGCCGGTAACTACGTTACACACTTATCATTCATAGCGAGCCGACATGAAAGTGTATGTATTTACAAGGTGTAGTCTTTGCTATCTCCTATTTACATATTTACATCTATTATAATAGTATAACATAATAATATATTTGAGTCTAACACATCCTACATTATATTTTTAACGTCATTTATTTATTTAATACACACTTTGTATACACAATAATTAGTCGATATAGGTAATTAATACAATAATATGATTAGAACAATAAAATTTCAGTCTAATTGCTTATAATAATATTACAAATAAGGTATATGAAAAAACCAAGTTCAAGTTATGTCAAAGGCTTTTTGTAAACTTTGACATAACTTGAACTTGCTTTTACCTAAGTACCTTGTAATAGTAATCCATCATTCAATTAATAATGAATAAAAAATAATATTTTTTTAAAAGGATTATTGTTATAGAATGTTTAAATAATAAATGTTAGAGAACATCATTGTCCGTGTGTGGTCTCCGGATAAAGAACAAGATCTCTCCATTTCATCCCGTGGGTATCATATGTCCATGTATTGTTTCTTATATTGGATATTATCTACTTATCGTAGTATGTAAGTACCTTTGAGTTTAAAGGATAACCGTTTTATCAAGCCGTATATAAAAATAAAACATCCTGTATACATAATTGAACATATGCAACATACATAATCATGTGTGGACATTACACTGTCAGTGTGAACGGCTGTTAGCTAAGATTTATAGACGATATTCGTGATAACTAATGAAATTATCTGAAAAGAAGCCTCCTATCGTGTTAATTAATTCATTCGAGATGCTCGTATCTTCCTAAGATTGATGATGTGACTCTATTGGTTACCTTGGTAGCATTTTACATAAGCTGTCTACTTGAGGGATGGCCTAGAGGACGTAAGGGAGCGGCCTATCATCTTTTCGCTCCAAGTCAACCTCACTTGCCCGTGGTGCATCCTGCTGAATAACACACAAGGCGCTGGCAACCGACTGGTGGTGGTATAACCATCACAACTCAAGGCGTGGCAACAGCGTCATTGGAGCGAGAAGCTACGCCCTGCGATCGCCAACCCGCCTGCCCAGCGTGGCGATTATGGGTATATACCCGTGAAGGATATGCTCCAGATGTTAGTCCTAAGTGACGAACAACTGGAGAGGCTTATGTCCAGCAGTGGACTGCAATAGGCTGATGATGATAGTGATGATTTCCGCCTAAAGCAAGGAAGCCCCGATTATTTAAGTTCGATTGCGGGTTGCATCAATTATTTAGGAAAACAATTTTCAAAATGGATACGACTTTATGGACCTTCAAAAAGCGAGCGTATGCTCCTTTTAACGTCTGGCGCATTAGATATATGGAAAAAGTGACAGTCTCTGTAGGTACCTACCATGGAAGTATAAAGTACCTACTACGTTAGTACTTAAATTACTTCCATGGTATTTTTTTTTAGTGTCTAAGGAATCAACTTATGGCAACGGAATATTACGATACTGCCAGCATGAAACTTTTACCAAAATAAAAATTATATAGGTACTTTTTAAATTCGTCTAATCAAATTAAAACGGTCACGAAGAAGAGATAAAAAACTTATCACGACATTCTTGGTATTTGGCGATGAAAAAAAATTATGAAAACATGACAGTGGCCAGTTATGTGACATCTAGTTAGGCTTTTTAAAGCGGAACGAACGATGGTATTGATCGATTAGTGTTTGAACCGTGTCCATTTATTTCATAACGGTAAGATTTCGATCACATCGATGTGGAGTTTTGGACAAATTGGCAGCCTATTAAGAGTAAGAACTACATTGAATTGTCACATTTGACGTTTCATTTAATTCAGATTCAACATCAATCCTTCATAACTCAATACTCAGGCTTCCCTTATCCCTGGATGAGAAATGTAGCGCTAATTAATGGAGGCAGTAGGCGGACAAAGGCGATTTCATTAATGGAATTACGAAAAAAATGGATTTACCTACAATGCCATACAATAAATGTGTTAGACCTAGCAGATAAACTATATTTACCCGTACTAAAGTCTGCTGATGTCGAATTCTGAGATCAAGGATAGAACAACATAATACAGACAGAAGGCCTGAAGTTATTGTGATAATTTTGTCAATTATGAACTAAGAAAAACTAGTTTCTTCAGGCTGAGCTAAATTGAAAAGAAGATTCCATTTATCTTTTGAAAAGTTTTCTTATTTTTTATTGCTATGGGTTGACCGAGCAAGCATACCGCCTGAGCCATGTTAAAACAGAATACTCTGTAGTAGGATATTTCTTATAAAAAGCAAAAGTGATAAAATGTAAGGATACTTAAGGACTTAAAAAATCAAAGGCAGTTTTAAATAAGTAAACGTCTCTACTTAGAAATAAAATACTTGAGAGGAATACTTAATAATAATAATAACCCAAGACATGCCACGCTGGGCCACACAGCGCCACCTAGCCCCAAACTAAGCCGAAGCTTGTACTATGGGTACTAGACAACTGATAAACTTACTTATATACTTTTTTTTTTGTAAATAAATACATATTATACATAGAAAACACCCAGACCAATACAAACAGACATGTTCATGAACACAAATGTTTGTACTGTGCGGGAATCGAACCCACGACCCTTGGCTCAGAGGGCAGAGGTCACTACCAAATGAGCCACCGAGCCTGTCTTAGAATTCATTCGGATACTTAGAATTCATTCGGACAAAATTGGATAATTTGCAGTCCAAGGGCTAAACATCCGCCGTTTAAGGAATACTTTACGAGTTTTATGAGTTTTACTGGATTTTAAAGTAATTATTATAATTGTTAAATGCTACACTTATGAAATAGATCTGTAGATTAATGTTGAGGTCATCTTTGACGTTTAAATTACACGATCTGCTTTGATGATGGAGTGGTATCAAACACTAAGTTATTTATTTATTTATTAAAATTGTATTACACTAAATGGTACAAATTGTAAGAACATTCTACCAGTTAATCATTAGCAGCAGCGAGTAGATTTGCAATCCTTGAATACCAGCTATTCAACGATCATAAGATTCTACTGTGTATTTCTGGATCCTACTAGTATCCCAAAGTCAAGTCAAAAAGTTCATTCATTTTTGGTTAAAGTCACACAACCTAGGTATTTAATTTTGTTCTATTAACCCTGTCGACCTAACTTCCTCACCTCGGACCTCGGACCTCACGACTGCTAACCATCAGGTGGAATGCGACCATCCTGCATGCGCTTCTTATAAAAAAACCCTACATTTTCTTTATAGGTGAGCAGATTCTCGGCAAACGTAGTTTAGGATACCCTCAGACCACGTGGAGTGATGATTTGCGCAGGATAACTGCCAGAAGCCCAGGATCGAGCAAAGTGGCGACATTGGAGTGGCCTATGTCCAGCAGTGGACTATGGGTATAAGTAGCTGATGATGATGATTATTATGTACAGGTTTATTGAGATTTTCTTCACCGCTCTCCACGCGCGTATAACACACTTCAATCAATGAGTATTCTGTAATTAAGAACTTTATACCCATGTTTAAGTGTGCAATTACTGCCTATTAGAGGCTCTAATTGCAAAAATTTGTTCAATAACTTTCGTTTTCATTGCCAACAGCGAGATAAATCGTTTTCACTTTTTTTCCCACAGATTCAAATAGGAATTTATTATCTGAGATAAAATGAAGGCCGGTGAAAATCGGTTATTGCTGGAAAAGTTTATCATCGTAAAAAATATGTAGCTTTTTAATAGACAGATAGTTTGAAAGGCTTTTGATTTATTTAATAATAAAAATTTAATTGATTAGTTTAAGGCCTCGTTTAAGAATAAGTAAAGAGATGGCTGGTATATTGGCGCTTGTGAACAGGTGCTGCCATTGGAGAAAAACCGTTTTGTGCGTTTTTTGCCGAATATATCACGGCAAGTGTTCAGAAGAATTATTTGACCTAGTACCAGCTGCCATTATTCATCATTGTACATCTCGCACCAATTCAAGATTTCATCCTTATCATTTTGATAGATGGAAGTCTTCCACAGTGCGTTTTGCGCGCAATTCTCTGCCTCGTGCAGCTGGTCTCTGGAATCAGCTTCTGGCTGCAAATTCCCCGAATAGATACGGACCTAGGGATCTTCAAAAAGCGAACCTACAGATTTCTCAAGGGCCGGCAACGCACCTGTGACTCCCCTGGTGTTGCAGTGTCTATGGGCTGAAGTGATCACTTACCATCAGGTGACCTTCAAGCCCGTTTGCCCCCTGTGTCATAAAAAAGAAACAATTTTTTTGCCTAATTAAGAGCGCGCATACAATTTTAAGCAACTCGAAACGCACGCGGGAGCCGATTCCGAAACACACATAGACATCATTTGTGTCTGTGTGGGTGAGCGGCGTGTCGGACGCTAACTCCGGCGGACGAACATATTTTGATACTTAACAATTTATTATTCATCTAAATTATTTGAACATTCTTTTATTGCTAAATATTTTATTAGTGTAGTATAGGTGCGTACTTATTAAATTGATTTAAACACTTTAGAGTACATTATTCTTAAGTGTTTACTAATTAAGGTTTAAGAAAAATATAACAATATTTTTGTCTTTCTATCTTTATATGTACCAGGTATTTACCTATCCAAAGGTATTGTGTGAGTGATTGACATTATTAATGTTGCTTGATAAAAATCAATAATCCCTACTGTGTTTTCCTTGCCTTGTGATCATGAGTCAAAGGTCGTGAGTTTGATTCCCATCCAGAACAAACATTCGTGTGCTGAACATTTGTGTTTGTTCTGTGTTTAGGTGTTTGTATTATTATTTAAGGAAAGAGCAGTCTCCGTGGTTGCCACGATATAACTCTAACCCGTTTTATATTTTAACTTGTAAAAATTACTTTGTTCATTTTCACTCGGCAGAAATGGATCTCACAAAGAGGCTGGTTGCCATCATTCAAAAAAGATTAGTTTGTAAACAATTTGTCAATTTGAATTAAGGTCCTAAGTCTTCTATGCACCGATCACAGAGATCATGCATGTATCACTGATGCTTGTGCTGAAAGTTGTGCTTGTGTTTCGTAGCAGAAACCCCAAATGGCCTACAACAACTAAAGTCTGGTTCCTATCCAGCTTGACCAATCCATCACTTATTCTCGGGATGAATATTCGTCATGACCCGAATCCTAAAGGTCCCGATCCTTGAAGGAGTCATTGACTACTGCAGCATTCTCTAAATAGGTGTCCTGAACCTGATTCTGAAAGAATATATCACGACTGACCAGCGCTGTTTTTTGTATAAGGCACAAATCTTGCGTAGAATACTGCTTTTACGCAATTTTATAAATGACTAGCTGTGCTCGCGACTTCATCCGCGTGGAATAGTTATTTTTCCCCGTTTTTTTTTTACATTTTCCATTATTTCTTCGCTACTAATAGTTGCAGCGTGATGTTATATAGCCTATAGCCTTTCTGGATAAATGGTCTATTCAACACAAAAATAATTTTTCAATTCGGACCAGTAGTTCCTGAGATTAGCGCGTTCAAACAAACAAACAAACTCTTTAGCTTTATAATATTAGTTATAGTTAAGATGCAATGGACAGGTTACAAAGGCGAGCTATCTGAATAGGTAGGTATGGTGAGTCCTCTTGTATATATTCAAAATTTGTCTAGGATCGGTATTTTGAAAATTAAAATTAAATACAACAGCAAGTAAAAAATGTTATCATTATCTCATTTATTTTCTACTTTACGGTCTAAATTAAGAAGACTAAACTTGTAGGAAATCAATTTTTAAACAATTTTGGTTCCTTCCTTTTCCTCTAAAATCGATATTTTGGAAATAAAACTCGCAAACCGCGACATATTCAAAACTGTATCATTATCTCCTATGTTGTACTTTTTACGGCATGAATGAAAAGAAACAAAGTTCTAGAGAGTCAATTTCCGAACAATTTGGGCTCTTACCTTTTCCCCCAAAATCGACATTTTGGAAATTAAACTGAATTAATTAATTACTTAATAATATTTCGAATTTAACATAATTCCAATGACGGCGACGAAGCAAATAAAAGAAATAACAATACCTATTATGGCAAACTGCTGCACTAATGAGGGCGCCCATTTCGCGTGTGAATTCGCCACCAGAGGTGCTAGTGTAGCGTGAGGTATCCGAAATGTCAAATTACATAGGTTCTGTGGGTTAAACGAGTTTATTTCGGAAAATTAAATAATTTTGTGCAATTTTGGCATAGCTGGCATTAATTTTCGAAAATATGAGACACGGCTCAGTGATTATCTGCGCTTTAAAAGCGGAGCCGAGAAAATGAGGTATAAAAATTAGCAGTATGAAAGAAAAGCTAGTTCACTGGTTTGTTTATTAACCGTTAACAAACAGTTTTGCCTTTTGGAAACTTATGGCCTCCTTCTTATAACGAACAAACAGTCATCACATGCATAAAACAAACCTTAACAGCTATGCCCGAAGACCTCACTATACAGTGGCACCCTCTGGTGATTACAAAAACGGTAGCCCTCATTGGCAACCTTGCACCTTGCGACTTGCATACTGCAAGTTACATGCTCGCCCTGCTCGTCGCCATACTACCATTCAGCATACGTAGCCGGTAATTTTAACGTAATGTATGTAAATAAGTTACCGTAACATATCCGTATCTTACCAGCCTTTTCGCTAAAATCACCCCTAGTAACCGTAATGGCCATACATTTCACAACTATCATATTGCATTTTGGTTTTACATTTTGAAACTATAAAATATAATTTTTACTTCTTTCTAATACTATCTGAATGAAAGTAGTAATCTCATATCGTTATCAGCCTCTCACAGGCCACTGCTGGACATTGGCCTCTCCCATTGTTTGACCACTTTGATCGATTTAATTTTAATCGTAGATACTTGTTATTATTGTGACACAAATATTCACTTATTCACACTAAACAATTAAGCGACAATTTCAAAATTGGATTCGAAGATCGATTTATCTAAATCTAAATATATTAATTTCGTGCATACCATCAAACATTTTATCATCCATCTTTACACATATAATTTTACTAATAATAACTCGACTATGGGATTTCTATGACTTTCAGCTTCATTGTATGCCTTTATTTATAGTCGTGAACATGTGACGTAGATTCCTTAAATGCTCCCAACTCAAATGAATCTCCTTATCAGTTTCTTCATGGAAGTTGTTTCTGACCATTGATGTTAACGAGCATATTAATAATCATTGGACTAGCCTTACTTTGTAACTTCATTAGTGAACTAATAAACAAATATCATATTAATTTTTTGAAATATTTAGCAAATGTGGTTGTAGATAATAATAATTATAATAATCCTGATGTTTGTATTTGATACTCATGACTAAACATTAGGTAAATCATTTCATTGATTTAGTATGTATATTATTTTAACTTAATAAATTTTCCATACAAAAATAATATTACAAAGTATCAAACTCGTGGAGTTGCACGCGCGCAGAGAAGTATACGCTCATAAAAGTGGTTGTGCGTATGTGTGCGTGAGCGGAGCAGCGAGCGGCACGTCCTCCCTCTGGGATGACCCGATTTGGACTGAATCGGCAAGCGTCGCGCGCGTGGCTTTATAGTCACGTTTAAAAAAATCGTATAAAATAAGAGGCATAGAATATTAATAAAATAATAATTAGGTGCACTTAAGAAAGACTTCTTTTACATTTACACAAAATTTCAACTAAAAAAAACAGTGTTTTCTACTAGAAAAACACTGTTGAAAAGTGTGAATTGAGCTTATTTTGAAAAATTATTTTGGGCAATATTATAACACATTTTTGAAAGTTTTTTTGTCTAGTGCACTAATAGACCATATAAACTATTGTATAAAGATATATTTAAAACATATGTATGTAATGCAATTGATATTAAGACTTTCGAAATTGACTCTGACTCGCATTTTTGCGAATCGGCTTACGGGAGATCTTTGATAAACAAAAATATACTAGTAAATGTTGTATTTTATCTAGCCTACGCACTGCTTGAAGACTTTATCTATATAAAAAACTATGTTTCTTATTTAAAAAAAATCGTTTTCTATGATAATAGCTCGTCCGAAAATACCAGTTTCGCCGCAAATACGTCGAATTCTGTATGCGCGCTCTTAAGGACTGAAACCCATCCTAGATTTTCTCTGGTCTTTAGGCGGCACATAAGACCAACTAGGCAGTACCAAATAAGGAGTAGATGACAAACAATGCATCTTTACTTAACATATTTTAAGAAAACAACCTTGAAATTACACCGAGCTTATAACTTCGTCGATATGCCGATTTACTTAGCGGCCACGTAATTACAAGTACATAAGAGAATACCATTGACTTTTTGTTGGCATTGCCAGTCACTGTAATTGTTGCATAAATTATCATTTTATGGGTTACGTTAATTTGAACCAAGGGCTTTGATGTTCACGTAATTAGCATGTAGCGGTGAATAGATCTTCTTCATTTAATCAAAAATTTATGTAGGTAAACAATATTAAGACATGCAATGTTCGCGATTTAACGCGCTCATACCTTTTCGTACCTTTTAAGTCCTTCCCATGGTCATGGCTGTTGCAACACGCTCGAAATTTCGGGCTTGAATGGTATGTATTCGGTAAATTCCGAACATTTTATAATGTTATGAGTCATAACTCATAATGCAACAGGAAAGTTTAAAAGTTATTGTAAACAATTATAATTTTGGAACATCTAATAATTTGTACATCCAATAAATAAACTAAACGTGTCGTTTATATCATTGAAACCCCAATTGCCAACGTTTTTTCTTTTTTATGGTAACAATTACATACTATTTACAATTATATTGTTTTGTTTAGCTAATGACAATGTAACAGTTACATTACCTTATCACGAATTTCTCAATTAATTATGAATCAAGAACCTACGGTAATACCTTTCTTAACATAACTGTCTCATGAATAAACATCACATTCTAAGTTATTTAATATCTCTGTAGTGCATTGTTTACGGTTTTCTGGAAATCGTTTTAGTTTTTGATTAGCAACTACACAGTAAGTTACAAGTCCAAGTAACATTTCACAGTAATAAATGAATTAAATGCAAGTTTTCTGAATGTTTGTATCACTTAGGAGACATAATTAAGTAACAGTTCATATAACATTATGTCTCGACTAAGGCAACCGTAGGTCATGCATGTGTGAATAGGTCGACGTTGCAACACCTTAGAATTTCCAGGTAGGTATCCTCGAGATATTTTCCTTTGCCGTTATAACTACGTATATCAATAGGACATGGATTCTATTCATTCAATAGATTAAAAAAATATGCCCATGCTCCAATTACCCTTCTATTCCACCTTTCAGTTTTGTCAAATGACAATCATCCTATTGTAATAACAATAAAGTACTGATTATATGCAACCAGAACATCAGTATGCGCCTTTACCCACAAATCTCAAGGCCGCTTTAACCACACGACCCAGGCCATGCTCACATGCAACCACAAATTTAATACAAATTCCAATGTAACGATCACCGTTATAATTAGAGACCACGCTCTCCCATATATCTAATTAACATTGTTCTAATGCGTGTACCTGGTTTATTAGGTGGGATGGGACGAGTAAAGGTTATCAGCATTCTTACTAACATTTTGTGCTTATGAATAAAAATACTATACAATGCTTAACAAACACTTAAGTAATTCTAGAATAAGGTGTCATTTTCTAAAATATGACAAATCAATTGATACACTATGGACAATCCATCTCTTTTAAGGGCCGAAGCTTTAGGGTCTTGTTACATCTCCTATTTATCATGCAGTACCAATTAATAGTATATTTTAGAAAACTTAAGTTCTAGACCAGGTGGTTGCTGTGAATGTCTTCGGGATTTGTATATTACCTGTTTTAACGCTACACTAAAGAATCAGATACCGGATAAGATTAAGAGCATATTCAGAGAGTGTTAACTCTCTTAGTGTCTTAAGAAAGACACAAAGTAAAAAAATACAGTACAAGCATCAAAAGATAACATCCATAATGAATTATTTTACAAATCGTTTCTCAAATAAGCCACATGCATACAAAATTGACCACGCGGAGTGATCACCCTCATTTGCACAAACATTTGACGACCCATAATTTCAAACGAGCCATTGGTCCCAAATCTCTGCTTCTATGATATAAGTTGTATATAATTTCTATTATGAGATTCTAATAGCAGTGGCCTTTGAATTACGACCGATCCCGACATTTAGGAACTTCAAAAGTCACGCAGTCAAGGCCGCAGCGAGGATGCGCGAGCGCCGGTGTACCCGCGCGGCTGAAGAATGTGCGACTATTTGTGATTGTCACTTTCAATGTCAGTCGTGTGCGATTGATATGGGAAAATGAGTTTGTATAAGGAAGTCAATGTTTGGGAAGCGTTAATGGGAGGATTTATCTTAGGCTTTTTGTATTTGTATTATATATTTAATTATCAACAAGGTTATTGCAAGTTAAACTGCTTTCCTAGGCTTATTTAGCGTAACATAATTGCAATATAGTTGGTTTTGTTGTATGTATCACATTTGATACATAAGTACAATTATAAGCATACGTCGGTCTAAAAAGGTATATGGTCTTAAGGGCGTATAGATGACAAATGCAAAAAAAAATCATATCTTATATGAACTTATAGCTCAGTCAGTCAAAAAAAATACAAGTCTAAACTATTAATTTATCCTATTAGACAGGCATTTGTTGCCATTGGTTGTTTTACTACTCTGACTGAAGACTGACTGTCAAACTAAAGAGAAATACTTCTTTAATCCTACACAGAGAATAGAGTCAAACCTAATATCCACCGTGCACGCACCGTGCCATTGTCGCTCGCCCGTCTTTGCAGGGCGAGCGACAATGGCATCCAGATCGCCAAGTTTTGGACTGGTTTTGTTTGAGGTGGATTGCCATTGACTCGAGAAGAAGAAGAAACCTAATATGTGGATGTATCACCATGGGTACTTTGCACGCGCTTAAAGGCTTAAATTCATACTCACAAAAAGCCAAAATACTTGATTTAAATGTTTTAAAAAATGTTTGTATCTGCTGATCAACATAAAGTGGCACTCTTAACGAACGCACGTAGTATCACACTACCTATATCCTATACAATATATCCATCTCTGTCCCACGAAATATACCTGAGGCATTACTTTTTGTTCGCAGCAGATAAGTGTGTTGATTGTCTTCTTAAAACCCAAGTCATTAGTAAGAAAAACATCTGACCATGTTCTAGTGTTGTACAAATAAGATCCCCTATATTGTTCAAGTCTTGTATAATCCCTTTTGGCGGTCACTCGGAAAGCCTATTGTTGACAAGACGTGACTTATTGAACATTGGGCGTGTGTTACCAAATAACTGTACAGTTAAAAGCAAAGTAAATGGTTCATTAGCTTCTGCGGCCAAGAAAATACGGTCTATTTTGTAATGCCGATCAACCGATCTATTGCCTTACTAAATTGTATTAAAATATAAAAGCTATTATAATAGTCGGATAAGATGACATAACTTTTGGTGAACCCTTCTCCTACTTTGACTTTTTTTACGTGTTACAAAATGGCGTTTGTAATGAAATGACTGGAAACTGAGTTTTCTCGTTTGTTGTCAGCGCGACTTAGGTTCCATTTTCAGTATTTCATCAAGCGAAAGAGAGATAATAAGGCATAGCGAATATTCGCACGAATTCAGCCGCCCGTCCGGAGAAAGACCTCCACCCTATAGAATATCGCAGCCAAATGACCCCCGGGTCGTGTTCCAGCAGGTGAGTAGGGTTTCCGGAGCTCGAGGGGGCTTAGAGTTGGACCGACATAGCGGGGGCAACTGGCAGGTAACTGATCAGTTACTTGTTCGTTGGAACAGCGACTTGGGCTTCTCTTTCGCTTTCCATCAGGTGTTGGAAAGCCATTAGGTCGAGCTACTATAAAGAAGTGAATGGAAGCCACAATGCTGAGCCTAAATAAAACATGGCATAAACCCCGCTATTAAATATAGTTAAACAATATTATACTTAGCCCGCTTAAGTACTTAATACACGTTAATTTTCAATCTGTTTAATTACCTGTAACAAAAGAGATAGAAACATTAAATTTATTGTATAATACATTTTAATCGACAATTATTAAACAAAGCTGCAAAGGTATGTAATATTTATTTATTTCTATATTTTTATTTATTTTACTTTTTTATATAATATATTTTTATTTTTCTATTTATTTCCTAAAAACTTTACCATCAAAAACTTTTCGGTACGGTACGGCTACCCGTATAAGTCCATGTGTTTCTGGATTTAGAATAGGACAGCGGTCCTACGCGAGGGAGCGCCCTCGCGTACCATGAGTGTCATAGAAGACGACTGAGGGAATATCAGGAAACGGGCAGCAGCATTTGCCTGTATTAATAAAACCTACTGCGGTAGGCAACCCACCTGCCAAGCGAGGTGACTACGTCAAATCTCCCCAAATGGCAACGGGGGAGGTCTATGTTCAGTAGTGGACGTTTGATGATGATGATGATGACGGTACGGCGGTGACCGTTTATCATCAGACGGGCCACTTGCTCATCTGCCACCTCCGTAATAAAAAATCTATATTTGCAACTAAAGTTGCCACATGTGACTCGAGCCTAACAGCAAACATTTCAGAGATAATATCTCTGAAATGTTTGCTGTGAAAATTTTCATTTCAAATATGGTGATAATTAATTTAACGGATCGCTGGTTATTCTTGTTTACCTTCAAGAGACCCATTTGGACTTTCTAAGCGCGATCTAATTACTGATTAAAGAAACGCTATATCGATGGATGGACAGAGATGTAGGGTTGACAATTCTAACCTGTTTAAGAATATGAATGCTCATTTTAATACGTACCTTTTATGTTAAGAAAGTTTTTCTTTATTAGTGAATGGGTAGCGCTTGACCTCAACTAGCCTGATGTTAAGCGATGTTGAAGCCTAAGATGAAGCGCGCTTACCCAACAAAAACCGATTCACTCTCGCCTTGAAAATCTGAAGATTATTTCCTCGGGGAACACGGACTCCGGTAAAGAGTTCCACAGTTTAACCGTTCGCAATATGAATGAAGAGGCAAATCGCTTTGTGCGATTTTGGAATTAAGAGAAACCCCAAATAATGTTTTATTTTCTATTTGTCCGGTGAAAATCTTAATGCGGTTCACAAAATACATCTACCTACATACTTACCAAGTTTCAACAATACCGTTAATATTGGAAAAAGTCGCTGTGACATACGGATGGACAGACAGACAGACATGACGAACCCATAAGGGTTCCGTTGCTTGATATTTGGCTACGGAACCCTAAAAATAAAGTACCTTAGTTCGAATTTCCACTCCATCAGCCCTAGTTGCAGATGTGGCAGTGGCCATATAAAGCAAGCGAGTTTTCATTCAGATGTTTTTGTAAGTTTGTGCGAGATCAAGGGTATCTACATTTTACTTTATTTATTACGGTGTGTATCTGTGCAAGAAATGTTTACCGTCTCACAAATAAATAGTGGCTTCTTTACTGATTGAAGAGATTCTAAAGCAGTTTCTCGCTAATTTCTGGATTCCAAATAAAAGAGTTAAACATTTCGTATGTAAGTCTCAGCTTTTGACTCGACTGCTCCTTTTGGAGTTATATCTTTCAGAGTATATGTATGTGTATTTTAAGTTGTGTGCCAGGATCGTAGCAAATGGAAGGACTTGGTCTCTGCCTACCCCTCTGGGAGAAAGGCGTGGCGTTATGAATGTAAGTATGTAGTGTAGACTGGGTATGAAATAGTCAGCCGTATCTAGAAGTGTGGAGTCATTTGCAATATAAATAAATAAATATCTATGACCTTTCAAATAACAAAGCCTACATTTCTAAAATGGGCCTGACTTTGCACTTTTCAGAATTTGAACACTTTATTTTAAGGCGCATTGTTCAGTATATTTTTTTTTTCGAAAAAGCTATAATTGGATACAATTAAAATTGTTTTTAAAATGTTACGTCAACGAGGCATGTAGCAAGATTCGAATAATATAAATTGTGACCATCGCGACACAACCAACGCATAACTTATAGAATTAATAGACACTTTATTCCTATAATGGTCCCATAAACTTAAATAACAAAAACCGGTCTTATATTTATTGGAGTGCGTTAATTTTGAGCTTAACAATCTTTCCTGGAATGGGTTCAGATTCCAATCCGGTTTGGATGCAAGGCTTAATGATTGTGAGTTGTTATAGGAAATTAACGAAAATATATTTTGTGAAGTAACAAAAAGTTACTGTTTTTTATTTTTGCTGTAAATGTTTGTTTTTGTGCAATAAAGAATATCTATCTATATTAATACAGACGTTCGCCAGTCTATGGTCACAACAATAACATTTTATGTTTGTCTGTTTGTGGCAGGTAATTTACGAAATGGCTTCACAGATTTCGACAGGACTTACACTGAAAGATAGCTGATGTTATTTCAAGCAATAGAGGCTACTATTTTTATTGTACATTTTGAGTCCCAGGTACTATTTTACTACATAGACATAGGTCTCTCAATAAAATTAATCATGTATTTTAGACGTAAAAAAAGGCCCATAATATTATGGAGGGTATAAGAATATGCCAGGAATTTTCCGCATAAGAATATACTTACGTATTTTCGTTATCAGAGAATTTTTGGGAAATCTTAAACATTGCACATCTTTTAATGTTCTCGTTTTATACGAAAAGGATCTAGTACTACTAGTAGTATCCCAGGAATACACAGGAACCAAAACTAAGCAAATGTTTATCTTATTTTCAAAACGCAGAACTCCAAAAACCTGTATCTCTTTTAAATTATTCTACACAAAAAGCAACAGTTCAGTTATGTCTTCAATCTACGTCTAATACATATTTATTGGATGTGTTTTTCCACCAAACGACCTTAAGTTTTTTTATTACAAACGCCAATGTGACCATATATTAAAACTTAAGCACGCATATTTTTTTAGTTTCTTACATAATCCAACGAAAGTTGAGTAATAGTTGAGAGAAATTTGTTGCATCTTTCATGTTAATAAGAAGGTAATTTTGTACGGCCGCTCTTGGGAATATATTTGGATTATGATAATGTGACTGTGTATCATTTTGATAATGGTTTTGTGTGTGAATTGTGTTGATAAGCCGGCGTTAAGTAACTTTGGAAAATATGATTTTGTAACATACTTTGAAACTGCTCTGGTACCATATTATAATTTGGAGGCTTTGTCCATAATCTCCACGCTCTGCAGGCGGGTTGGCGATCGCAATGCGTAGCTTCCCGCTCCCCTGGCGGTGCTGCCCGTCTTAGGCCTATGAGTTACGCCTTCAATCATGATGGTTATACCACACCAGCAGGTTTCCGGGCAGGCTTGAAGTGAAAAGATGATAGATCGCTCCCTTACCCGTCATATTATCATACCTAATATTGAATTGAAAGGAAATATAACTTGAAACCTATGTTATATCTGTAAAACACGCTTCATGCTACAATTTTGCCAATCTAGAGCAACCGTATAGTTAGTAGTTAGATGAGCAACTGAAGGTACGTGGAAATTTTTCCTTGCCATCTTGATTAGATCAACTTTCAAGCAAGTATCGTGTGTGAATTACTTGAAGTCATTTTGTACCCTACTTTCATTAAGACCAAGCTGGTTTCATTCTTGATTTCTTTTTAATGTTACCGGCTCGAGAGAGTGATGTGTTGCCATTTTTACTATGACTGTGTTTCTGTCAACGTCAGCAAAAAGGAGCCTAATTTTCTTAGGCAATACCAGATCACAATAACTGCTACTAGAGTTAATATCTCTTCTACTGCAGACCATATGCTCACTGGCTATTTGACTGGCTCGGTGGCTCAATTGGTAGTGACCTCTGCCTTCTGAGCCAAGGGTCGTGGGTTCGATCCCCACACATTACAAACATTTGTGTGCATGAACATGTCTGTTTGTATTGGTCTGGGTGTTTTCTATGTATAATATGTATTTATTGACAAAAAAAAAAGTATCTAAGTAAGTTTATCAGTTGTCTAGTACCCATAGTACAAGCTTCGGCTTAGTTTGGGGCTAGGTGGCGCTGTGTGGCCCAGCGTGGCATGTTTTGGGTTATTATTATATGAGCTGGCCTCCGTTGTCACAGTTTTACTTCAGAAAACATTCCTCCGCGTACAAAAAAGTCCAGCAATTCTTATCTTTGCCGCGTCGTTAAAATGTGGACATGGTATTTCTTTCCTTTGATATACTCGTAGGTGAAGAATCATATAAGAGCCGGCATGGCGGTACCAACTGGTGACTCTTCGGTAACTTGGCCGTTGTTACAAGAACTAGGACTTCTCTTGTGCCTTTCGTTAAGCATGGGGAAGCCATTATGTCGTGACTATAAAAATTACTATCTTGCTAGACAGATTTTCGACGTTTTTATAGGCAAAATATAAAAAGCAGTGGGTATTATTTATACGTAGAGAAACAGAAAATATTAATTATACTTCGCGTAACGTTTAAAGTACTAAAGAATCTAAATATATAAAAGGAGAAACTGACTGACTGACTGACATATCAACGCACAGCCTAAACGGCTTTACGAAGGGACTTGAAAGGAAGAGACGTAGCTTAGCTACTGTAGGGGTGCACTCAGAAAGGAATTCCCGAAATTTCCAAGGGAACAGGGGCGCAGCTAGTTAAGAATATTAATGATGCGTTTCAAAAATTAATCATGAACAAACTGCAATCAATAATAATCTATTATTGATACCAAATTAATAAAGGAAATCAAGTTAAATCAGTAAATAACCGTATTCCGTGAGTCGGTTACAGAATTAGACGTTTGAATTACAATTAATTGAGTGGTAATTCGGCTGGTTAGCTTTATTTTCGGTCGGGCACTTAGCACGCGATGCCTAGGCATGCAAGACAGACACAATTAGACTGAGTCTAATTGTTGGATCAAAGACGAGATACACTTAGATTAATAGATCTTATAAAATATCATTTGACAGTCTATACTTGCATCGATTATTCTTTTTCTTTTTCTTATTTATAGTAGCTCGATTCGCTCGTAAGCGATTATGGCTTCCCCACGCCTGATGGAAAGCGAAAGAGAAGCCGAAGTCGCTGTGACAACTGACAAGTAACTGGTCAGTTACATGTCAGTTGCCACCGCCATGCGGATAACCAACGCCAACTCTAACCCCCCACGAGCTCAGGAAACCCTACTCACCGGCAGAAACACGACCTGGAGGTCATTTGGCTGCATTTGGCGGCTCCAGACGGGCGGCTCAATTCAAGTGAAGATTCGCTGTGCCCTACCTCTCCTAAAAGCCTCCAGATGTTTGCCTAAAGTGGAGAAAAACTAGACAGGCCTATGTCCAGCAGTGGACTGTGGTATCCTGATGACGATGGTGCACATATGGCTAGAGGTACTCAAAAGTATCTACTACAGGAGACTAACACTTAGGTCCAAAGTAATTTGATGGGTCGTTGTAAAACACGGTCCAGTGTTGTAGCTGTTGAAAGTAAGTGTCCTCACCGCAGCCAATGTCCAGCAGTGGACTGCGGTATCCTGATGACGATGGTGCACACATGGCTAGAGGTACTCAGAAGTATATTCTACAGGAGACTAACACTTAGGTCCAAAGTAATTTGATGGGTCGTTGTAAAACACGGTCCAGTGTTGTAGCTGTTGAAAGTAAGTGTCCTCACCGCAGCCAATGTCCAGCAGTGGACTGCGGTTTCCTAATGATGATGATGCACACATGGCTAGGAGTACTCTGAAGTTTCTGCTACAAGAGACTAACACTTAGGTCCAAAGTAATTTGATGGGTCGTTTTAGAACACGGTCCAGTGTTGTAGCTGTTGAAAGTAAGTGTCCTCACCGCAGCCATTAGAATGCCGCGCACGCTCGGCTTTCATCAACTCTGGCCGACTTATGTGTGTATGGTGTAAGCGTAAGCGATTCGACTTGGTAACTCAAGGAATAGAGATTGTTTGGTTTGATTGATTTTTTTTTATCTATACTTATAATAAATCTTTAGAGAGGTTCATTCTGTACATGAAATATATTTACAAAATAGCTGTGCCCGCGACTTCGTCCGCGTGGAATAGTTTCTTTGGGTAGTGATTTTACCTAATTGTTAAAAATTAAATTTCAAACTTATAGCTTTAAAAGTATTTCACAACCCACGGCAGTGGTAATTATAAGAAACAAAAGAGCAATTTATTGTATTAGATGTACTTTACGTGTTTTTTTTTTAATTAAGAAAAAGAATAATTTTATTATAAGAAAATGCCTCACCTACACTAAATACATACAATATTATGTATTTATAGGCTCTGACCCCTAGTGCCTGGTAGCTGGCAGCGTGCAGCGGCGCGGCGCAGATCTCGGCGCGCTTTATATACGTACCCGCGCAAACGGCTCGACGTGATTAGTTAAATCGGCGTAACTTTTTTATTTATGAACCGATTATCATGAAACAAACACTAAATGTTAAGGGAAGCTTCCAGCAATATATTAGTAAAAACCGCATCTTAATCGGATACGCGGCTTCTGAGATTAGCGTGCACAAACATACAGACAAACCGACAAACAGACAAAAATTCCAAAAATCATTGTTTTGGGTACTATTGCATTAATAAAGGCCTCCCATAATATTTTTTCACATATATCTTCCATGTACAGACAGCGACTCCTTACATTTTTATTATATGTATAGAAGATAGAAGAAGATGTATAGATAGAAGATAGAAGAAGAAGAAGAAGATATAGAAGAAGATAGAAGAAGATAGAAGAAGATATAGAAGAAGAAGAAGAAGATAACTATCAGGGGATGATTAGTGATCGATACTGATGCCAAAAATGCAATTAGTAAAATTTTTGTCCGTCTGTCCGTCTGTCCTTATGTTCGTTATAGAAACAAAAACTACTCGACGGATTTTAACGAAATATATAATATTTAGTTGGACAACAAATCCGAGAATTGCGCTATTCTAACGATCGAATCTAACAGTCAACTGAACGACCAATTACTTCAACAAAATAATCCATTGTAGATTTCTACCTAGGTAAAATCCTAAAACTTAGACTCCACTACAAGAACCAAATAATGCCAGGTGGACCTTTTTATGCAAGAGATAATGCGCATGATGTGTTTGAGATGCTTCTGTCAATAGTGCATTATTACTTACCAAATCCTCGAGATCTGTGTTTGGCAAATGTTTGCGTTGGTTGGCCTGGAATGTGCACAAGTTGGCTCAATGTTGGCCAGTAACTAATCACTAAATGACCAGTTTTAATTGGGTTTATGTTTGAAACGTTAACTTTTCTGCTAACAGTAGGTATCATGTTTGCAAGTTGGCTTAATGACTTTTTCATAAGTTGTTTGTCGAATTAATGACACATACCTACACATAAAGTATTATCCAAGGTCATGAGAAATTGTATATTTTAAGGTCTTATAAGCACATTCATTCTTAACTGTTGTGACTGGAAGTCTCAGTCTTATGTAATCCATCCATTAATATATAAGTCATGCATTGTCTTCTATTTCATTATTCCCTTACCCTATTCCCAGGTCATTTTATAGGCGGCGCAATACGGTTTCTACTTCCATGCAGACTCGACTTTAAGGCCCTACATTTCATCTCTTTCTTTTAATTAGACAAGTTGTTTATTCAACGCATATTTATATATAACATTGCAAGCGTTTGTGTCCATGAACATTGTCGGTTTGTATTGGTCAAGATGCTATGTACATGATTATGTATTCATTTCCAAAAAAACAATAAATTTATCAGGCGTCTAGTGATACAAGCTTTGACTTAGTTTGGGACTAGGTGGCGCTGTGTGGCCCGGAGGCGAGTTAGTTTATTTATTTATTTTATAATTTATTATATTCTTATAAATTATAGCCTATGTGTTAATAATAGTTTGCGATATATTACTGTAAAGTTTCATTAAAATACGTTCAATAGTTCTTGCGGGAAAGGGTATCAAACATCCATCCATACAAACAAACTTTCGCATTTATAATGTTAGGATTACACTTGATTTTATTCACGGCTATTAATTTAATTACTCAATCGTCAAAGACTTTAATGTGTAATAATTAAGTCTTAATTCTGTACTAAGACTACGACTTTCTACTATAAACCTACTATATTAGGTAGACACTTTAATTCTTGGGATTAGAAAATCACTCGAAAGACAATAAAGTTAGTTTACGTCGGGTCATGGTTGATTCTTGCAAAGATTATAAAGTACTCGCATTAGAGCTGTAGTTTCACTTTCGATAGTATCGATATCATAAATGAACCATTACTATATTTTGAATTTTTTTAGCAGTTTGTTGTAGTGTAAGTGGTAAATACGCATATCCATAAAGATTTTACTTTTTAATACTAACCATTTAGAAAGAGAGCCGAAGATGGCAGACGAATGAATGGGCACGACGAAACTGACGTGAACTATGGTACCTTTGAAAGTTTTCCTGGTATTACTATATCAGAACAATATTTCTTCCTATTTATAGGTACAATTAGAGGAAAATAATTAACAACACTACGGACAGCACTATTTGCCACGTTCAGGAGTCACCGCACTATCGTTGACAGTTGACGTTTGACATTACGGTGACACTGACAGCTACGTTGAGTTCCCGCCAATTATTGCTTTGACGTCTGTCTCTGGAATCTCTGGTCAAAGTTGTGTATTGTAATTGAATTATCTTAATAAATACTTTTCAGATTATAAAACAGTGTCTTCAATACTTATAAAGCCGTATCTACCACATACAGGACATAACCTAGGAATAACCACACGCTAGGAATTCTCCTCATATTTATTGCGGAAATGTCGACATTTCTCTGCCGGCCATCAAACTATCATCAAGCTATATGTCGCTCACTCAACCTGTTGTGATATTATCCCTGTATCACTTTCGTTTATCAACTTGTGTATTATAAAATGTCAACTGGTAAAAGCAAAATGCAGCGCTTTTTATTACGTCTTATTTTTCATAGTACTTAAGGACTACTTATACTTAAGATAGATAGATACACTTTATTGCACCAGAATAAAACATGTATGTACAGAAAAAAGACGTTACAGATGTCTAGTACAATAGTCTTATGGCCGAAAGCGATCTCTTCCAGACAACCTTCAGGAAGTGGATTCATATTCAACGATGGACACATGACTATGGAACGGGTACCAGATGTCATGCAAACTTTTATGTCATCCTTTGAATCACATTGCTATGCTAATACATAGGTTTATAAAAAAAACTTATTCGTTAACCGATGCCAGCTATACGGCAACGTTTTTTTTATTTAGCATTCACCCGACCACAGAGTGACCAACTGCCATCTTCCCCGTCTATTAATAATGATTTCTTCCGGCCCGTTGGGCGGTGGACCGGAAACGGGCTACCTGAGCCGGCATACCAATGACGCGTGACTATGCGAGTTCTTTGGTTAGAAGTTACTAAAGGAATTAATTATGTTCGTTTGAAAAACATAAAATGCCGCACAAGTGCATACGTCTACTGCTGGTCATAGGCCTCACTCATTGATAATTGTCCCCAAATAAAATAAATAAAATAAAATAATTTATTTGCGTTATAAAACATTTGTACGGTCTTAAACTATTAATGTCAATGTCCCCTTTTAAGCTAATAGTAGCCTGTGCCAGGGGACACTAAATAGGCTATTATGGCTAAAAATTCTAAATAGTCCGTCTTTTAGCTTATTCAAAAATAAAACACTTAATAAGACACGTATTTTTTTATTTGTAAATTAGACTAAAAAATATAAAGTTATAGCCCCTTGAAATTGCGCGAGACGTCACTCGGTGAGGCATTTTTACGGGAGCGAGCGACGTCAAAGACTCCCATTCCTAACTTTTGATGCTTTGTATCTTTGCTATTGTTTTTTTGAATGAAAAATGGAAAAACACGTGTCTTTTATTTTTGAATAAGCTAAAGGACGGACTAATTACAATTTTTAGCCATAATAGCCTATTATATTGCCTTAGTCGTCTTCTACGACACCCACGACATGAGATGAGGTTGTCCTTTTCTAAATCCGGAAACCACACAGACAATTCAATGCACAGACACACATTTTTACTGTTCGTCATACTAAATCAGCAGTTTGAGTTTGTATGGAAAAAGGTTTATTTTTTGTAATTTTAACATTACTCCCATACAAAAAGATGTTACATTTGAGCACTACAACTAGTATCTAAGAAGTTGTTTTTTTTTTTTCAAATAACCCTGTATATTGATAAACGCCGTCAGTATAAACGACCACCATGGATGGTCACGCGTGCGATGTAGGTTGTATAACCGATTTCTGGTTCCTTCTCAACTCGATTTTTGAGGTGAAAGTATCGATACAGGTGTTACGAGATCCGATAACTCGACTCATTGAGATAGAACATGCAATCGATATGCCACTCGTATGTGGGCCAATTGAGATGTCACTGTATCGATGTAATTGGATATTGTTTTGGATTATGTTCTTTGGAATGGTTTCAACGCTTCAAGGAAACCGGTGTCGAAGCTTTGCGGATCAAGTCATTAGGAGTTATAGTGATATTGTTACATCTTTATAGGTATTATAGTTCATTCGCGTTAAGAAAATAGTGACTGACAGGTCACTGACATGCCACTATTTTCTTAACGCGAATGAACTATAGTGACAATTTCTGTCAACCCCTAGACCACCATTGCGCAATAATGTCATGTAAAATGATGTCTTTTTAGGGTTCCGTAGCCAAAATGGCAAAAACGGGACCCTTATAGATTCGTCATGTCTGTCTGTCTGTCCGTCCGTATGTCACAGCCAGTTTATTCCGAAACTATAAGAGCTACATTATTGAAATTTTGTACGTAGATATAAGATATGAAAATAAAATCAGAAAAAAGTTCAAAATTTTTGGGGTTATATACATAGAACTGAAACTCAAAATTTTTTTTTCATCAAACCTATACGTGTGGGGTGTAATTTGGTTTGAATGAAATCTAGACAGTAGTTTTTTTTAAACGTCATAAACCAAATTACCTAATTTTTTCATTCAATCAGTGGTACGGAACCCTACGTGCGCGAGTCCGACTCGCACTTGACCGGTTTTTTTTTTATAATTTGACCTCAACTTACCCTCAAGCTCGATAATAAGAGGTTAAACATTTTAATTGTGTTGTTCTCAATAGTTTTAAGATTAGCGGCTTTAATCCAATAAACTCCAAAAACCTTATTCTTCAAATGAATAAAACATCTATGAAAACTATAAAAATTATTAATTTCACATATCTATGAATAATATAAAAATTATTAACTTAACTCAACCCCAAAGTTAGTAGCTTAAGCGCTTGTTTCGGAAATCGGAATTAACAAGGACTCTACAAACACAGTACTTAAATACAATGTTAACATCCCGTAGCCAGACATAGGAAAAACGCAAATGGCCATTAACACATTAATGTTCGTCACAGGTGGGAAGGGAACCAGCCAGGAAGTAAGGACTATCAAATGAGCCATTGTTGAAAAATCAAGATTTTTTTTTACTATCTTGCACAATACCAAGACCAAAAGTAACTTGCACAATATCTTATACAAAATGTCCGACCTTCCCGTGTAAGCCCAAGAAATGTTCAACGGTTCAACGCAAAAACCTTTTTGCGGTCCTAAGTTCCCACGGGAATAATTCCATTATTCTACCTGCTTCGGTGGCGTCGATGCACAGGTTAATATCGGATGACGTGCTGATTAGAAATTAATGGTGTGCTAAGTTACAAGACCATATGCTGGGTTAGCAAGTATTGAGCGTTATTGAGCTCGACTCGACTCGTAGTTAAAAGTATGAATGTGATAATAATATTGTAAACACCATTTTGAAAAGAGCAACTACACGAGTTTCTTGCCGGTATCTTCTCGGTAGAACGCTGCTTTCCGAACCGGTGGTAGCTTCGACGATTTGTAAGTGTTTTTCATAAAAACCTATACAAATAAAGATTATTTTGACTTTGACTTTGACTTATGTAACGTAAAATAATAGTTATAACCTACCTGCTAAGCGTGGTGACTAAGGCAACTCCTCCTAAGGCCCCCATAATTTGGAGCCCATTAAATACTTAATTAAAGTACCTATATAAAATTTGTACCCAGGTAAATGATGCTGATATGACGAACATTGGGAGGGGCCTATGTCCAGCTGGGATGTAAGGGAGCGGCCTATCATCTTTTCGCTCCAAGCCAACCTCACCTGCCCGTGGTGCATCCTGCTGAATAACAAACGAGGCGCTGGCAACCGACTGGTGGCGGTATAACCATCACAATTGAAGGCGTAGCTAAATACTAAAGACCGGTGACGGGCAGCAGCGTCACCGGAGCAAGAAGCTACGCCCTGCGATCGCCAACCCGCCTGCCCAGCGTGGCGATTATGGGTATATCCTCCAGATGTTTGCTCTAAGTGGCGAACAACTGGAGAGGCCTATGTCCAGCAGTGGACTGTAATAGGCTGATGATGATGATGATGATGTCCAGCAATGGACTACGAGTAATATAAGCTGATGAAGATGATGAAACGATTTTGCCCGCTTGTGTGATATTCCCTAAGTCGTTATCTGCTGCACCCACGGTATGAATCCATATGTACATGAAATCTTAGTACGGTTTCATTTGGCCTTTTTCAAAGCCTTTGGTTCAGAAACCATCTGGTTTCGACGCTAATAAGGGTTCACCTGATTCGCCTGAAAGGTTCATCGGAATTTTCGCTGAGTCATCAAAAGTCAAAGACCTGGAACATTTGATATAGAAATTGTGGAGAGATCGTGATTGAGTAATAATCATCATTATCATAAGCCACGTGAACGCAGCGGCTGGTACCAAATAGTAAGAAATAATTAAGCATCTTTTTGATTAAGATATAAAACACCCACAAACGAACGATAACCTCGGATGATCCTACCGATGGAATTGATAACTTGGTATTACATAAGTTAATGTGATTCTTGAAAGCTGCACGAGGAAAACTGAATACTATCGCTTCGATCAGATGTCATCAATCTTATCTTATATGCTTATCTTGGATTAGCTAATAGATAATAATATGAATATTTATCAGCCATCTGTTGAATATTTTTTGTCTGATTCTTCTACTAAGAGAGGTAGGGCATAGCGAATCTTCGCTCGAATTGAGCTGCCCGTCCGGGGAAGGACCTCCACCCTATAGAATACCGCAGCCAAATGACCTCCGGGTCGTGTTACTGCTGTTGAGTAGGGTTTCCGGAACTCGTGGGGGGTTAGGGTTAGGCCGGCATGGCAGTGGCAACTGACAGGTAACAGACCAGTTAGTTGCCAGTTGTCACAGCGACTTGGGCTTCTCTTTCGCTTTCCATCAGGCCTAGGGAAGCCATTATGTCGAGCTACTATAAAAAACGAAATACTTGGAGTAATGTAAAGATTGAAGCTTGTACTATGGGTAATAGTTAAACTTACTTTGATACCTTTATAAACCTTCCTTTTGAATCCTTAAATTATTTGTTTAAAAATCCAGACCGTTCATACAAACATTCACATTTGTGATAAGCGGGAATCGAACTCGTCAGAGACAGCATTCGTTATCACTGAACTAAACTGAAGGACAACCGATCGCCAACCCGCCTGCCCAGCGTGGCGATTATGGGTAAAGCGTTCAGGTATTTGCCCAAAGTGGCGGTCAGCTGGAAAGGCCAATGTCCAGCAGTGGACTGCGATAGGCTGATGATGATAATGAACTGGTCGTGTGTAAGACATATTCTACTTATATAAAGATTGACTATATTCTAATCTAATTTAAATGGGCATGTCAAAGTATACTATACATTGTTAACATCAAAATTAATACAACTAATTGTAAGTTATCTTGTCTGAATAAATCTGACTGTCAGTTTGTCTGATCGCCCGTCGCCGAGGCTCACGATTCGCCAAGGCCGATAAGAACGGTCGTGCACAATATTAATATGAAAAAATTGTTTGTACGTTCGTTTATAATCATAAAAAGTTACATACGACTATGTATTGATTGTATATCCGGATACGCTCAGTTCGTTCTGCAAATGTTAACCTTTGTTCGAAAAAGCTGGATGCGGGCAGCATGCAACCGGCCGTTGTGGAAGTCTTTGGGGGAGGCCTATGTCCTGCAGTGGACCCCCTACGGCTGAATATGATGATGATGATGATCGAAAAAGTCTAAAGGCTAAACTATGGAATCTGCCTAGTTCCCTGTTCCCCTGATTGTTCCGTTCCGATGTTCAAGGCGAGAGTGAACTGATTTTTGCTGGGTAAGCACGTTCCATAGACTACGATATGGCAGTCAAGTTCAATCCCATTACTTAAAAAAAAGGTATAATCAGTACCAAAAATAGATAAATGAGATTCTTTTGTGGCTGTGGTAAGGTCTATTTTGAAATGCAGCTTATCATAGACTATTGACCGTTCTACCAATAAGCTTAGTTTGATAAGACAGATGAAGGCTATCTGTACTCTTCCCCTGTGAACGCCTTTGAAGCAGGCATAATGTGTATCAATACTAGTAGTTGTAGTATATAGACTCAGAAGGACATTCCACAATGACCAAATAGAAAGTGTCCTAAAAAAGGTAAAGTAGCCTAAACCGACGAGAATGTATGAAGAGATTGATGAATGTGGACGAAGCCAAAGTTGTGTGCCAGGATCGTAGCAAATCGAAGGATGTGGTCTCTGCCTACCCCTCTGGAACACATTTTGCATGTACTGAATGGAATTGAAATTATTTATTGCAAGTAACGAATTCGCATGACAACAAATAAAGCAATGTGCAATAAAGAAGATAATCGACATTGCGGTACTGATAGAAGTTGCAATCATTAGTTCAGACATTCGCTGATACGAGTAGGGTTGTCACGCAAAATAAAAACTGAGTTTTCATCTTTATCATCTTTATTGTATTGCTGATCGCATAATTTAAAGGGCTAGTTTAAGAGGTAAAAGAAAGTTTATTGTACAAAACAAGAAGGTGCACTATAATAAAGAGAGCAGAGCTAAGTTTCTAAGTCTCTAAATTTAACTAAGTTGATTAATCTGATTCTTAAATAGATTTAAGGCTTTATACAGAAGTTAGAACAACGAAAGTGGTAATAGGACTTAACTACACCACCTCATCCTTTCTATCTTGCTGTCCTCTGACCAAAGATTGTATGGAGGAGATTGTTTATAGCGATAAGACCGCCCTAATTGTACAACAACAATAGTTTCACTAAGTCAATTATTTTGATATACAATAAAGTTAATAAACATTAATTGTCATTCTCATTTACTTTTTAAATAGATAGATATATTCTTTATTTCACACCATACAATAGACTAAAAAGTTTGTATAATAGTAGAGTACATACTGTACATTTTTAATCGAAGCTTTGACAACCCTAGCTACACATTCGGTCAGTCAGGTCGTTCACACGGACGCGTCATCCCAAAGAGAAACATTTGCGAAACCTAACCTCTGACTCAATCCGCTTCAGGCGGATCTAAAATCACCTCTACATGTATGTATGACTGTATGTATGTATGTCACAACACCACACCCAGCCAGGATACACCTTTGCTTAGTCCCCAAACGTAGAACATTACGGAAATATAAATAGTTATAACGATTGTTTTTATAATTAACGGCAACTGACCTGAACGATGAAAATGCTGAATAACTAGAAAAGAGAGGTAGGGCATAGCGAATCTTTGCTCGAATTGAGCTGCCGGTCCGGGGAAGGACCTCCTCCCTGTAAAATACCGCAGCCAAATGACCTTCGGGTCGTGTTTCTGCTGGTGAGTAGGGTGTCCGGAGCTCGTGGGGGGTTAAAGTTGGGCCGGCATGGCAGTGGCAACTGACCAGTTACTTGCCAGTTGTCACAGTGACTTGGGCCTCTCTTTCGCTTTCCATCAGGTGTAAGGAAACCATTATGTCGAGCCACTATAAAAAAAATAACTAAAGTTATCATCTACCTGCAAACGTTAATTGCTGGACCCTATGCCCAGCAATGGGTGTTTGCAGCCATTTGAGAGAATTTGCCTTAGTCGCCTCGCTGGGCAGGCAGGTTGGTGACCGCAGTAGGTTTTATTTGTACCCAGGAAAACGCTGCTGCCCGTTTCCTGACATTCCCTAAGTCCTCTTCTCTACACCCACGGGATCAGATGCCTAGTCCTATTAATATTATGATACAGAAATACGGTGGGTTGGTCTGACTGACAATTGTGAACATACAAGATGACTTTTTAATCACTATCCAATAATTTTTTTGGGCATTAGGTATCGTTAATAGAGCCCGTTTCTGCAAAAAGAAAAATATAGGTCATATTTTTACAGCAAATTCATTGTCCCGAACCAATAATAAATTTCACATGGTAGAAATTTTGTGAAAAATTTCAAATATATCGTTTCTTAAATAACATTTATAGATGAATATCAATTAAAGGCAGATACAAATCAATGGTATAGCAAAAGCTTGGTTATTGCAATGAATCATGACTAAGGATGAAACGAATGTGGCAATCCATAGTGACTCAGTATTAAAAAAAGCAAAATCAGTTCAGTGCAATTAGTTTGGAAATCACATCATTCGGAGAAACCTGTCCGATGGTTTGATTAAAGATTTTGCTTTGCAAATTATTGCTTGCAAAGTTAATTATACTCGTATAGTAAAAGGAAACACAATCATTCATATTAATCTTTTACATACGATTTTTTAAACTAATATACAGGAAGCATTTTTTCGGTCACTCCACCTGCCAGGGGGAGTGACCATTTGCGCAGGACGGCTGGCAAGTGCTGGATGCGAGAGGCCCGGGACCGAAGTGGCGAGCATTGGGAGAGGCCTATGTCCAGCAGTGGACTGATGTGGGCTGATGATGATGATGATTTTTCGGTTCTAGCTATATTTTGTTACCACTTCTCGGCAATCGGTAATGTGAGAAGGCCAAGCGAATTGACCGATTTACGCAGGATGGCTGGCAAAAGTGCAGGATGCGAGAAGCCCAGGATCGAACAAAGGGGCGAATCTTTAGAGATACTTGTGTTTCAGTAGAGAACTCATAATATACTAATGATAATAATGATGATTTCGATATCGTGTCATCAGAGTTCTCAATGCTAGAGATACCTACTACCTTGTATAACATATCTAATATCTGCCTATATATGTATACTAGTATTTATATAAATCCTATGCTTATTATTTATTTTGACTGGCCCAGAGTCCCTTCTCATAGTGACTTTGCTTCTTTTCTTTTATAACCGAACCCTATCTGCATTACCAGAAAGGTAGGTAAGTGATAATTCTACATAGCACTTGCCAGGTTCTAGTAATAAAAAAAAACTTAACCCTTTTGCTACCGGAATTCTAGACACAAAAGAAAATTAAATGCTGTTGTGTAAAGAGGATACATATGGCGGTGAACATGTTAAACTGGAAAATATTGAACACAACAGGGAATCGAACCCGGAAGCGTATTTTAGGCATTTACAATACACCACTAAGGTTGTCCAATGGACGAAAAAATTCTAAATGGAAAATTCTACGTTATTTGAAACATCTTTTGACACACCATAATTGCCACTGACGTAAAAATTAAAATGGCGGCAACCAACCAGGTACCATTAGTTTAGTTAACAAGGCACGTAAACAAACAAAGTTGGAAATGACGGACTGTCCACTTTCACTGGGAAGAATGAATGAATAATAAAAGTTGGAGCGAATGGTGCGTAACGACTGGTCATTGACATAAATCTGCGCAGCAGGCTCGTTTCATAGTAAGTCACAAGTAAATAAATAAATAACCCAAGACATGCCACGCCGGGCCACACACTAAGCCCCAAATTAAGCCGAAGCTTGTACTATGGGTACTAGACAACTGATAAACTTACTTAAATACATTTTTTTTTGTAAATACATACATATATGAAAACACCCAGACCAATACAAACAGACATGTTCATGAACGCAAATGTTTGTACTGTGCGGGAATCGAATCCACGACCCTTGGCTCAGAGGGCAGAGGTCACTACCAAATGAGCCATCGAGCCAGTCGTTTAAGTATTAATAAAGCAAGCATTGTGACTTACTATTCGGTGTAGAGAACAGAATAGAAAATAGCTTCATTCATATAATGAATCAAGCACAAATAAGAATAAGACTGCAGAAACCAGAAGGTAGTTTCTGACTAGAAGAACCTGCTAGAAAGCTAAAATAGAAGGTAGCATAGCGTAAAATGTCTAAACGTACCTATTAAAAACATTAAATCCCAACTAACTAAAATCAAAACTCTAGGATTTTTTTGTAAAAAGGGTGAACTTAATCGTAATTAAAAATAAATTTGCAATTATCATTGAAACTTGCTCTAAGTTGTTAATTCCTAGACATATTTTTTGCAAAAAGAGAACAGCAAAGGAATTATTTTATCGCTTTATACCTATTTTATCGCTGTAACTTAGGTAGGTGTTCTATTAGTTGCAAAAATAATACGAGTATCTCTTCTGTATTTTATGATTTCTATGCTACCTCTATTGAGGTGAGGCGACCAATGTTGGCCAATAAATATGCAAAGTGGAAAAGTTTTTTTCGTTAATAAAGCAGGGGAAAAGTGCGTTGGGTTAGGTGCCATATTACTGCAGATTGGACAAGTTTTTTTAGCTAAGGCAGCTTGAATTTGTTATAAAATGGGAAAATTCGTAAGGCCATTTTATTAATGGAAAAAAAATCTTTTGATATTTCTCTATGTACTGAAAATGTTCTTGTTAAAGATTTTGCGTATTTTTAGGTACCTACTCGTAGGTACCATTAATGTTAATATAATTACTAATTTCTAAAAAACTTTAATTAAATACTTAACAAGTTGCATTTCTATCAGCCAATTTAACTGAGTGTTTTAAACTGTTTTGCAGTCTAATTTGCTAACTTTCTAGTGTCTACGGATATAAATTTTCTTTGAATATTCAATAAACTGCATGGTCTAGATTATTATACCGCGATAACACATTTTTGCTTTGGTCGGAAGTAAAATACATATAATTATATCATGGTAATGCTTCGAGGTAAGTTTTTTTTTAATTCTTTAATTAGTTTTTTTTCTTTTGTTTTTAATTGGCGGTTCCAAGCAAACCATTTATAGATATAAACAGAACAAATAGGGGGTCCGAGAAATGACAAGCCCAAGCCGTTGCGGCATTGCCGTAAAGTCATAAAATCAATCTCTTAACAGTTACCACAGCCGTGCTGGCCTGTCACATAACTATGATTATTATTCACAGACTGAATCTAAGAAGCTACCGCAGACGCCATCCAGAAGGTTAAACCCTACCACCGGTTAGTAGGTATATGAAAATTTGTAATAAAACAAAAAAAAACATACGGTCGAATTGAGAAACCTTCCTCCTTTTTTGAAGTCGGTTAAAAAATTCAATCACAGTATAAAATCAAGAAGCTAGATAAAGCAAAAGCGTCCTTCTTCAAACGTGGCCTGAAGAGAGTTCTTCCTCTAGGTAGGAACCGGCTTAGCTGTGCTCCTGGTATTGCAAAGTCTATTGACAGTAACCATTTAACATCAGAAAAGCTGGTTGCTTGCCTTCCGCAGTAAAATAAAAAAAATCGTCGTTCTACAAACGTAGCCTAAAGAGAGTTCTGTTCTCTTAGTCGGCGGCGGCTGTACTCCTAGCTTTGTAAACTATGAGCGGCGGTAACCATTTAACATCAGACGGGTATCCTCAATAGTAAGAAAAAAAAGCGTTAGACGTCGTGTATAAAGCCGCTTTGAATGTTCAATTAAGTGAAGCAACAACGCGACCTAGACTTCGCTGTACGAGTCATGTCGATCATTACCTATCGTGTGTCGTTGAACTTTCCAGCGCAAAAAAATTGAAGAGTAGCCCCGTTAGAGTGATTGGCAAAGACTGCCTGTCTTTCGGCTATAAATAAATGATGAAACTTAATTTTGACTTCAACCATTCTGGGAGTTGCAGATATTTAGATATAGTTCTAGCTAGATGATAAACAAATAAAATAAATGAAATTAAAGGTATATTTAAGTTACAATACATAGTTTGCTGAAGCGTTTATCGGAATGCTTTAAACCACTATTGTAATTATTTTTTGGAAAATATTTAAAAGATTAGGATACTAGAACGACGTCTAGGTAATAAAAGCTTATACTTCCATCCATTTTATATTTAAAAAGAGTTGTTTGAAGGATGATAACAAATTAATTTTTAAGTGACTGATTTAACCTACATTCAATCTTGTCGATGGAGCAATCTCCCCTGAATCCTGGTAACATAAATTGCCTAAACTGTACAAGAAACTTCTACCCAGAATAGTTCTATCTCTACTAATTGACAGGCTCGGTGGCTCATTTGGTAGTTACCTCTGCCCTCTGAGCCAAGGGTCGTGGGTTCGATTCCCGCACAGTACAAACATTTGTGTTCATGAACATGTCTGTTTGTATTGGTCTGGGTGTTTTCTATGTATAATATGTACTTATTTACAAAAAAAAAAAGTATCTAAGTAAGTTTATCAGTTGTCTAGTACCCATAGTACAAGCTTCGGCTTAGTTTGGGGCTAGGTGGCGCTGTGTGGCCCAGCGTGGCATGTCTTGGGTTATTTAAATTTAAAAAAAAAATTTTACTAATATAAAATAAATATATTTTTTAGTATAAAAGCTTCACATTGAATGCCGTAACAGCCTGTAATTAAGTTGACACTTAGTTAGAATTTAATTTAAGCAAAAAATGTCATGTTTCAGTGTAAACTTGTTGGTTGTTCTAAATAAATAAATAAAATAAATAAATCTCAATTGGTTTGGTGTGCAATAAATCTATGTATTCATGATAAAATTATAGTTATCTCAAATGGGTATTATATAGAAGGATATGAGAACATCATAATGTTTAACTTCAGATTCTATGTCATAACTTATTCTTGTACTGATTCTTTATCTAAGCTTAAAAACACACGACCAACATAAATCACAATGTTGAATACATTAGAATAACATAAACACCTAGCTCTTCTAACGTTAACGCTTAACAAAGCAAGGAAAAACACACTCATGTATCTTGAGAATGCATTACAAAGTTCAATGCTAAAGATGACGATCATTATTTATAATGAAATGTGCACAATTTAAAACAACAACAAAAACTTCGCTAGACATCGATGACTATGTTTATAGATTTGCAGAAAGCAGAATAGAGAGAAATCGTCTTCTATTATAGAATCTTCAGTCGATTTTGAACATACCTACATATAAAAATTTAACAAAGCTTATTCAGAATCAAGACAATCATTGCTAACATTCGCCTTAAAATATGCTGAATATTCATTACTAAGGTGAAATTTTAGCATAGCTATCGGATTAATATGGAAAGTCATCTGTGATTAATTTAATATAGATCTAATGTCTGTCAAAGTGATAATTAATGCTTGATTTAGAACTATGTAGTCTAGAACAGCAAATGGAGCAATATGGTTTTGTTCATAATTATATTATTATGCACATAATTGGTTTGGACTAAATGACAGATTTCATTGGACATCTACATAATGTCGTCTAAATTATGGAAGGTTGAGTCTAGACTTTTTTATAAATTATACAAGAATAAGATATAAAAAAACAACAATCATAAAAATCATGCATGCCAAAAGCACTTCTATGATACTGATAAGAATAACTTAACTTTACGAACAATTATACTTAAGGTTACAATAATAGTCTTATCGTAAACACATACCTTATATCTATCACATGAATGTTTAACCAGAAAGTGGAAGTGAGGCATGAATAAACTAACGACTAAAAATTAAAAAGTAAATATTGGTCACATTAAAAGGCAAAAATATACTATTTTGTGTTGATGGTACAGAATAGACATGTGGACATGATTAACGATGGAATAAAATATTCGATATGCTTACACGGCAACCGTAAACTGAATACAATAACTGTTTCCAATGTCATCAATGCATTCACCTTTCGTACAATCAACAAAAAAAAAAATAGATGGTAATTTCGATTCAGTAATATTATGTTTAGTTTAGGTTTTATTTATTTATTGTAGCTTAGGCTTAAGTTACTTTGTAGTTTTAGTACTTCCTTGTATTCCTTAATGTGCGCTGAATAAATGATTTTGTTTCGACTAAACCTGATTTGTTTTTTAATTTGTTGAATATCTGTTCCGTTCAGCGAGATTCCTAGAATAGAAACCTAATTTTTTGTTTCATGACTCTTTTTAAAATCTTCTATCCTATAATATCGTTTTGATCTTTATCCTTTATTCTATCTTGTAATGTAATCCTTATAGCACAAGAGAGTATAAACGTCGGACTTAATGCGGTAAAGCATGCTCTACCAGTTAACCATTTAAAATTTCCATCAACAGATCACAACATTGATGGCCAAGATTCATATTAAAAAGCGGTTTCATATATTAGTTGTGGAGACTGTACGTTATTGGTTAGCTCGCATTTGTGCTGTTAACTGTTCTCTGGCCGAGTTTTGCGGTTCAAGTTTTTGAAACGAGATTTTGTGTACCTAGTGGGTTGTTGAAGCTTCACATCATCCGCCCGTTTAGGATCTAGTGACTCATCAAAACATACTAATTTGGTTGTATTTTATCCAATGCAGATATCTAAATAGGAAAGGCGATTATGAGAAATCAATTAACAATGTACTTATCTATCTATAAAATACTAGGTTAAGTGACTATAAAATGTAATAAAAATAATGAATTTACAATAAATTAAATAGATTATTTACAATGAAATAGTAAGTGTTGCTTTTATACGTGCTGTATAATTTTATAGTATTAAAAACACCTACTAAGTATTACACCATAATAAGATAATTTTGTCCATATTTTGATTACTAAACCTACTAATCATCTTCGATATGTTATACTAACTTGCTATTTTTCGTGAACTTATTTTATAAGCCACTGAATTTCAAGATATATGAAATATTTTACATACTAATTGGTATGGTTATTCGTCTTAAAGAACTTGGATTTAATTATTATAAAACCTGATGTGAAAACAATACAATTGAAAACGAATCGTAAAAAATTTGTTTTTGTTTTGTTTTTACTTGCTTTGACTGCTTACCGATGTAACACCTTTGTACTTTTGTTATAATACATCGGCGCATTATATGGGGCCAGTAGCCCGGACTGGAACCTGTCGCTTTCAGGGCATCGACCCCGGGACCCAGGATTTTGGTTTTCGTCCTTTCACAAAAAAGAATAATGATACCGGACCTAAGGGACTGCCTTGCGTGACTACCCGAGTCGCAGTACCGAGAAGACTCCGCCCAGTTTTTTTGGATTAACTAATGTCCATCTTGAGCAATGCCGTCATCAAAAATTACCTGCGGTTATTTAAATTTCAGTGTATTTGATAGATGAACATAATTGCTACATACCATCGCCTAAAGATAAACTTAATGTGAGAATTAATAAGTCTTCAAAAACTCAAGAAATCTAAGAGCATTATAGTGATAGTACTCGTTACATGTAATGGATCAATTGGAGTAAAGCATTAAATATTTCTGAATATATATTTATGTACAATAAATTCAGCATTAAATATCTAACATTTCCGTTTCAAGTAGGTAAAAATAAATAAATTATTGTTGACATGGATCTAAACCGATACCCGTTTCATTGATAGCAAGAGCCTATTTCAATAAACATTGGTCACACCACTTAAATTCACCATCCTATACAATCCACGGTAGATGTTGATGATGCGTTAAATTCTGAAATAAATACAATAAGGTCTAAATTTCAACGGACCCTACCGTTACTGTATGTAGAAATTGCTCAACGGCAGCAGTTTGACATGTGTTCAGAATCATCAGCTCGTGACGCCGATGAGGTGCGTTCGGATATCGATAATTCGACAATGACACGCCCAACTGACCGGGAAGAGAGAAATTGTGATGCAGTATCTATACGGATCGATGATGAATCGGAATCGATAGATTAAATTATGCCCTTTTATGGCGAAGTATGAGAAATTAAAGTGCACGAGAACGATAGTCACAAATTGGTAAATATTTAGTATTTGATAGTTAATTTATAATACTGAACTTTTAACGATAAATCAAGAGTTAATAGGTAGTCTTGTATGATAGTATTCGTCTATTCGGGCTATAGTAATATCGCTTCTTTTTAAAAGTTAACAATTTTACATGTAAAACGTGGAAATAGAACAATACTAATTTAATTACGCAATTCGTAATAAATTTTGATAGTCTAAATTTTCCTAGTAAAATTAAATTAAATGAAAGCCACCAGATACGATTGCTTAAGAAGACGATAATTTACACTAAGATCTTGCTATTGGTTAATATCGATGCTTCGGTGTTAGGTGACCATGTTCATTACAAAATTAATGGCAACCAGTTTGAGACGAACACATTTTGAAATACAAACGTTTTAAAAAGACAATTTTTTAGTGATAAAAATATTAGTTGGCACAACCTTTTCGTTGAATGTATAACCAGTAATAAGAATACGTAAGTAGTAATAAGAGAATCGGTGACACATGATTACCAATAGTGGAAACGATACTCATATTACAAAGCTGTCAGCTGCTAGCCATCTACAAAATAATTATGATATAAATTTCATCACTGTGAATCTACACATTTTCTATTACGATCCTGATAGAAATGTATTTGGAAGAAAACTAATTGTTTAATTTTTCAATTTCATTTGTAAACAAAGATATTCAACACCTAATTATATTTTTGTTATTATTAACACAATTTCATAGTAGGTATCTAGTAGCCATACCTTTAAACAGTTGGACTTATCGTTAAATCTAGCTTCAAGAATCATTTTAATAATCACAATAATGTTGTCTGATACATATTGTTAATTTATTTATTTATTTAATAAAGAAATGATGGAAGTTTCTTTAAACAAGATGTCTAAGATTATTGGAAATGGAATAGTTTAGATCATAATTGACTATTCCAAAGATTTTTTCGAAAATGTAATTAATGTAATTTTATGTTATTGAAATTATATTATACAAAACTTGTCTTTGTAAGTATTAAAAAATTAATAGATATTACAATGATGTTGTGAATTTCGTATTTTACTTTTTGAGAAGATACGACAATAAGGATTACAAAATTATTGAAAACCATCGAGCATTCTACTCAAGTAGCAATTCAAAACAGCTTTACAACAATCATAAATTCTTATGCAAAACGACATAATATCTACATAAAATCAAAATTATTATCACCTACGTACAAAAAACCCGACATAAAAATTGCATATCAGAAAACGATTTGCTAGAACCTTTGTCCTTGATAATGTCCTCTTCGAGGTCCTTCGAACAAACGTGACTCTGCGACCACAAACAGGTTTCGAAAAGATATAACTTTAAAGTCTGACGCCATCGATGCATAAACACAAAGTGGACGAGAATGTTATTGGCGAGATAGGCGATAAATGTTTAAAACCATCGTACCATGAAGGCGTTAATAACAAAAAACATACAACTGTTAATGTCATCAATAAATCACTTCAAATTTCTGCAGTAACAAAATATGCTCATGCTTAATTAGTATTTTTATACCTTGTACAAATTCTAATAAACATGGTTGGAATGGCTGTCACTGTTCGCTTAAATGGCCATAAAAAGAAAATCTCAAGATGAAATTGCGGAAATACAGAGAAGTTGTTTATATGAGATATGATAGCCACTTTCTAGTTGAACTGTTGGTACATTAGTAGCTGACAAATAAGAACAAAACGTCTAATGTATTGGTTTTCCAAAGATGAATCATTACTGCTGTATAATAATATGAAAAAATATAATACGAGGTGTATAAAAAATTCTTGGTTATATTCGTTTGTACAAGCCAATAAAGTACAGTCGTATGTATTAGTGATGTTGAACCAAATTTAGGAGTCCTCCTTTCCTTAAAGCCAATTCGTTAATAATATTTATTTATGTACTTATATTTTTGATTAAACAGATAGCCACAGTCTGATGATAAATGTTTAATCACCTATCTTAAAATCACCAGGAATATAAAACTTCTGTTGGCTTAAAATTATACTGGCTAAGTAGATTGTATGCATTAGGAATGTCTATGCATGTCTACTATAATGCCATTTTTTATGACATTAAAATTCTCTTGACTGTATCTCCAAATTTTACTTTAAATTATTTCATTTTTATTATTTCTTTGTTTATCTCAGCCATTTGCATTGTATAATAATATAATTGATTCTTAAATTAACCACTTATACTCTTTGTTAACTATCAAATTAAAAGCCATAAATTATAGTGTTTTGCCTACCTACTACGCACCAGCAATCTTTTTGTTTTCAACTGATTTATGTGATTAATTATCAGCTACGCGCCATATCCATTGGTACTCCAGAATCTTAGCTCCATGCAGCCTGAGGGCAGTGCATCTTTTGGCCTTTTTACTCTTTTTTCGGAATCCGACCGGACTGCCTGAGAGATTGCCTGCCTTTATCGAACACCGACAAGATTAATTATAAATACAATTACTTTTGATTGCGGTCGTCAGCTTTAACAGTTGAACGAGAAGGAAGATTGAAGATCCTTTTTTGTTTTATATTGCCTGATGATATTTTTACGAGTAATATTATGTCATTCGACCGGTGCGATCGTTATGTTTTCTCTTAATGGTTTGATGGATTACATATGATTTATATTACCTATCAACTTAAGTTACCTATCAACGTAAGTTATCTATCAACTTCATTTTAAGGTTTGCCTCAAAATGCTTGACGGCTTTTGAGAACTTGTTTAAAACGATCCTTGTGATGGCTGCTCACATGAGATAATAATAAAGATAAGATTTTATTATTATTGCCTTACGTCTTTTGAGAATTGTTTTAAATGTTATATCCTTACCTATGAACAATGAATTGCCTGATCAGACACCCACATTGTATTTACAATAATTGCCAATTAAATTCCCAACAAAACCTGCGCATGACATAGCAATGATCGAAACTAAATACGTTGATGAACTCAACACATTGTTTTTGCTCACGCGCGGACCTCGTCCGTATCCGCGAACAATTCATTTAGCATTTTCAAACATCAATGCTAATCAGATGACATTTAGTTATTATTCAAAATCTCATCTGAATCGTAGCGCAATTAATGCGTCCGAAATTGCACAAGCGAGAGAAAGGATAGCCTTCAAACTTTGCAATGTCAATTGGGTTGCCTTTTGGTGAACTATGTGCCTAGAGCTAATAAAAATCACTGTGAACTTTAAATAGATAATACGCAACTGAATCATTCCTTTTTCGCGTTTAGATATAGTATATAGGACGATTTGACATTTGCGGGGTTTATAGAGTAATCATTGTAAAACTGTTGGCAGTGACTGAATGAGGAAAGCCAGGAGGCTTACGATCGGCAGTGGACGGAACAAGGCTGTTTAATTGATTATTTTTAAACTTTTCTCTATGATTTCACTACAATTTTTCTTTTTGAATCAGGGTCGAGAGTTGGCCTTTTTGTTTTAGAGAGTCAAGGACCCCATGTAATGTCATTATCACCAACCCCATTGCTGGACATAGGCCTCTCCAATTTGTTCATCACTAAGCTGGATCCTGGCCTTCACACGTCCAGCGATTACCAGCAGATCATAAATTAAAATATTTTTGATCTTGTTTAATCTTTTTTGCAATAACACGACCCTTAGACTTTTTGCCAACAAAATTATAGATAAGCTGATAGTAATTGCTAGAATTTACCCATCATTTCCTCTTATTATTCCATTATCGAGTACACTTATGTTCCTCGAAGAAAATTACACGTTTTTACGTAAACCGATACAAAATAGATTACACTTTCACTAAATAGGCTAACTGTTGTACCGTAACGGAGACTGTAAACCTACTTTAAGAATAAAACAGGACTTCTTTAAGAAGAGTACCTACAGAAAAACTATTATAAATAGTAGTATCAACAGACAGGTTAGTTATCGCAATGTACAGTACCTCACCCCACTTTTTCCTATAGCTACTGCTTACAGTAGCTCTTAAGCTAACTAAGGTATTTGTTGAGATTGTAGCCTCACAACTGGAGGTAGGGTTTACTTCTGTACCACTTCTACTTCTAAACCCACTGCTGCACATAGGCCTCTCACCAGCAAATCAATCTAAGTAGATTTCTACTCCGCTAACAAACGGCGAGATTTCATAAAAGCAGTTAATCCTAAATTGCTGAAAGTAGAAATTCAACAAAGCATTTATTTGATAAACATGCCAAGCTTAACGATTATAGTATACTTACTTTACGTCCACGTAAAATACTTTCCTTGTTAATGACTTGCTTTCTTGCTATGCCTTGTTCAGTATAACTAATTTCTACCGCATGATACGAGGTCAGGAATGAGGGTAATATGTACGAGAGTTTGAAAAGTGGGCTACTAGATAGAGGTCGAAGAGTACCTGACCTCTTTGCGGTAATAACTCTTGTTTTCTACGGGAGCGGGCGGTCTCAGGAAATTTTCGGTTGAGTGAACGGTTAGAGTGGTGAGCCTGTCTTTTGTTCCGCATCAAGAAACAGTAATAAAAAAACTTCTTTTGTAGTGTTTTAAAGTGAAGGAAATTATTTTTTCTACTAATTAACAGTTTAACATAAAATTTAACGGATAAATTTAACAGTAATAAAAAAACTTTTTTTGTAGTGTTTTAAAGTAAAGGAAATTATTTTTTCTACTAATTAACAGTTTAACATAGAAATTTAACGTATTTTATTATCGTAATAGAAAAAAAATATTTTCTATTACAATAATAAAATATGCTTGCTGCGTTCAATAATTTTATGGTAGGTATATTTTGAACATATTTAATTATACCTTGCCAAACCCCTACGGCCGAATACATGATCCACAACACAATCCGTAATCCACTTGACTGCTGAATTCAACCTTTATATGTACTTAGATATGTATTGAGCACACCATATTGAGACTAGGTAGGTACCTATGGTGGACATTTATTGTTGTAAAATTTAAATTGTTATACCTATCTACAAGCTACAAACCAGATACGTCTTTAACCTTTTTTATTACATTGCGTCTGGAATTTGAGGAAAAACAATATTTAATTCTGTTTTGTCATTTATCATGGTCAGCATTTTTGGGTTAAACATAAATTAATTTAAAATCAGTAGGCAATTAATTAAAAAACAGTTAATCCAATTTCGGATCCAAAAATTGATGCTATTTGGTTAGAATCCCACTCATATGTAAATATTTGAACGAATTATTACAGTTTTAAAACATCTATGGTATTTCTTGACAGCAAAACATGGTAACTTAATATTGCAAGTTGTTTTTTTCCAACGTAACACATAAAATCACCAGCCATCCATATTAATGGGCAAATCAAATCAACCGACGCATGGCACAGACCAATACGGAAATAATATACATTCTATTAATACAATACGTAAGGTCGTCCGTTCGTATTCCATCTGTTCTGCGTTCTTAAGCCGCATGTACACGAACGAACACGAACATAGCCATAGCGAACATCAAGACAACATCATGTTGATCCAATCCTAAAAAGTGCACCCGCGAGTGTCTTCAAAATACAATGGTCTTTAGAACACGTTAAGGAGTCGAATAAACTATATTGCCTTTTAAACATATCACAATACATACATACCCACCCGTTCCCAAAGCAAGTCGGTAACAGAAAATCAAAGAATTTACCATAAATATAATGGTATGATATAATACACAAATACAATATGAACACCCAGAAAGAGAACAAGGACAATGAAATGCTTGCATATTCGTGGTATCTTTGTTGAAGTACGATAGGATGGTAGAACGTATTACTTTAGGATTGGAGCATTTGTGGTACTTTAGGATGTGGTCTGATATTTTATTTATTTATTAATATTTTATGTACAAATAGGATCATCTCAAACATGTTTGACTAAGAGTGTTGATGTCCGGTAATGGTTCGCAACTTTGTTCATACGTGCATACTCGGCTTTACATTCAACTTTAGAAAACGGCTTAATGATAATAGACTCTATTACAAGGCAATAAAGTACCCGTTCTAAGACCAGTTTCTTAGACCGTATAGAAGCGTTGGAAAGTGGTATAATGACAACCATTTGAATAATGATAAAAGATAAAATTTTTTTTTTTACTACTCCATCTCGACGGATGTGGGAGGATTCTATCTGATAAGATTATCTGTCGGATATATCTGGTTGATATGTGATTTTAATTGAACAAACTTATAGCGTTGGTGAGCGATTAAAAATTGATTAACGCAATCTCTGTTTTAAATGTGAGTTTTAGAGAAACTTTACGAGCTTAAATATACTCTTAAACGTATAAAGATACTAACTAACTAGAAGGTGTAGTATAATTATGTAGGAAGTACCTACATAATTATGTGTTTGCTTTAAGCAAGTGTAACAAGAGTTTTTTTTATAGTGTCTCGACATAATGGCTTCCCTTCGCCTGATAGAAAGCGAAAGAGAAGCCCAAGTCGCTGTGACAACGGGCAAGTAACTGGTCAGTTACCTGTCAGTTGCCACCGCCATGCTGGGCCAACCCTAACCCCCCCACGAGCTCCGGAAACCCTACTCACCAGCAGAAACACGACTCAGAGGTCATTTGACTGCGGTATTCTATAGGGTGGAGGTCCTTCCCCGGACGGGCGGCTCAATTCGAGCGAAGATTCGCTATGCCCTACCTCTCTTAATCTTTATAATAATACACGGTAATTTTATAAATTTTAAACTAGCTATTTATCAATTGTGATACGAAATTAAAATTTTACAACCCAATAAATATCTATTTCAAATCTATATTTCAACAAAAGTATTGCAAAGCCACAAAGCCAATATTAATTAATCCGCTAATGATTCATTAAGAGAAAACAACAATTTATTTTTACTGGGCCCCGGCAGTATTTTTCATTGCTTTTATATAGACACTAAGCATTTCGTATCATCTCAAATCCAACTGAGTTGACAAGTGTAGATCACAATAATCTTAAAAGTATTTTTGCGGAAAGCCTGAGCGAGTAAGCTCCAAGCCATCCTCACCGGTCCATGGTGCATCCTGCCGAATAACAAACGAGACGCTAGCAACCGAAGGGTGGCGGTATAATCATCACAATTGAAGGGGTAGCTAAACACCACAGGCCAATGACGGGCAGCAGCGTCACCGGAGCGCAAAGCTACGCGCTGCAATTGCCATCCCGCCTGCCCAGCATGGCGATATCTTCCAGATGTTTGCCCTTAGTAGCGAACATATGGAGAGGCCAAGCAGAAGTGGACTGCAATAAGCTGATCATGATGATGACAGGATTAGAACTTTGGCCTCTCGGTTCTTAAACCATAATCACTAGACCAACAAGGCAATCACTCCACAAATAACCTTTAATAGGTTCGAATAAACATATTAATACGACGATAAACCTTGACACCACCTGTTTTATAAGTTTTCATTAAAGGTTACATCTTTAACTTCAAGGATCATTACTTCCTGTTTTTTTTTATAGTAGCTCGACAAAATGGCTTCCCTACGCCTGATGGAAAGCTATAGAGAAGCCCAGGTCGCTGTGACAACTAGCAAGTAACTGGTCAGTTACCTGTCAGTTGCCACTGCCAAACCGGCAAAACCCTGACCCCCCACGAGCTTTGGAAAAATTACTCACCAGCAGAAATACGACCCGGAGGTCATTTGGCTGCGGTATTCTATAGGGTGGAGGTCCTCTTCCCCGGACGGGCAGCTCAATTCTAGCGAAGATTCGCTATGCCCTACCTCCCTGTGAGTGTCCTACTCGAACTTCAACTCTAGTGTACTTCTTTTTATTACAGTGTCGTTAAATCACAAGATATAGCCACATTCTATAATGTTTAAAGTCATAGAATTTGACCCCCACGTGACAGGCTCTGCCTAGTGTGGGAGTCACAGAATGTAAAAACACCATTAGGCTTCTGTTTTTGATTAATAAACACATTTTTATTTTTTATTTTAGAACAAAACAAGAAAGACTATGTTAAGTACTTTCCTATATTAGGTATTCGTCGTCCGTCTGCTCAAAGGTTCAATGACCGCGATATCCCTCAGGATGCCTATGCTCGCCTGCCACCTACGTTTAGGCATTCCTGTCACCTGCGAGTAGGCGTAAGAGTAAGGATGATCGGGTGACACTTACTTCTATACTTGTGAAATTTCTATAGAGGTAGGTATCTATAGTTCATTCGCGTTAAGAAAATAGTGACTGACAGGTCACTGACAGGCCACTAGCCAATTAAAACGCTAGAAATTATAATTTCCTGTCAGTGACCTGTCAGTCACTATTTTCTTAACGCGAATGAACTATAGTTCTTATACGACTGGCTCTATGGCTCATTTGGTAGTGACCTCTGCGTTCTCAGGCAAGGGTCGTGGGTTCGATTCCCACACAGTACAAACATATTTGTGTTCATCAACATGTGTGTTTGAACTGGTGTGGGTGTTTTATATGTATAGTAAGTATTTATTTACAAAAAAAAGGTATCTAAGCAAGTTTATCAGTTGTCTAGTAGTAGTCGGCTTAGTTAGAGGCTAGACAGCGATGTGTGGCCAATAGTGGCATGTCTTGGGTTATTTATAATAGTTTAAATGGAAAATCTTTATATTTGATGGATGTCAATTCTCATTGATTATAACTTTCAATGATTATGGGATGAGTAAAGCTTCCAGATGTCCAGGTCTCCAGGTCCCCAAAGTGGCGAACAACTGGGGAATCCTATGTCCAGCAAATGTTCATATCCTACCTACATACTGTTAGAGGAGAATAATCAACAGCTGTGGCACAGCACTATTCGCCACGCTCAAGAGTCACCGCACTAACGTTGACAGTTGAAGTTTGACACTGACAGCTGTTATAGAGCTTCCGCCAATTATTACTTTTTCTCTCTCTGGTTGAATGAGTGTTTGTAATCGGATTCTGTTAATAAATACTTTCAGATTATCAATTCTTGTGTTATCAATACCTACATATTTTATCTTTGATATCTTAATGGGTTACGCCTAGGTACCGTAGACCCTCTTCATGCACTGTATTTAATGACTAGTTTAATTATCTATCAGTTAACCCACTATTACCCGCATGATAGCTAATAGTAGCTTAACAGGTTCTGTATCTTATCCTATTTGATACATAACAATTGAAATTATATTTTTTCAGGAAATTGGATAGGAAAAGGGTTAAAGTGTTTACTACTACTGCCGCATCTCCAAAAAATATTTAATACCTAATATTTTAATACTTTTTAGTGTTGTGTCCTATGTATCACATTTGATACATAATAATTGAAATTATTTTGTGTCTGGAACGTGGACTGGAAAAGGGTTAAACGTGTTTACTTTCTACTAAAGCATCTCCTAAAAATGTTAAATATCTTCAATTGTTTTTATCTTACGTTTAACCGTGAGACATCGAATACAAACAAATACTCTGAACCAGATTTAATCGCAAACTAATTTAGCAACAATTTTGAGCAACGAGATATGCCTTTCAAAACATCTAGTTACAATAACACCCGCAATCCAAACGCAAGCAATACGCGTGAGAATCGAGATCCGTTACAAAAGACAAACGACACATTAAAAATGTAATTAAAGAAAAAAAATCTTACCCCGAGTGTGTGAGAAAAAAAATCCGACCTTTAGTTTGCACACAGTCTAATTTCAATGTCACAGACACAGCACAACACGAGAGCGCTAACTCAAAAAGAAATCGATCCGATCTGACGCGATTGGTCGGTTCCAACGTTCGATATTCGAATGGGCCTATGGCGTGCGAGCGCGCATGCGTACAACATCAACGCTTGTCGCGGACTGAGGTGGTTTCATAAATGACTTCGGTCGGCGCGAGAGCTTGTTCCATTCACGTCGTTAACTTAACAGCTGCATTGCCAAACTAATTTCTACTCTATTCCATACAAAATAAGTTTTATAATGCATTCATCAAAGGCTGGCTTAAGTGTTGTTTGGTTATGGGCAACTTGTTGCCACCTCGGTCTCCTTCGACATGAGTTGAGTTTTTTGCAACGTCTCGCTTCAATTTCTTCTTTTATTTTGATTCGATAAATAACTGACTGTTATGATGAGAGAAAATATGTCGCTTGCGTCATTTTTGCGGAATGAAAATAGCTTGGGGAATAAAAACTTATGATGCGTTAAGAAAGTGGTTTTCGAATTTAAGGTTACAAGCTTTACGATTGGCCATGTTCAGGTGAATGATCATCGCTTATTATGACCATAAGTGTCGATACGCTCTTTGGTCATACGGCCTTTATTAAAGTGTGACTACAATAATTGAACAAGTGACAGTGAAATTTCAAAGTAATGTCACCATACTCCCTCATCTAGAGGGATTTGCAGAAGGCGACTAAGGGAATATCAGACAACGGGTAGCGTTTACCTGGGTACAAATAAAATCTACTTACTACGGTCACTGACCCGTCTGCCAAGCGTGGTGGCTAAGGCAAATCTCTCAATAATGATAATAGGGATGTTTTGGGAGTCAAAATAATTACATTATATTTAGTCCGTATTTTAAATCATAAAAATGTATTGGTCACGTAATTATCCTTTTTTCATTCAAATAAAAAATAGCAAAGATACAAGGCATCAAAAGTTAGGAGTCTTTGACGTCACTCCCTCCCGTAAAAATGCCTCACCGAGTGACGTCACGCGTAATTTCAACGAGCTATAACATTGAAATTTTTATTCTAATTTACAAATAAAAAAATACGTGTCTTGTATTTTTGAATAACCTAAAAGATGGACTAATTACATTTTTAACCATAATAGCCTATTGTTCTTGGGGAACGCTTATGTCCAGCAGAAGACGTTTACAGGATGATGATGATAATTACAATATTACGAAAAATATTGCTTGCAGTATAGGTAATACTGATGCAGTGAGACCTAAAGGTCCAGATGTTTTGTAAACGATCATAGTTATGAAGACAATCATGATACTGTTACCTTATAAGTACTGTAAATTTGATGACGGTAGTAAACTCCGTCTTAATTTAATTTGTTTTAAAGGTAAACAAACGCGGCCTTAACGGGATTTCAAATATATGGCGGACATTATGCGATCAAGTTGGAAGGCAGCAAATGAGATATAATTGAGAATCAATGTAAAGTAAGACCTCATTGTTGCACCCTAAATACTTTAGATTCTTTTATTTTTTAATTGTTCGTGATTATAACTTGAATGAACGTTTTGTACGAGTATATGTATCAGCTTTGCACTGAGCTTTTAACTGATCTAACCATATCTATAATACACTATGACTGGCTCGATAGCTCATTTGGTAGTGACCACAGCCTTCTGAGCCAAGGGTAGTCGGGTTAGTTTCCCGCACAGTACAAACATTTGTGTTCATGAACATGTTATCGTCTGTTTGTATTGATTTAGAAGCTTACTACATATGTAATATGTTTTTATTTATAAAAAAAAGTATCTAAGTAAGGTTATGAGTTGTCTAGTACTCATAGTACAAGCTTCAGCTTAATTTGGGGCTAGATGGCGATGTATGGCCCAGAGTGGCCTTGGGTTATTTAATATTTATTTATGTTTTTATTACTATTAATCTAAATGTAATCTAAACTATAATAATATTATAAAGAGGAAAGATTTGATTGTTTGTTTGTTTGTTTGTTTGTTTGTTTGTTTGTTTGTTTGTTTGATACGAATAGGCTCCGAAACTACTGGACCGATTTGAATAATTCTTTCACCGCCGGATAGCTACAGTATCTGCGCTGAACATAGGCTATATTATATTTAAAAAAAGTTAGGGATCCGTGCTAAAACTCCAATAATGTAACCCAAATTTACCAAAAAGATTTTAATCTACAAAAAAAGAAAAGATCTTACATACTGACGTCTCTTGGCATCGTTCCCATAGCAACCGAAACTGTTATGACATCTAAATAAATAAATTCTAATATGAAATCGTACTTTCACGTAAAAACTACTGAAAGGATTTTGATGAAACTTTACAGGAATGTTATTTATGCATCAGATTTACACACAGGCTATAGATTACAAGGGTATCATACATTTTTGAATTTACAATTTCGGCAGAATATGTTACATACTTTTTGAAATGACCATAGATACTGTCATCTAAACTATAATATTATAAAGAGGAAAGATTTGATTGTTTGTTTGTTTGTTTGTTTGTTTGTTTGTTTGTTTGTTTGTTTGATACGAATAGGCTCCGAAACTACTGGACCGATTTGAATAATTCTTTCACCGCCGGATAGCTACAGTATCTGCGCTGAACATAGGCTATATTATATTTTAAAAAAAGTTAGGGATCCGTGCTAAAACTCCAATAATGTAACCCAAATTTACCAAAAAGATTTTAATCTACAAAAAAAGAAAAGATCTTACATACTGACGTCTCTTGGCATCGTTCCCATAGCAACCGAAACTGTTATGACATCTAAATAAATAAATTCTAATATGAAATCGTACTTTCACGTAAAAACTACTGAAAGGATTTTGATGAAACTTTACAGGAATGTTATTTATGCATCAGATTTACACACAGGCTATAGATTACAAGGGTATCATACATTTTTGAATTTACAATTTCGGCAGAATATGTTACATACTTTTTGAAATGACCATAGATACTGTCATTTCTTGAATTTGTCAAAGAAATTGTCACATGACAGGTACTGACATCGAAGCCTGGAAGTATCAAGTACTATTACTTCTATGCATCGAAGTCAATACGTAATTATCGGAAATTCACAACAAACAGTGATATAAATATTTGTGAACCGTCGGCTTACTTTCAGGATAAAATTCTTCGGAAGATACTATAAGCAAATTGCTATAGCTAAAAATACGACCAACTTGAAAACACACCACCGGTGTTTCTTGCATCAATGCTGCTATCAGCTTGGAGGCTCCTCATTTAGCAGCAAATCGGAACAACATTTAGGAATAGTGCACAGTCGAACAGATCTAGCATAATCCGTGAACAAGGCATCCTGAATCATAGTGTCATGAAGCTCTAAGAACCCAAAAAATATGAATGCATTCTTTTAAGGTTTAGGAAGGCTCACATAATGAAAACTGCGATCTGTGCATGCATAATAAATATTTTTCTTTTCTAATCCGATGTTATAATTTCTGTACCCTATACTATGTAATAGTATGTATGTATTTTAGCCTAATAAAATAGTTTTAATTACGCATGGGGTAGGGGATGTGAATTTGTGTTCGACCCACGGTTGGATGTGAGGGATCGGCCTTTCATTATTCTTCGATTATAGAGATCTATGTCCAGTAGTGGACTATAATAGGCTGATGATGATGAATTACGCATGTCGAAAGAAAATAGCGCTATTAAAGTAGGTATTGCTTTTTGGTCGGCATCATTATCGCTAAATCATTTTCAAGGTAATTTCATGTAGGTACTAAGATGAAAAATGCCCTAGGTTTTGAGTTTACGGCAAGTAACTGGTCAGTTACCTGTCAGTTGCCACTGCCATGCTTTTTTTTACCTGGGGAATCCCTTCGGACCTTCGGTGTCTGCAACGGGGATGCAGACACCGGTGTGCAGTGCCAAGTTATCCCGCTAAACCCCACGGTGACCCACCATCGCCGCCAAGCCCAGGGGAGTCTGGATCCTCAGTAAGCGACTCTACCACGGCTCCCCCGGTAAGGCGGTGTGCCGCACAACGGCTCGCCCTCTGTGCGCGTGAGCGCGCACCGGGAGCATGCTCGGTCACGACGCACGCCCCCTCCCAGCGGAACCCGTGCCGGGCGCTGGACGACCCCGTGCCCGATGCCCAGGTCCCAGCGGCGGAAAAAGATGTTCATTCCGCCTTCTACGGCTACGGCCGTTCTCGCACTATGCCCTCTACTGCCTGCCCTAAGTTAAAGGGACACGCGGAGCACGGCGCGGCCACCTACCTACCTGGCCCCACGGCCACCACTACACAGGGCCACAGCCCTACATTCACACACGGCCCTAAGGCCGTTGGGTTGCACAGGATAGGGAGAAATCCCCCGAAGGGCACTCCTCTTCCTCTGCGACCCTCGCCGAACAACCCAGCGCTTAGCGCTGGTGCCGCCAAGCGGCCCACCTCTGCCGGCGGGAGCGGGACGAGCGAGGCTCAGTCCCGCTGCCGGCGCCGCCCACCTGCGGCCCACCGACCTGGGGTCCCTCTTTGTTCCGGGTCGTGGGGGCCCGACCCGTACTAAGCCCCCCCCGAACCGGAAGTCATTTGGCTGCGGTATTCTATAGGGTGGTGGTCCTTCCCCGGACGGGCAGCTCAATTTAAGCGAAGATTCGCTATGCCCTACCTCTCTTAAAGACATCAGTGTTTAAAAGACGTCGCTAGATATTATAGTATTGCGTTTACGTTAACTGCATCACGTATTGCGTTTGTTATTTGTGTCAAACCATGTTCAGATTTCTCAGCCTTCGAATCGAATATATCTTCATTTTGTTTCTAGCATCCATTAATTTTAGCATTGTAAGCGTGTGTATAGGTTATATTAGTTGATAGAAAATATGAGAGGTCCTTCCTAAAACACCAACAATGTATGAAATGTTTAGCTGAAATAATTGATTTATCCGAAGCGAAGCGAGGAGCGGGCTGCTAGTGACTTATAAAAATGAAATCCTAAACTGAATAAAAAATAATACATGTATACTAGGTAAATAGAAATACTTCCACTGTAATCTAAGCTTACAATAAAATGTATGAAATTGTCTCTAACTCGTTGATATCTTTACTTGGCAGATGTTGGTCTTCGCTATGTCAAAATCATCCTCGCATTTGAATAACGTTATCCAACACAATTGGTAATGATTAATAAGACACCAGTGAAGCACAGTATAAATTTTCACCAAGTAACTGTCCATTTCGTGCGTTTTTCCTTTTTTTTTTGTAAATTTATAAGATTAATTAAAATGCAACTAAAGAAACAAAACGTGGAAAAACCTTTATTTAAAACCAGATGGTTAGTGGGAATTGTTTGTTTCTTATAATTGTTTATTATTCAGTTATTCCAAGAACGTCTCGGTATAAAGTACCAATGGATTTACTTCGACCATTCGTCGTCCACTGTAGTAGTTTTATATACAGTCAGAAGAAATAATCTGTATTTACACACTTTACAACTCTGTCACATTGAATCTTCAAACTTTTCTCGCTTCGTGTAATATTGTTGATATGCCATTTATTATTGTGACAAGATTCTAAAGTTATTTTTAATGCTGTTTACTGTACAAAGTGGTAAGTTACATCTAACAAAATACCGATGACAAATAAACCCCGATTTTAATGTAACCCTTTCAATTGCAGCTAATTTAGTAGTCACCACATACAAAATAATGATATCAGTTATTTACCATTTTTATTTGACACTAGCTGTGCCAGCGGCGTCGCGCGCGTGCATATCGGGTTTCAAAAATAACGGACTTCCATAAATTGGTACCTATATTTTAAGTTAGACTTCTGGTAATACATTGGTGAAAACCACATATAGTTCCGTCCAGTAGTTTACACGTGATGCGCGATCAAACATACAGATAAAATTTCTCCCGTTTTCCCAACACTGCTCTGCTCCTATTGATTGTAGCGTGATGAAAAGTATACTATAACCTGCCCAGGAGTATGAAGAATAACTGTACCAAGTTTCATCAAAATCCGTTTAGTAGTTACTTATAACTACTTTAATTAATAAAAGTACCTACGCTTAATAATTTTTAATTTGAACGAATATTTTACAATATAACAACAAAAGAAATTCATATAAACTATTTAAACACTAAAAGTCGCGCTGATAAGCACGGTTTCTCAATATCAATTATTGTCTGTCAATAAGGTCGATCGCTCTGAACGCATCAACATCCAAATATTGAATGAAGCTAGCTCTTTTTTTTTTTTTTTTTTTCTAAATGACTACGATGATGGCCAGGACGGCCTTGTCATCATCACCGGACTGTTGGGGGAGCGGAAGGCTCTCAAAGCTAGCTCTCGGACCTCCCGCTTTTTTATACCCTACCGCCGCCGCGACCCGTGTCGAGTGCGGCAACCGTTACACAAAAATAATCCTTATAGCATGATTCAGTATTCACGTGCGACGGCGCGATGGCTTATTTCATGTATAAGTTTGGTGTTTCTATACCGATTTCTATGATTCTTTTTTTATTGAATAGGTAATAATGATAACTTTTTTAAATTACGGATGAATGAGAGTATTATAAACGTAAGAGTAAACAAATATAATCAGAATGCTCCGAACTGCTAAGCTATCAGGAGTTACACGTGTTATTGCGAGTCAACCATAAAAGATAGACATATGCTGTTGCGGGATATTTTTTAGTCAATTTTATGTAAAATATTTCTGTCATACATAATTTCTATGTAACTTTAACCATTAAGGCTGCACACGCGACGGAAGCTTAAAAAATGGAGTAACTTCTCCCGTTTTCCCAACATTTCCCTTCACTACTCTGCTCCTATTGATCGTAGCGTAATGAAAAGTATACTATAACTTGCCCAGAAGTATGAAGAATAATTGTACCAAGTTTCGTTAAAATCCGTCGAGTAGTTTTTGTTTCTATAAGGAACATACAGACAGACAGACAGACAGACAGACAGACAGACAGACAGACAGACAGACAAAAATTTTACTGATTGCATTTTTGGCATCAGTATCGATCACTAATCACCCCCTGATAGTTATTTTGAAAATATATTTCATGTACAGAATTGACCTCTCTACAGATTTATTATAAGTATAGATTTTAACAAAGTTGCGCGCGTAAAATTGCTAATTGGCAGCCTCGCCTTAAACTTTGAGGTAATCGTATGGAACCTGTTTGGTTTTATTTTGACTGTAACCTCAAAATGAGTACAGATGTGATAGTATGTAGAAGGTAAACACAGCGGGATTAATTTTGTCGAATAATTTTATCCAAAGATAGGTAGTGGGTCATTAAATAGGACATGAGTGGAACTGGGTGGAGGGGACGAGGTTGCACTAAGAAAGGGAAGGCCTGCGTGAAGGATGACATGACTGGAAGAGGGTGAATCTCCCAGAAAACTTAGACTCGCGAACATTTGGGTGCATGAACATGTCTGTTTGTATTGGTCTGGGTGTTTTCTATGTATAATATGAATTGATTTAAAAAAATGTATCTAAGTAAGTTGATCAGTTGTCTAGTACCCATAGTACAAGCTTGGGCTTAGTTTAGGGCTAGATGGCGCTGTGTAGCCCCACGTGGCATGTCTTGAATTAAAAAAAAATCATATGAAGAAACTGGTGGTGGTATAACCATCACAGTTGAAGACGTAGCTAATTACCACAGACCGATGACGCGGACGGGCAGCAGCGTCACCGGAGCGAGAAGCTACGTCCTGCGATCGCCAACCCGCCTGCCCAGCGTGGCGATTATGGGCATATCCTCCAGATGTTTGCCCTGAGTGGTGAGTAGCTGGAGAGGCCTATGTCCAGCAGTTGTCTGCAATAGGCTGGTGATGATGATGATTAAGAAACAATATAAGGACTCATAATACTTCCGGCGTCACTAACTAGATAAACCTATAGGCTTTCACCGGCATTCTGTTATTTCGTAATCGAACCGATCGCATTCGGATAACAAATACCAGCCTTCCTCGGATGCCGTTGCAATTGGCTGCTCAATCGACCATGTTTGCTGCGGAATGCGAAAGATATGCATCTCTTATACAATGTTTCATAATATTGCCATGTATCCCCCTTCCTGATGAAAATTAAGTACGGAACTCAGGGGAACGAAAATGGAGAATCTACTGGTCCCAGTTCTATGTATCACATTTGATACATAGCAATTAAAATTGTATTGTGTCTGGACGGTAGACAGGAAAAGGGTTAACATGTTATTCTTCCTACATACGAGTATGTATGTGGAAAATTTAGACCCGTGCGCATATAGTATGTGATTTTGCAGTTTTTTTCATTATGAGAACATAATAATAAGAAGAGTTTCTTAATCCGGAAGCATACGGACAACACCAATATTATCCTTTTAACCCTACAAAAACTGGTTTGTTCCCACTAGTACTACCGATGGACTACTGGGAATGAGGTTTAAGAGAGGTAGGGCACAGCGAATCTTCGCTCGTATTGAGCTGCCCGTCCGGGGAAGGACCTCCACCCTATAGAATACCGCAGCCAAATGACCTCCGGATCGTGTTTCTGCTTGTGAGTAGGGTTTCCGGAGCTCGTGGGGGGTTAGGGTTGGGCCGGCATGGCAGTGGCAACTGACAGGTAACTGACCAGTTACTTGCCAGTTCTCACAGCGACTTGGGCTTCTCTTTGGCTTTCCATCAAGCGTAGGGAAGCCATTATGGCGAGCTACTATAAAAAAAAGGAAACAAAGGCAAAAACACTACTCCGATAGTTTTAAGCGCAGCCTTTTCCAGTCTATTTGTTACGATAAGTGGTCATTGATCTTGAGAGCACAATCACACGTGTAGCACGTAGGTATCAGCCGTCGTTATGAGTACAGTTATATAAATTGACAGGTTTGTTACGCGATTCATGGTGGTGGCAAGACGTGTTTTGAAAGGTGGACAAATGAGGTTTAGGTTTGTGTGTTGATCGATAGCTTGTACTGTATCGTCTCCTGATAGTAATAAAATAACTGATCGTGTTTTGAAGTTTCCAACGGGACTCTACGGAGACGCGTACGCAGACGAACGGGATAAGTTGTCGATCTACTTCATTTATTCCTGTTTGTCGTCTAATGATCGATTGAATGTAAAAAAATAAATACTAGACCCTAGGTAATAAATATTCTTTTCTTTTAATGTATTGTCAAGAAAATATTCTTATGAGTACCTCACATACGTCACCATAAAATTAAATTGTAAATACCGTTAGATAATATTATTATCATCAAGATCAAAGGGAACTCTAGAATAGAATAGAATAAAATTTATTTGGCACAAACTTTTTCATACAATCAAATAGAAAGCTTAAGCTTATTACTATCAACAGCTTATTAGCTGTTGATAATATTTTAACGTGCGACACATTTTATTTAAAAATTTCACTTCGATGGACACAATCTACCGAAAAATCATTATGTTACAATTCACAATATTCCGTCAGTTTACAATCTCGCGAGATAAATTACTCGTATAAATCAAACGATATTTACAATTTTACGATGAAATATAAGTATGTAATTTTCTATGATATCGCAACAATTGTGTTAATGATATAAGAAAGCACGTTATCTCAGATAGGTACAGTTTTACTTGCGCCCTGCGGTATAGGACGAATGAATACTACTGAGAACCTGCCTATTGTAAGAGGCGACTAAGAGGCTTATGTGGTTAGTCGCTCCGAGGAACGTCGACGACATCGATCATATCTTCGAGCATAGTGGCCAGTGAAGTGCATAGTAAGATGTCCAGAGGATACCACATTGTTCTCCCTAGGCGTGCCGGCCATGCTCTGCAGAACCATTTATTCAGCGCATATTAAAAAAGATAAGGATGTACCTACTAAATCTAAATTAGACAGGACACCGTTCCTTGATTGAGGGATTACGACCCTAAGCATTGAGGATACGCGGGAAGGAAGAGGGAAACAAAGGAAATCCTAAAATATTCAAGTAATTTTAGTATTATGTAGTTAAACTAAAATCGCCGTGATTACCAAACTGTTTATAATCAAGTTTCGCGATTCGTCTTCGACTCCTGCGTCCCGCCAACACTAGTGATGTACACTCTCACTATAAGACTCGAGTTGTAATTTTGAAGGCTCAAGTTATATGCAACACTCGGTGAGTTTGATAGACGCAGAGTCCCGAGTCTAGTCGAAAGCGAACTCTCGGAACAAAGACTTAAATCTTCAAAAGATCTTTCATTGCTAACACTTTAGCGCATTTGACAAAAAAATATTGTTTGATTTTTGATTTTAACACTGTGTCATAAGGTTCCAAGTATGTAAGTAATACGCGCATTTGGCAGACTATGCATTAAAGAGTTGAATAGCTCGAAGCACATACTAAAACACTGTACTGTAATATGCAGCTGACGACAATATGCAGTGTGGTGCTACATAGAACAGATAATATTCATTGGAAAGATGGCAGAACCCGAATTCGATATGTCAGGAAATCCAGTCTTAGGCTGCCTGTGGCTAAAAACTCTGTCCGTGAGCCATTAAAGCGGAGCTACGCTCAGAATGTTTATGGAATCCTATTGCTCCGCTTTAATAGATAGGCATCCTTAGACTCGCATCGTTGTGTCTGTGAGCCTTGTATCATGAGTTAAAGGACTCGAATACTCGAGTCCTGCACATCACTAGCCGCCACGCACCGGACGGCGGAGGTCGCCAAACGGCATTCCTCACAGCGATTATTTTTAGGCATTCGCTAATATCTGTGCAACTGGGGCCTGTAATGGCTCAGTTGATTGGACACTTAAGTTTGATGCTGGCATTTCCCTACGGCGGCGTACATTTTACAGGTTGAAACAATCATGATTCTTTATAGGGTTAGTAGAACGGGAAACATGGTTGATCGAGAAGTTATATGTAAAATTAAAATTTGTATTGATGAGTTGTATGAAAAAATTACAACTCAATTAAAATTTATGAAAAATAATATCATCTTACAATGGACCTATTTATTAATACGTAATTATTACCTTGAGTTATTGCACGTCAAAAGAATTGAGGTTGTAAAAAATTCGCTTTACTCTAATGTAACAAAAACCACAATTTGAAGTTATTTTTATTGACATAACACATATCACAAAAGATTTAGTTTTAACATTAGAAATGTTATGATAATACACCAAGTGCAATTACAATTAAAGCTTTGAAATAATACCACCCGTGACTAGAGTTTATAAATATTTGTTAAGTATCTACAAAATAAAATTGTTACACAATACCTAAATTAATTAAATCCTTTATAATTCAAAAATAGGCCTATTTATATGTCAACATATTATTATTCGCAATAAGGAATGACATAACGTTAGTGCCTAACACCGATATAGTATTTGAAATGTTCAAAATTTCAATAATACGAGAGGTAGGGCATAGCGAATCTTCGCTCGAATTGAGCCGCCCGTCCGGGGAAGGACCTCCACCCTATAGAATACCGCAGTCAAATGACCTCTGGGTCGTGTTTCTGCCGGTGAGTAGGGTCTCCGGAGCTCGTGGGGGGTAGGGTTGGGCCGGCATGGCAGTGGCAACTGACAGGTTACTAACCAGTTACTTGCCAGTTGTCACAGCGATTAGGGCTTCTCTTTCGCTTTCCATCAGGCGTAGGGAAGCCATTATGTCGAGCTATTATAAAAAAAAAAAAAAAAAAAAAATATAAAATAATATTTATAATCAACAAATTACTTTACTTGATTTTTCCACCATAGAATTACATAGACTTAGTCTTAGAAATAGGCCGTAGGAAAAATACTTTATTCGAAAAAGCGACATTAAATGCTTCGTAAGTACTAGAAGATGATCCTATATATATTTCTTAAACAACGCTTTGGTGCTAACATATATGTTTTACATCTAATTGAACTATTTAATTGGTAGATATAAATACGCTCTATCGTGATAATTACATAAAGTAAGTGATAAATATATGAATCTAACACAAACAGTAACATATAAATGTGAATGATTTTAGTATATACCATATCATAAAGATTTAACTTGGTCATTTAAATATCAGCTTAGTTTAATACTTAGGTACTTACTCATACTGCTGATTACAACATTTAATATGATCACAATGAAACTAACCAGAAATATAGATTTATAAGAGTTTTGAAACAATAAAAGATTTTTTATCCACAATTCAAAGTTGACCATCTGATGATACAATGACTTTTTTTATTTATAACAAACTAACAAGAATAGTTATTATAGATAATAAATAATACTCTAATAATTCGAAATTGACAAAGTAATCAAATTATCGTCCACTGTTGAACGTAGGCCTTCTTTAAATCGCAAAACTATCCAAAGTTCTCTATTACGACAACAGTAAAGTAGTAAATAACATTGTTTTAAGAAACCTTAAACTATAAACTTTGCTAATTCATTCATTTTTGTGTATGCCCATGCCCATACTACAATAATAAACTACACGAAATAACCACAACTCAAAAATGTGTAGACACAAAGCTATTAATCTTGGATTTTATCTCCGTAACGATCACATCAAGATTGTCCTTCAGCTCGAGGCCTCTGGCCTTAAAGCCCAGGCCTTTGGCCCTGATGCCGAGGCCCTTGGCCTTGATCCAGGTCAGGGGTGATTAGATCTTCTTCCTGGTTAAAAACCAGGTCTGCATAGGCTCAGCCTTGCCCTTCATGGACACGTGCCCACGATATGTCAGCTCAAACTGTTCGTCGTAGTTATCTTCTCTCATTAGATAGCTGCAATAAGAAAAACGGCAATAGGTAGATAAAAAGAAATAAAAAAAATTATTTCAGAACATAGTCTCATATTCATTACAATTGTCCAATTACATAATTATAAAATTTATGAATTACAATATAAGAAGATAGGATATACTTTTTATCGTGCGGCGTTATACTCGTAACCCAAAAAAAATACTTACAACTAGGCAAAGTACATACATACAACTGTATATTTGTACAATTTAGGAGGTCATATCGCTTTGAGCGAGTTTTGAATCTTTATTTTTCAAATTTCAATCATGATTCGAGATAGATAGATAGATACTCTTTACCGAAGAAAATCGCACAGGAAATAGGTATTACCGAAAAGTAATACACACAGACAAATTATTCTTGTAGCCATTGTGCTACATTTGTTAACCAGTCGTTGTTGAATGTAAAAAGCCTTAAGTTTAACAAACATTATTATCTATTTTAGGTAGATGAATGGCAGTGTCATATGGTGCGGATGTAGCCGACACACGCGCTACACCTGCTATGGCTTCTCCGCAACAACCGAGGTAAGGAGATTATGCACTTACGGGTTTTCTAGGAAAAAATAAGGGGCTTGTGATTTCCTATCAATATAGTAGTGTATTTGACAGAGGGAGGGTGGTTGTTAGATAGAGTAAATCACATGATTTTGCTTATATTTTTGGTGGAATTAATTATTTAATAGCAATAATAAGAACTATAAGTGATTAACGTGAAGAGAGTTAGTAGAATATAATATGAACAAACTTAATTTAAAATAACAATAAAAGTATAAATTTAAAGATTGCACCTACTGATATTAAATGACAAGATTAAATCGTATCAACAAAAAGCATTGCTGGGACATTAACACATACAAACCATAAATATTTGTAATTAAACCTAAATATCTTAAAAGTCTTAGCCAAAAACAAATAAACACAAGTCAAAGTGACATAAACACAATTTAAGGATTTCAGTGAAATTTTTCGTGCAACCATAAAAATATGGATCCCTTTATGGATATTTACTTCGAAGGCGTGTTCAGTACCATGGAAAGAGATTGTCTGAACGAGAGATATAAAAGAAGAGAACTGGTTGAATACTTCAATACTGTCATTGCCGGGTGTGCTAAAGGTTGCCATTTTATTCATTATTTTTATAGGAAACAGCTATAATTCTCAATTTAAATAAAAAATAGAGTTAGTTTTAATTAGGATGATTAAAACAATGAACTGACTTTTCAAAACAGCATTTGAAATGACATGTACATTGACAGTTAATAAATATATGAGGTAAACTTACAAAATGTATTACCAACATCAGTTTGTGATGGTATCATATTTCCATTATATCGAATACCAAGGAAAACTTTATTTTGTTCCAAATGAAACTTAAACGGATCATAAAGAAAGAAAGCGTTACTAACCAATCTGGCAAGGTTCTATAATTGCGAATCGCTTTGACCATAACTAACATTTATTACCTATCGCATCTTTTGTCTTCAAGATTTGAGTTAAAAATAATACATAGGTTTAGAAAATATGTTGACTAAGACGAAAATAATGAAGATTTCTAGACATAGTTAGTTATACTTGGGGCAACAAAGGGAGCTGTAAAGCCAGTTGGTAACATTTAATAAATAAAATTTAAAACACCGGGCAAAATTGTACCTGTAGATTTCTGCAATTACCTTCCTCTGTCAATTGTTTGTACTTTGTGGAATAAAGAATAATTATGTAGCTACCTAACACTCTCGAAAAAGTTACTGAATATTTTGATGACAATAACATTCACTCGTCCTAAAACAACTTTAGTTGACATCATCCCATTATACATTTTGTTTAACAGAAAGTTAGTCGTGAGTAACTTTGTAACGAACCAGGATACAATGACCTCACGATTATCCTTCGACAGTAAAAAAAAAGAAACTCAAAACCCTAAACGAGAAATTGTTACAGGTCAGAACAAATCGGACGATGCGTCATGCAAGAATTTCGTGCGTTCGGCCCTTCGGTATCACAACAGCTGCAAATCTGGTAATGGTGATGTGTGCCTCATGGGAAAGTACCACAATCTCTTATATGTTGCTATGAAGCTGGCGTTCGATTGGAGCTTGCAAGACAATGGCACTGTTGCCGCATTATTGGACGAGTTGTACGCCTGTGAGAAGACATTTGAGAGAATATTTTTAGGTACGTTTATAGCAAAACAGAATTAATTACATTCTGATGACTGTATATTTTTGTAGTGTATTCTACTAGTAAAAGTAAATTTCAATTAAAATTGATAACATTGGCGCAGCGACTCAAAATTAGTTGCTTCCGATGATCATTTAATACTTAGACTAAAACCTATTTTCAAGATAAGCACTAATTTGTTCTCAATCCACACGAGTTATAACATCAGGTTTATTTCAGACTAAATTTTGTCTGAAATAAACCTGACATTATAACTCATGTTATTATTATAATTTGAGTTAAAAAATTTTAAAGGCCAATTCATTCCATTTCTGCCAACTTCTCGCCAAACTCGCATTTAATTCGGTGTTTTAGTTATTTCTTCGACACCATCTCAAATTTTATGTAGGGGAATATAAACTTGTCGTTATATGTTCATTTACTTACAATTTTCAAACTTGTACATTCCAAGTAGTAGCTTATTTGAAATTCGAAAATATTGTGACCTCTAAGTTCAAGCAAAGTAAAATGATTTGTCATTAAAGTCTGTTACATTTCAGGAGCCATATTTGGTACATCAGCTCCCTACTTTCTGGCCGGTTGGAAATCAGACTTCATGGACAAAGAAGAGAATGTTCACGCATTAGTTTTCTTCCTCGATCACGCTACTAATGCCAACTTAGAATATAACGAAGGTAACAAAACCTACAGATTTATAGATGTACCTTTAGAAAGCTGCGGCAAAGCTTCACCTGTCAGAGTGGTTATACAAATGGGAGCTGCAGAAATGCTGATGATACTCTTAAGATTCGGTGCTAAAATTACATCAGCAGATGCTGTATCAACGAACCCCGTAGAATCTATTCTAGACAGACTAAAGGAATATAATAGAGTGTATCCGTATGAGTTAGTGACATGCCTTAAATTAACACTGAGAGCAGTACCAAGAGTAAATTTTACAGTAGATGAGCATCTGTTTGCGGGAATGGGATTGCCAAAAGATTACAATTATCAGAGAAAAGTTGCCTTGGAAAAATATGGAGAAATTGTAGAAGACCATTTGGTTCCGACTTCGAGGTGTGGTTTGAAACCGGTAGAATTGAAGCATTTGTGTAGATGTATGATTAGAGAGATTCTGTGGAAGAATTTCGAATTACCGTTTGGTATTGCAAAATTGCCAATACCTGTATCTTTGCAACGATATTTAGATTTATTTGATGATTAAACGATTTGACCATAAAACATTAAGTGTTTTTAATTTGCCTATCTGTTTTGAAGATACACGCCACTTGTGTAACCTAAACTAAAACCTAACTAAGATTCTAATGTAGTAACATTTATTTAATCTTAAAAATACTTACGAGTACACTTAAAAATTTGGAAAAGTTTAGCGATTTTAGAGACTTTCACAAAGTCTTCAGAATAAATGATTGCACATAGAACCTTACAAGTCATGGTAACACACGGTATTGTTTGCTTATAAGTTGAATGAATATTGAAGAATTTGACTTCAGTATCCATTTTGCTTAAAAGAAGTAATAGTTGGAAGTGTTTAAATGGTAAATTAAATAATTTAATAAGGTGCTTGAATTGGATAATCCTGTTAGAAATAGCTTTGATCTATTTTGATTATCCTACAATAGAAAAGGTGAGTTAAAAAATTATAACTTTAGTGTCTGAAATCTAAAGGAAGTAAATACTAAATGGCTTACCTCTAGTGTCTCTTATAGAAATAATGATTATGTACCTGTAAGTATCTTCACTGACGTTGATAGTGCCAGGGATACCCGTGGTCTCGCATCGGCTAGTCAAGTTGACGGTGTTGCCGAAGAGGCAGTAACGCGGCATGCGATGCCCAATAACTCCAGTGACGACTTCACCAGAATGAATGCCGATAGTGATGCCCTGAAAAATAGGAAATTTAGGATAAATTTAAATAATCACAAACTACTGACTAGCGGTAGTAAACATTAAAATAAACTACACAATTATGTCAAGTAATTTGATAAAGTTGGAACCTGTCTGTGGAATAAAAGTGGCTTTTTATGAACTATTTATTTATTTTAGCCAAGATCGATCACAGTGATGAACAACTGGAAAGGCCTGTCTAGCTGTGGACTACGAGAGACTGAAAATTACAATTTAATATGAAAATAAGAATAAGAATTCATATTACAATATTAATTTGAATAATGTTAATATAGCTCCTTTTTATTCTATCATTTATAATATTACAATGTACATTTTATTATACTTATACGTACCACAGGTTCTCCATCAACAGTGACAGTTTGCGACAGATCCATCATTTCGAGAGCCAGCAAAGAGATGTGCTTAGCATGAGCTACTTCATACTCCGGCAGACCAGATACAGCCATATATTTATCGCCAACTGTCTCCACCTTTAAAAAAACAACTTCAGTAAAATTTATTTTTCGTAAATATTATAAGTACTTAGTCAGATGACTCATAGTATTAGGGGAAACCTCATTTGATACCACCTGGTCTGGAACTCGCGTACATTAATTTGTCATTTTAATTGTCTGGCTATTGGAGAAGCCTATATCCAGCAGTGGACTGTTGATGATGATGATGAATTATCTGACTTATTAATTGATGGGAGTATGGGAGATACAAGCTTTAAAGGTTTTACATAAAAACTATTGCACACAATACAATTTACTTGATACTTGGTAATAGGTCTACATTAGCAGAACAGTTAAGTCAGTCTTATAAATTAAAAAAATTGTTTGGATGGATGTATAAATGGATCGATTTTTGCTACTTTTTCACGCAAAAACTACTGGACGGACTTGAATGAAAGTATCGAATAAAGTTACCTTATAAACATTAGGATTCCTCTTAGGGTCGGTGAGCACATCAAACGCGGTGTACAAGTCATTCAGCATTCTGACGATCTTCATGGCACCCTTATGGTCGGTGTGGCGAGCGCAGTAGTTGGCGAACCCCACGATGCCGCTGAAGAGAAGCGTGACGGGGTCGTAACGCCGGGCCTGCACCGGGCGGCAGTGCCGCAGCTCGGTGGCAACGCTTATTGGCAGCACTGAGTAGAGGAGCCTGAAATAGGGGGAATAGAGTTAAATACCTCCTCGGTATCTAGCGCGAGGGGATGTAAGGGAACCTATCATCTTTTCGCTCCAAGCCATCCTCAGCTGCCCATGGTACATTGTGCCGAACAACAAACAAGGCTCTGGCAAAACGACTGGTGGTGATAAAACTATCACAATAAGAGGCGTAGCCTCCCCAGCGTGGCGATTATGGGCATATCCTCCAGAAAATTGCCCTGGGTGGCGAACAACTGGAGTGGCCTATGTCCAGCAGCGGACTGTAATAGGCTGATGATGATGATCTAGCATCACTGGAACGATCGCTGCGATTGCCCACCCGCCTGCCCAGCGTTTCGATTATGGGTATATCCTCCAGATGGCGAACAATGGCAGAGGCCTATGTTCAGCAGTGGACTGCAATAGGCTGATGATGATGACTTGGTATCTTGGCGCGTGTGATACCCGTTGTTGAGCAGGCGTCAACAACTGGAGGATACCGCAGCTCAATGACGGGCGTCACCGGAGCGAGTAACTACGCGCTGCGATCTCCAACCCAACTGCGCATCGTGGTGGTTATAAGTAAAAAATCCAGATATTTGTCAAAAGGGGCGAACAACTGGAGACAGACCTTTGTCCAGGAGTGGACTTCAATAGGCCGATGAAAACTCACTTGTCCGTCTTCTGTTTCTCCGAGTCCAGATCGCGGAAAGTCTGCTGCAGTTTATCAGTGAGCACTTCCAGGTTCTGAGTCAGTTTGTAGTCTGCCTCGAACTGTTCAGACATGAGGACCAGGTCGCGAGTGGCGTCGTGAAGAGGTATGTCGGAGATACAGAGACCGCGACTGAAAGTGTTTGAAGAAATTTTAGAACCTTTCATGACAGGCTCGGTGGCTCATTTGGTAGTGACCTCTGCCCTCTGAGCCAAGGGTCGTGGGTTCGATTCCCGCACAGTACAAACATTTGTGTTCATGAACTGTTTGTATTGGTCTGGGTGTTTTCTATGATATTATGTATTTATTTACAATAAAAAGTATCTAAGCAAGTTTATCAGTTGTCTAGTACCCATAGTACAAGCTTCGGCTTAGTTTGGGGCTAGGTGGCGCTGTGTGGCCCAGCGTGGCATGTGGCATGTCTTGGGTTTCAATCTCCATAGCTGGACATTGAAAAAGGATGAAGTCTTCGGTCCACCTTGTAGAGGACCGCATGTACCTACCTACAGCCTTCAGTGAAATATTTAGCTTTTTAGTCTATTAGGTATAGTTTGCAGAGGCTAATATTATAGCTCTGATACACTAACTATACCTTTATGTACGAGTATATTACGAGTATGTATCAAAGCTGTTAGTATGCTGTAATGCTAGGTTTACACGCGTGCCACGCAGCCCGGCAAGCAGCCTGGCAAGCAGTTCGGCGAGCAGCCCTGCCCTACAAATTGCGCACGCACGTGCACATTTAAACAGACGAACAGCCCGTTCACATGCTTGTGCTTGTGTTCGTGCCCGTTGAATGTCGTGTTGAACGCGAGCGTGTAAACGCGGCATTACATACCATCTGTCATTATTAAGTTAACTAGTAACTTATGAATACATACCGAGTCAGGTCATCCAAGTTAGTAACACTGGATAGCATTGGAACACCACGACATCTGAATCTGGTATGTACAGCATTTGGCCCTGAAATGACAAATTAATGAAGCTCCTGCGACTTTAATACGGCAAAACTTCATTCATGCTTAAAGAGTAGTTGTAGGTATATTAACCACAGTTTAAGTAGAAAGAGGTATTGTTTTAACAAAATCTGGGATATAAGAGAGCGGCCTATACTCTTTTCGCTCCAAGCGAACCTCACCTGCCCGTGGTGCATCCTGCCGAATAAAAAAACGAGGTGCTGGCAACCGATTGGTGGCGGTATAACCATCACAATTGAAAGCGTAGCTAAATACCACAGGCTGATGACGGGCAGGAGCGTCACCGGAGCGAGAACCTACGCCCTGCGATCGCCAACCCGACTGCCCAGGGTGGCGATTATGGGTATACCCTCCTGATGTTTGCCCCAAGTGGCGAACAACTGGAGAGGCCTATGTCCAGCAGTGGACTGCAATAGGCTGGTGATGAAGATAAAAACTTCTATCCTATTATTATTTTAGATGCAAAAGTTTGTATGTATCGAATACAAACTCGCAACATTAATACGCGTTTAGTAAAAATCCGATGTATTTGCACGGGCCTATGGTATAGTTAAGTTATTACTTAGGATAATAGTATATAGGTCTTTAGGAGACGCGGCAAGATCTGAAAAACTTTGCGTTATTAATTTGACCCTCTTGATGTCTATCTGCTGGGTAAAAGCTCCGTGATTAACTTACCTTCAGGCGTAGAGAGGCAATTTCTTCATGATGATCAGTGAAACTCATCTCTTCAGACTTGGTCTTCAAAACGTACACGGTGTTGATATGTGCTAACACATTGGCGAATGTCATTTCCAAGTGTGGGCGAACCTGTAAAAAATGTTTGTTACATAGGTCATTATTAGATAATAGATAGATAGATAGATATACTTTATTGCACACCATACAATCGACTTAAAACTAGTAAAATGGACATTAGTTGTACAATTAGGCGGCCTTATCGCTGCAAGCGATCTCTTCCAGGCAACCTTAGGGTAGAGGATAAATTAAACAGACAGGGTGAGGTGAGCTATAGACTGAACAGAAATTGATGATAGTAAAACATAAATATTAAATACATGAGTACTAAATAATATACAATATGATAAATACATGAGTAAATAATGACCTATGTCTATGTCGGAGGTCTGATGGCAGTCGCTCTGTGTAAAAGCTTAGCCCTCGCCAAATCTCTCAGTTTGGGAAGCCGACCCTGAGACAATCGGGAAAAAGGCTAGGATGATGATGAGGTCATTATTAGATAGAAAAAGTAAGTAAATAAAAAAAAAGTTTTTTTATAGTGGCACAGAAAAGTGGCTTGCCCTCGCCTGATGGAAAGCGAAAGAGAAGCCCTATTTAGTCGCTGCGAAGAATGAAAGTTGGTAACCAGATCAATCAAAAGATATTTTTCATTTCATTTCAATACATTAAAAGTATTTTCAGTACCACAGTAGTGGGATGTAAGGGAGCAACCTATCTTCTTTTCGATCCAAACTAGCCTCACCTGCCCGTGGTGCATCCTGTCGAATAACAAACGAGGCTTTGGCAACGGACTTTGGAAGTCGAAGGAAATACCGCAGGCCGATGACTGGCAGCAGCGTTACCGGTTCGAGAAGCTACGCCCTGCAATCGCCAAACAATCGCCTGCAATCGCCAACAAAAGAGAGGTAGGGCATGGCGAATCTTCGCTCGAATTGAGCTGCCCGTCCGGGGAAGGACCTCCACCCTATAGAATACCGCAGCCAAATGACCTCCGCGTCATGTTCCTGTCGGTGAGTAGGGTTTCCGGAGCTCGTGGGGGATGGAGTTGGGCCGACATGGCGGTGGCAACTGACAGGTAACTAAACAGTTACTTGCCCGTTGTCACAGCGACTTGGGCTTCTCTCTCGCTTTCCATCAGGCGTAGGGAAGCCATTATGTCGAGCCACTATAAAAAAAAAAAAAAAAAAACTCGCCTCCCCAGCGTGGCTATTATGGGCATAGCCTCCAGGTGTTTGCTAAGTTGCGAACAACTGGCTTATGTCTAGCAGTGGACTGCGATAGGCTCATGATGACTCACAGTATCCAGGACATCAGTGATCTTGCAGCCTGGCCGGGAGACCCTGGGCAGGAGCCGGGAGACGGTACGGCCGGCCTGCACGATGTTCAGCTCCCGGTCAAACATCAGGTGGAAGGGGAACACTCGGCAGAAGGTCGCTGGACTCACTTTCGGTTCTGGAACGTTCATGGAAGTTATGGGATTTTAGAACAATGGGAACTGCTGATATGAATTCAGAATTATATGGGAATTATTATAATAATAAGCTTGGCTTATTATATTAGCTTGGTGAGTGTGAATGGGTGAAGAGGGCGAGGCCGCCCGAAGAAAAAATGGATGGACTGCGTGAATGAAGATATGGCTGAGAGAGGAGCGAATAGGACCATGACGGCTGATAGGGATGAATGGAAGAAGAAAACATATTGCGCCGACCCCAGATGATGGGAACAGGGCAGGCAATTGATGATGTATGATGGGCCACACTACGAGTATACTTAAATAATAAGAACAGATTGCCGTAAATATTTTGTATGGATCTTTGTGCCCGGTATAGCCTAAATAGATATTCAACCTTAAGTAGTGCTAATTGATAGTAGATTGAATAGACAATTTGGGTAGTTAATTTCGGAGATCAATATATATCAACATACTACAAAACCTTGTCCCAAATCAAAGCTGAAGTTTCGGGCCGCCGCGAAGCTTGTCAGATAACAGACAAGTAGTGTACCTAGTAATGTCTTACTTTTTTTTAAAACTCGTAGGTTTAATGCCCACCTAGCTTGTACTATTCTTAATTCTTAAATATATAAACTACAAAGGTGACTGACTGACTGACATAGTGATCTATCAACGCACAGCCCAAACTACTGGACCGATCGGGCTGAAATTTGGCATGCAGGTAGATGTTATGACGTAGGCATCCGCTAAGAAAAGATTTTGATCAATGGAATGGTCGGACCTAATAAGTATTGAAAATAGTTCCATTACATACCAAGCGATAAAGTCTCGATTTCAGCAATTTCTGGAGCCGACACTCGCCCTGAGGTGGATGTCTCGGTGATCAGAAACTGCACGTGGTCACATTCTTCTTTTGTCTTCAGAATTTCCACTTTGACTTCCGTATTGTGAAGCTTGCTTGCTACCGTCTGAGGAACAAGACAATTGATTGGTTTAACACTTAAACTTGAGGTACCCGCGTTTCAGACACTATAAAAATATTTTATGTCGCCCGTTTACGGGATTTAATAAGTTAATCTTTACGACAATTAACTGAAAGTGTTCGCGTTCTAGACACAATAGATTTTGCGTTGCAGCCGTAAACGACTGTTTAAATGAGTTCATTTTGTCAAGTGTTCCAACAAGAAAGTCAAGGCAAAAGTTACGCAGCTACTGTCTCCCCTCGTTTTACTTTATTTATTTATTTACGACACATTAGAATTATTGATAACTCACGCAAACACATAAAATGCACACATCATACCTTAACCTTTTTTACAAAGAAGTGCACCACAAATAAAGTTATTTTTTTATTTTTCCTGCTATTCTATGCTATTTTATCTATACTTACTAATTTTATAATGCTGAAGAGTTTGTTTGTTTGAACGCGCTAATCTCAGGAACTACTGGTCCGAATTGAAAAATTTTGTGTTGAATAGACCATTTATCGAGGAAGGCTTTAGGCTATAAAACATCACGCTGCAACTATTAGGAGCAAAGAAATAATGGAAAATGTAAAAAAAAAAAACGGGGAAAAAATAACTATTCCACGCGGACGAAGTCGCGAGCACAGCTAGTTAAACTATAACGTGCAACCTACATTGACCAGACCTGAAAGACAATACCTCAAGTTGTGCTTGTGTTATGGAAATCGGAACTGCTCATCTAACAATAGACAAAGTATAGTGACTTGTCAACGGTTTTTCAATAAAAACATTTATTACCTTTACAATACCGATGACAATGTGTTCCAAGCCAGGTCTATCCGAGTAGTAATGGAGGACCAAGGCTCCATCCTCAGGCCTCTCGGTACACCGAAAGGAGGGAGATCTCATGCCAGGGTAAAGAGTACCCAAATGATCATGCAAGCCGTCCAAGTTCTGTAAAGAAGAACGTATACTCGTAAAAGGATTAATCTTGCGCTGAAATGCTTTTATACAAAAGTCCGAGTTCTGTAAAGAAGTAGGTATTAAGTATATTATTTTTAGCATGGATCCTGCGCTGAAATGTTTATAAACAAAAGTTATGTCTGATTTGTTTCGTTTATTGAACTAAAGTAATACTTTCCTAATAGAATTTCAGCCACATCGGTCAACCCCAAAGAGACCAGTCAAGTTAACAAAGAGATATTAAAGTACAAATATGCGCAAACACAGGTGCATTCTCTGTTCTTTCGCTCTCAGTACCTGTCCGAAGGGACGATAGCTCGACTTAACCATGGAAAGGTGCAGATTCAACAGTGTAACGTGCATCCTGATGCTTTGAGTTCTATTTATACACTAATTTCCTACCTTCGGGGCTGTTACTAAGTAATTTCTTGATAAAAAATGCAGTTGTAATTTTTGGCCTGACCCGTGAATCAAACTTAGGACCTATGGGCCTGAGACCCTGGAATCAGTCCCATGTTCGGTTCTTGGGTGTTACCACAAGACCAACAAAAAAAAACTATTGTAATAACTATAAATCCATCAATACCTGCAAGAAATCTCGAGGCGTGGCACCAAGTACTTGTAGGATTTTGTCATAACCAGAATCTTGGCAGAATTCAAAGAAGGTCTTGCCAAATAACTCAAGAATTGAATCAGCAGGGATCTCTGAAAAGTGAAAAAGATTATGTTACTTTAAGATTTCAATTAAAGAACCTACCGTTATTATAATTCTTGAATAGAATATGATGATAGTAGCTTAGATGACTATTCATTTAACCCTTCTTAACAAACTTTGAAAACGTAAAAAGAGGGAGATTCTCAATACGGCTGAAAAAGAAGCAGTTGAAAGCTGATTCCTAAGAATCGTTGAACAAGGCAGAAAATATTATTGGAAGAACCAAAATCACTTATGCGACACTCAGGTTTTCCTTTGAGTAGGGAGAAAATTAAAGGTTTAATTGTGGATCATTCGTGCTTTAGGTAAATGCCTTACAATTCAATATTATATTATTATTATAAGAGAGGTAGGGCATATCGAATTTTCGCTCGAATTGAGCCGCCCGTCCGGGGAAGGACCTCCACCCTATAGAATACCGCAGTCAAATGACCTCAGGGTCGTGTTTCTGCCGGTGAGTAGGGTTTCCGGAGCTCGTGGGGGGTTAGGGTTGGGCCGGCATGGCGGTGGGAACTGACAGGTAACTGACCAGTTACTTGCCCGTTGTCACAGCGACTTGGGTTTCTCTTTCGCTTTCCATCAGGCGTAGGGAAGCCATTATGTCAAGCCACTATAAAAAAAAAAAAATTATCATGATATTGCATACCATGACCGCGATAGGCAATAATATGAAAGACAATGTTCTACGAAAATACCGTAGGTATCTAATTATTATTAAATTACATATCACTTACGTAAAACTTCTACGGCGGCCGTGATCAAATTATATGTTATCTCGTCTTCGTAAATCTGTCTGACTAAAAAAGAACCTTCCATAGACACTTCAGCTTTTTTCCTGTAAAAAAAACAGTAGGTACTTTTATGAATCAGGTGAGCAAACCTATTAATTTGTTTCCTACAAGTTCAGTCAAGTACTACAGTTGTTTACTATTTGAATCATTTTAGTGGATTATCTGAATACCAGCCTCAAGCCAATACTTGTTTTAAAGAACCTTCACAAGTAATTGTTTCCAATGAAACAATTGAGAAAGTCGCAATGGAGAATGGTCATTTTTACCCCTGATCCGACAACACCGAGACAAATCCCAAAAGCTTAATCAATAAGTATAAACACTAGGTATATTTATTCGACATCATCGTATCTACGATGAAGATCTCTTCAAGTCTATTAAATATAACCCACGACATGCCACGCTAGGCCACATATCGCCATCTAGCCCCAAACTAAGCCGAAGTTTGTACTATGGGTACTAGACAACTGATAAACTTACTTAGATACTTTTTCTTTAAAGAAGCCCAAGATAGAGAAATATGGCGCGAATTAAAGGAGGCCTTTGTTCAGCAGTGGACGAACTAAGATTGATTGATTGAAATAAATACATAACATTATACATAAAAAACACCCAGAACAATACAATCAGAGATGTTGAGCGCAAATGTTTGTAGGTACTGTGCGGGAATCGAACCCACGACTCTTGACTGGCTTTCGATTTTTTTTTACTTAATAGCCAATACAAGCCAAAACAGATTTATTCATACAGAAGGGTAATTCGTGTAACGGCGCTTGAACATAAATACTCACTTGATCGTCTCCCATGTCTCCTCTCCAAATGTCTTCATGACAAGCAGCTCAAGAGCATAATTAACGAAGCCGTACTGTAACAAAAATATACAGGGTGACTTTTTAATCACTAAGCAATTTTTTTTCTAGGCATGAGGTATCGGTGATTATAATACTAAAAGTTACTAAATAATAATAAATGGTGAATACTAAAAAGTTACAAACCATTTTTGCGGTTGCTGGTTATCTGTAATAAACAAAAAAATTAATTAGGTCTGAATGTTAAAAAGGCCAAGTCTCAATCCCTTCTAGCATCCACGTACAATGTGATTAAAATCCACAAGTTCGCTAGCTATTGATAATTCATCTGCTGAAACTCGCCTTTCTCTTCAAAGAAATCTCACAATCACTTTGTGTAAAAGATAAAAGGATTTTTTCTGAAGCTCCGCTCTTATTTTAATTTTCTTAGAGATTTCATTTGAGCCACAGTTCGGTTACTTTAATCAAAGTAGAATATGAACGTAGATCTAGATTTCTTTTATGTCGGACCAAGGAATGCTGGCAGGATGAATAACTATTTTTTAATTTTGAATTTCGATAAAAATAATGTTTAATTTCATTTTGCATCCAGTCTTCATGAATTTTTCTTCCATGAATGTTCCTTAAAGATGTCCACGGTGATACGTATAGTAGCCGGAAGATTGACGTCATAAAAATTTGGTCCTCGGTTATGTCGTCGGCTATTCAAAACTTTAATGTTTTGAGATATAAATCTTTTTTGTGACCAGCACCATCTATTACAAGTTTTCGGAACCATAACAGCGACGGGCATGAACTTTTTCTTTCATTGTTAAACAGTGACACTAGATGGCGCTAGTAATCTAGTCGCATCATAATAACATTATTAGAAAAATAATAATAAAATTAATGAAGGATTTTTAATGTTCTCAAAAAAGAACTTGATAAAATATTTAAAAATATATTGAAATTTTACTAGTGAAATTAAGAAAAACCCTACATGTTAATTTTCTAGATGAGAAACTTTTTTTTCTTTACTTTATTTTCTGAGAAAAAATTAACGGAGTAATAAAATTCAATTAATTAAATCAGTTAAAAACCTAATGAACTTAATTTTTCTTTTGCATAAGTTTAAAACGCCTATTTACTTCATTTTCGAGTAAACAAAAGAATATCATCAAAATAATTCTGAATAACAGAGAAATATGTTTAAAAAATATATCAAAACTTACCTTTTTCAGTTTTCAGTAGTCTAAATCAACCTTTGCACAACCACACACCTATTTAAAAGAAGCCTCACAATTTTTATACGTAGTATTTGCAGTAAAAAATATTAGGCCGTCGTAAGTCCCTGTGAAACACCGTCTACGCCAAGAGATTGGCGCATACTGAATCTCTATTGGCTGAGTCTACTAAAACCTTACTTAATTTTGTTTCTAAGAAAATTCAACTAAAAAGTCTAATTTTTATAATAAAATAACAATTTTATATAAATATTTTTTTATTTTATTAAGTAAATAGTCAATGGATGCAGTTAGTAAAGACTTTGACTAAAATTTTAATTTCCCGCCCAGTAGCGACATCTAGAGGACATTTCCCCAGACAAGTTTGAGTGAAATGCCGATAGATGGCGTTAGTTGGTTTTAAATGAAATGGTTTTCCTAGTCTTTACTTACAACGCAAGTCGTGACACGGTTACGATGGTAAAGTTTATATAGTCTAGTAAAAGGATATCGCGTATTTTATTCGTTACGGCGCGATTTGGCAAGTTTCCAAGTTCCTTCCAAGGTCTACATAAATGAAATTTTTACTTTTACCTCCTTTGTGTTGGGTGATGTTATGTGGTAGGCTAAATCGTATAGGTAGTCTTATCCCGACTATTGAAGTACGTAGGTACTTTTTTCATCATCAGCCTATCGCAGTCCACTGCTGGACATAGGCTTCTCCAGTTGTTCGCCACCTAGGGCAAACTTTTGGAGGATATACCCATAATCGCGACGCTGGGCAGGCGGGTTGGCGATCGCAGGGCGTAGCTTCTTGCTCCGGTGACGCTGCTGCCCGTCATCGGCCTGTGGTATTTAGCTACACCTTCTATCGTGATGGTTTTACCGCCACCAGTCGGTTTGCCAGAGCCTCGTTTGTTGTTCGGCAGGATGCACCACGGGCAGGTGAGGTTGACTTGGAGCGAAAAGGTGATAGGTCGCTCCCTTACAAGGTAGGTACTTTTTTACTATTTAGAAACAATTGCTACATCAAGGTACTGCTTTGCGTCTATCACACGATAATGTCATACCTATGTTATCATGCAAAAAATACCAAGTCGTGAAACTATGAATCAAAACCTTAGATACCTAGATATTCTTTAATGCACACAAAATAACATTTACCTACGTACATAAAATAGCATTACAGACATAGATTGTAAGAGTAATAATAGGTATCTACCTATTATTAATTATTTACCAGCGAAAACCGTCTACTTGTATCTACAAGTAGACGGTTTTCGCTGGTAAGTGATCTCTTTCAGACAACCTTATGTTAGATGGAATTTATTTTTTTACAGAGAGGGTAAAAGTTGTATTACGCACTAATGTATTGTGTATTAGAGTATTCGTTTATCCAAAAAAGGATCTAAAATTTTCTTTATGGAGTTCCCTTTGTAAGAAATGTTTTCTGTATTTTTTTTCTTCGCATAAATGTTTGGTCTGGCTGGGGATCGAACCCAATACCCTTAATTCAGAAGGTAGGGTAACCATCAGATGAGCCACCGGCCTAATCAATAGCCTATAACCAATAAACTGCAGAAAAGCCGACATTTTTACTGAAAATAAAAATGAAAATATGCTTAAAAATAAATTCGTACAAATCGCCAAAAGTGAATGTAACACCGGTCTGAACGCAATATTCTATCAGAAAGGTATCGGCAAGAAATTAGTGTAGTTGCTCTTACTATTTAGATCCTAAGTACTTACATCATATAGATAGATACTAAAATGTAACACTTCTATCATATTCTACGCTACACACGTCTAGGGTCAGAATTCATTGTACACGCCATCCACACGAATAGCGGCTTCAATATTCTGTAATGGATGAAAAGGAATGTAAGGGAGCGACCTATCATCTTTTCCCTCCAAGCCCGTAACACCGTCCGTTTTTTTTTTTGATCCGGGGAAAAATGCCTTGATCCATCCCCGCCACCCGGAGGAGTGACAGGGTATGTGGCACTCGCGCCGCCCTTAGGAAAGGAAGGGCGGCACCCTGCCTTGGGATGGAAATGAGGCAGGGAATACCTACTAAAAAACCCCGGTCCCTCCGTCAGGCGCCTAATGGGTGGTGTCATGGGACCTTAGGCCAAGTCTGCCACGACACCACTAGCGCGGCCCGCCTTACCTGGGCCCTACAGGCCCCCCAATAGGGGGAGCGACGGGAGCGGCCCGAAGGGTAACACCTGTCCGTGGTGCAACCTGCCGAATAACAAACGAGGCTTTGGCAACCGACAGGTGGCGGTATAACCATCACCACTGAAAGCTTAGCTAAATACCACAGGCTGATAAAGGGGAGCTGTGTCACAAGAGCGAAGAGATACGCCCTGCGATCGCTAACCCAACGAAAGCCTCCAGATATTTGCTCAAAGTGGCGAACAACTGGAGGCCTATGTCCAACAGTGGACTGCAATAGGCTGATGATGACGAACAGTTTGGTTAAGTGTAGGGAACGCTGCCTTAGATACAGTTGATCGGGTTCGACCCCCGTAAAGTACAAACATTTGTTTGTATGAACATGTCAGTTTTCATTGAGCTGGGTCATCATCATCCTAGCCTTCTTCCCGATTGTCTCAGGGTCGGCTTCCCAAACTGAGAGATTTGGCGAGGGCTAAGCTTTTTTACACAGAGCGACTGCCATCAGACCTCCGCAACACTTAGGGTAAGCTATACCTATTCCCAGTTTAGGCGTCAGAGTTATCATCATCTCTGATATGATGTAACGACTGCTATCTGAGTTGGTAAAGATAGCACCCGGGACCTACAGCTTAACGTGCCTTCCGAAGCACGGAGGAAATCGGTGTCAAATTTTGGTCACCCATCATCGGATGGACCGCGCGGCGCCACCGAGCTCCTCATTTTTTTTTTTTTTTTTTTTTTTTATAGTGGCTCGACATAATGGCTTCCCTACACCTGATGGAAAGCGAAAGAGAAGCCCAAGTCGCTGTGACAACGGGCAAGTAACTTGAGTTTCATTGAGCTGGGTATTTATTGAAAATATTTGTTTCGAATTATATAAATTTGTAGTCAATTTGATGAACGTTATCAATAATTCCATTAGCATTGTTAACGATATTGCATACCAATTCAGTCTACATACATAAGTACAATTTTCCATTTTAACATTCACTTCAATCAACAAAATTGTGGAGTACTTAGCATAAAATTTTTATTAACGAACAGAACATCTATTTTGAAATATAAAAAACTTTACTGAAAGTACAGTTGGGCAGAGCCGGGGAAAAATAACGAATAACATATCATTTCAAAACGCGGAACCTGTACCTAAATTGGAATCACTACAAAGGCTGCTATTTCGTCCGTTTCCACAAATTTATTTTTGTTTGTTAAACCTAACGAATCGAGCCGAACGTTAGTTTTATGGAAATATATATTCGAGCTGACAAAATGTGACGTTCCGCGAGAAAAGGTTTTTAATTTCAGAGATATTTAATGTTTTGTGAAAATTATGCAACAAACGTTTTAGTTTTTTGCTTATTATTAAAATACATGAAATAATTTTCAAAGAGTAGGTAATTAATTGAGGTTTACAATGTAACTTCTAAAGATAACATCGTAACTCAAAAACTCTTCTGAGAAGATAGACGAAAACACAAGAAGTCCCCTAGTCATATCAGACCTATAGAATGAAATGAGCCGGTGGCTTATATTCTTTGACCATCACCGCACGAATAACAGGGGCCCTACTCCAAAAAACGAAAACGAGCGTTCGTTGAACGGATCGCTTATTTTTGCACCATAAATCCCTCTCATTTGTCCCTCCCGTGTTCTAATAGGTATATCAATTAAAATGTTGAAAATCGACGTTGACGAATTTTAGTTCGTATATTCGAACACGGGAGGGACAAATGATAGGGATTTATGGGGCAAAAATACGTGATCCGTTCAACGAACGATCGTTTTCGTTTTCTGTAGTAGGGCCTCAGTTCTCAGAGTCGATGCAAAACTTAATATCTCAGCTCATTTCACTTTACACCGACTGACTCAGCTATGTGAAGCCAGTCATGTCAAACCAGCTATGTAAAAACAGCCATGTTAAACCAGCCGTGTCTAGCTTCTCGCTAGACAAAAACTCAAAGTCCCCGAGGCGATTCTTACGACACCCACGGAAAAAGGTGGTGTTTTATATTCTCTAACCGTCACTGCACGTAGAGCCCTCAGTGTCGACACAAAACGTAATAATCTCGGCTCATTTGCGATTCGCTTCACGACTACGCCCACGCCATACATTCGCATGCCTATTTACGATCTCATACCACTATAATAATTACTGTAATAACTTTATCGCTGCGTGTAAAGGTTTATTATAGCTTAGGTATATAGAACAAAAGCAGTTTCGAATTGCTTTCATGTTTCATTTGCATATTTTTGTATCAGTTTATTCTTTCTTTTTAATAAAAATGAAAGAAACGAAGTGCTGGCAACCTACTGCATAGGCTGATGATGGCGGTAAAATGACTGCATCCTGCCTGATGTTAGGCAGACACTGAAGCCCAAAAAAATGGTTAACGATCCTCATCACGTCACACGCAATGTAGATTCATCAAATAATAACATCAAACCAGCCCTTTAAGGCCAGCCGAGTCAAACCAATCATGTGAAACTAGCGAAGTCCAACCAGCCGTCAAAAAAGCTATGACAAACCAGCCATGTCAAACCAGCCATGTTAACTCAGCCATGTGAAGCCAGCCATGTCAAACCAGACATGTCAAACAAGCCATATCAAACCAGCTGTGTCAAGCCAGCCATGTCAAACCAGCCATGTGAAGCCAGCCATGTCAAACCAGACATGCCAAACAAACCATATCACACCAGCCGTGTCAAACCAGCCATGTCAAACCAGCCATGTTAACTCAGCCATGTGAAGCCAGCCATGTCAAACCAGCCATGTAAAACCAGCCATGTTAAACCAGCCATGTCAAACCAGTCAGACCAAACCAGCCATTCTATTTGGATGAAAATCTAAAAGAAATTCTTATATGACTTCTAAAAAACCTTACCGACAGCAGATGTTTTATATTCTATCTGGCGTCCATAATTAACGCAGTGGGGGAGCATCGTGCGGGCGCGGCGCGCATCTCTGATCAGCCGGGTTGTGCCTGGCTGCTGATAAGGCGACACGTGGAATATTAGTCTACAGAAAATATTTGAAATGGAAACGAAGCAGGGAGGAATCTTTAAAAAGGGGTTACGTAACGTAAGGGTTCTTATTTATCTTAAAGATTATTTGGATAGCTCGTTGGCGATCTTCGTCCGATATTATTCCTCCGAATTCAATAAGAATGTCAAACCAGCTATGTCAAACCAGCCAATTCAGACCAGCCATATCCAACCAGCTATGTCAAACCAGCCATGTCATTACAGCCATGTCAAACCAGCCATGACAAATATTAGCCATGTCAAGCCAGCCAGCCATGTCAATCTAAATACGTCAAACCAGCCAGTCAAACTAACCATTCCATTCGATTGGAAATCTAAAAAAAAATCTTATTTGACTTCCAAAACAACTTGCCGACAGCAGGCGTTTTGTACGCCGTGCGCAAATTACTTTTACCTACTACCTACTGATCATGAAAGTAGGTCGCTAGCCCTTTAGTTCGGTCAAGAAAAAGTACTTAAATGCATTTTCCATATTTACCACAAAAAAGCTGAAAAGAAACCCGAACCAGCCATTAGATGTAGATGGAGGTGAGGCGTGCTCGCTAAGAGCTCCAATTAGCAAGACAAATAGTGTCCACTTTGCTGCAAGCCTCGGGAGGGCCGCACCGACGCGCATATTCATACAGAATCACTTCAACTATGAATTCGTTTAGCTGGATAGTTGGTTGAACTAATGCCTTGAATCTTAGGACGCCTTCAATTTTGAAACCATTCATATCACCAGAATATGAATTCATTTGATTTGATTTTGAATTCATAGATGTTTGAACTAATGCTTTGTCTTAGAGTGCTCTCGATTGGGATTATGCATGACATTCTTTGTAGATTTTTTTTTATCGCATGATCGTAAGGTATCAAAGGATTACTCGTGGACAACATACATATTTATATTCTTTTTGAAGTCGGTTAAAAATATCTTATCTACTATGCTAGTTGGGGATGTATGGGAGCGACCCATCATCTTATTGCTCCAAGCACCTACCCTTGGTTCAACCTGCCGAATAACAGACGAGGCTTTGGCAACCGACTGGTGGTGGTATAACCATTACAATTGACGGCGTAGCTAAATACCACAGGCCGATGATGGGCAACAGCATCACAGGAGCGAGAAAATACGCCCTGCGATCGCTAACCCGCCTGCCCAGAGCGTGAGGATTATGGGTATATTCTTCAGATGATGAACAACTGGAGAGACCTATGTCCAGCAGTGGACTGTGTTAGGCTGATGATAAATGACGCCTATGCGGGTAGAAAAGACAAGATTTTAAAGTTCTTATTGCGTGGGCAAATTCAGTCCGTAAGGATGGATACAACTAGAAGGCATGGAAGTTAGTCCCGGGTGTGATTCGACCACAAACCTCAATATAGAAGGCAAGATACCACCAAATGATCCACCGTCCGTCATTACGTTTACAAACATCCGCCATGACTTAGACCAAAATGTTGTACGTCCGGACGTCGGCTCCGTTTCCGACCAGGGCGGTTTCCATATCATACATTACACAAACGTTACTCTGAACCCATTTGCCTTCCGCTCTCCCAAACCTTTCCCTTTTATCCCGAAACGAGCTTCGTGTGTTAAAGTTTTAAAAACACCGGATTACGTATTGTTCCCTTTTACTGTTTTTAGAGTTGCTTGGCTTGAAGGGAAAAACGGTTAATAAATAAATGTTGTTCAGTTCAAACTTTTAATTTTACTATTTATTAATGCGAATATTCTTATAAATAAAGTTAATTATTGTTATGTTATCTGATATATGAGGTACATTGCCTACTCTAAAGTTCTATATATATCCGCTTAGTAGGTCCTTATTAAACGGATATAGTATATGGAACTTTAGAGTTATATCCGTTTATTAAATAGTTATTGCTAGGATAAGAGAAACAAACCTCCATCTGTCCATTCATCCATCCATCTAAACTTTTGCATTTATCATCATCATCATCTTCTCGTAGTCCACTGATGCCACTGAGGCAGTGGACAGCGAGAGAGATCATGATGATACAATAAAATATAAGTTCTCAATATTACCTATTACCTAATTAAAAATATCGGAAACTAGTTGTGCACAAATTATTATGAATTATATAAATTACAAATTGTATGAATAAAGATTTATGAAAGAGTGATTCGGATTGTCATTGTGATAAGTATATTATCGGTATGAATATCTATCAAATCGGTAGGAATATCTAACAGTTTCAAGTAACACGTTTGCAGATGGACCACCTACCAAGTCTGTTCGTACGGAACTCTTGCCGCGAGTGAGATGTACACTTACCCACTAACTTTGTCGTACATTTTGTTTTTAATCCATAAGTGTTTAATTGAATTTGCTATCCGGTATCGCTTAAACCATTAGGGGTGGTACATTTTCCTGAAATTGATCGGTCAACGTATAAAGTACAATATAGATAAGCACAGATTATATTTCGTCGCTTCATTCGAAGATACATTTAACTAGGTAGTCCCTTTAGCCTACAAGGTATCATTCGCACGTTTAGAGAATCGATTTTTAATCGACTCTTTTTTTTTTTTTTTTTTTTTTTATTGTGTCCACCCCACCGCTATGCATTTGTGGCAAATGGCGGCTGCCTCATTCCTTTTTCTTGCGAGGTAGCTTTCGTACGTAATCTGCATTTTATTAGTATCTCAGTGAAATTCTTTTAGATATTATGCCAAAAAGGAAGCTAGAAGACAAGATCGAGCGTTATTTGCAAAAAATCAAAAAATTGGAGGGGAAGCAACGCAAATACCAAAACATTATATACTCGTCATCAAATTCGGAAGTATCAGGTACGCGTGTTCGATTTTATTGGAAAAGTGCTTGATTTTCCCCTTCTGCCAGGAGGTTGACCGTGGGTCATCACGAAGGCGAATTCTTTTCCTGGAGGTTAACCGTGGGTTAACACGAAGGAAATTTGTGGAAAATCGTAAGATATCCACATTATTGTTACTTATCAAGCTATGTCATGAAAGGGGCGACTATTTCATATTATATAGCCGGGAGGTGGACCGTGGGTCCTCACAAAGGCATGGTTTTTTCCCAGAGGTTAACCGCGGGTTAACCCGGACAAGAGTTATAGAATGTCGAAGCATCCTCACTATTGTTACGAGTAATCTAAATTTCACAATCTAGGCAATGTAATTATACAGCCTAGAGGGAAATTGTGTGTCCTCACAAAGCCTATCTCTTTACTTACATCGTAAATCAGTGCTCAAATTTAATTAAATAACATTAATTACATAGGTATCTACCCTCATTAAAATTATCATTAATTTTTAGATAATGAGGATGTCATCCTGGCTGGGACAGAGTCCTTAAAATCTGTCGTCCAGGAGGTCGACCAGAACCAAAATGAGGAAGGCAAGACGGAGGACCCGGTCTTAGACCTAGACCCTGAGATTCTCTCCGCGTTAGGGGAGACTACAGAAGAGGTACCCAAGTTTGGGCCCAAAATCCATGACAGCTTATCACGACTCTGGACACCTATTTTGAAGAAGGGTGTTAACAAGGAGGCGAAGGAAAAACTCCTCAAAGATTATCCAATACCAGAAAACTGTGCACTTCTCCAAGCGCCCAAATTAAATCCAGAAATATCGGCAGCCAGTTCGGAGGCTACACGGGCCAAGGACAAGAAGTTGGAGACCATACAGCGGCAGCTAGGCCAAGGCATAGCAGCCCTTAATAAAGGGTTAGAATTGCTCCTAGATGATGATAAAGGCAGACTGCAAGCCATAAAGTTTTTAAGCGACAGTAGTCGCATACTATGCGACCTGCACCATATTGAAACTCAAGCCCGAAAGAAAATCATTACCCCCGGGCTGGATAAATCCTTCTTAAATATTATGCAGGATGTAGAACGAGATGAACTGCTGTTTGGAAACACACTTTCTGAAAAAATCAAAGCTACTAAAATAATCGAGAAGCACGGCCTGCAAATAAAGAAACCATCAGCCAACCCAAAGCCGTCACATACGCCATTCCAGCCTCAGCCATCGTCATTCCGGCCACGCCAGGGAAACTGGACGGGCCCTCCTCGCTTCCCATTGAACAGAGGGGGGAGGGGAGGGTCGAAGAGGCAGACCATTCCAGCAAATCGGACAACCCCATCGGGCAACTCGGCACCGAAACGTCCGGCGCAGAGCAAGCAGCCACGTGCAACGGGCCAACATTATAGGTACATGCAGGACGAATTCAATATTTCTATAACTGCTGGGTCCAGATTACTAAGAATCCCGAAGTACTCGGTTGGGTATCAAAAGGCTATTCTATTCCTTTTGATAAAAACATCTATCAATATTCGGTTCCACAAAATTCGCTCTGTGATAGGGACTTCGCAGAAATGTCACTATCGATTAAGAAACTATTACAGTTAGGAGCTATTTCCCCTTGTGACAGAATTAAGGATGATTATCTGTCGAATATATTTTTAGCTGATAAGCCAAATGGACAAAAAAGGTTTATTTTGAACTTAAAGTCCTTAAACAAATTCATTTTATCTACTCATTTTAAGATGGAGGACCACCGGACAGCAGCTAAATTATTACCTAAGTTTGGTTTTATGGCTCATATAGACCTAAAAGAAGCTTATCTTTTAGTGCCTATCGCCAAAGGAGATCGTAAATATTTACGTTTTGTATTCAATGGAAAATGTTATGAATTTAACGCCATGCCTTACGGCCTATCCGTAGCACCAAGAGTTTTCACTAAATTAATGAGAGAAGTGATGAATCACCTCCGAAATCAGGGCTTTAGTTCAGTACTGTACCTAGATGATATTTTGTGTATAGGGGACACTCATGCTGAGTGCCAAGTTAACGTCAATAAAACCTTAAATTTGCTACAATGCCTTGGATTTGTCATAAATTTTGAAAAGAGTCATTTAGAACCTAAACAAGTCTGCAAGTTCTTAGGTTTCATATTCAACTCAACCGACATGACTCTCTGCCTCCCAGAGGAAAAAAGAATTCGTATTTTACATCTGGTGAAAAAATTTATTTCATTACCAAGATGTTCAATTAGGGAATTGTCACAATTTATCGGGGTACTCACCGCAGCGTGCCCTGCCGTGAAGTACGGTTGGTTATACACCAAATTACTAGAGCGCGAAAAATACCTAGCACTTCAAAAATATGACAATAATTTCGAGTCTAAGATAAAGGTCTCCAATGTAGTTCGGCCCGACCTGCAATGGTGGCAACACAATATTGCAGAAACCACCAATAGCTTAAGGCCCGAACAAAATTACTCATTAGAAATTTTTACTGACGCCTCCAGAACCGGCTGGGGAGCTTACTGCAATGGCGACCGAGCAGGCGGCGGGTGGACATTGGAAGAAACTTCCTTCCACATTAACCACCTAGAACTATTAGCCGCCTTTTTAGGTCTAAAATGTTTTGCCCACAACCATTCAAACTGTTCAATACTCCTGCGTATCGACAATACCACGGCTCTTAGTTACGTTAACCGTATGGGAGGAATTCGGTTCCCCCACTTGAATGACGTAGCCAAAGAAATTTGGCAATGGTGCGAGACTCGAAGAATATGGCTCTTCGCATCATATATTAATACACTAGATAATGTAGAAGCTGATGAGGAGTCCCGAAAGACCAATAAAGATATAGAATGGTCTTTATCAGACTCCGCATACCAAAAAATTATTCAAACTCTTGGCGAGCCTGAAATTGATCTCTTCGCATCCCGTACCAATGCCAAATGTAATTGTTATGTTTCATGGAAGCCGGACCCGGATGCTGTTGTCATCGATGCTTTCACAATAGATTGGCACCCTACTTTCTTTTATGCTTTCCCACCATTTGCCGTTATCCTCAAATGCCTGCGAAAAATTTTAGATGATAACGCAACTGGAATACTTGTATTCCCGTACTGGCCCGGACAACCTTGGTTTCCCTTACTTAAAAGAATGCTTACATCTGAAATAATTATTTTTGAACCTGACGCGAATCTCTTGCGCTCTAATTGCAGATCGCGTCACCGGCTTCACGCCAGCCTTTTCCTGGGGGCCGCGATACTCTCAGGACGGCATTCACGAGACTTGGCACACCGGACAACGCAGTGAGCCTTATGCTATCCTCTATTTCGGAAAACACGATGAAGCAATACTCTGTTACTTATAAGTTGTGGTGGTCATTTTGCGAAGATAACTCTGTAAGTACCTTTGACGCACCAGTATCCGCAGTAATTACATTTCTAGCGGATATGTTTAGTAAAGGGAGTTCCTATGGCACAATAAATACACATCGATCTGCCCTATCATTACTCCTAGGGAATAATGTCGGAGCAGACGAACATGTCAAACGGTTATTGAAGGGTATTTACCGCAAAAAGCCAACCTGTCCCAAGTACTCCACTACTTGGGACCCCAAATCAGTATTAGACTATGTATCTTCATGGTACCCCAACAATGACTTGGGCCTGGAAAAGTTAACAAAGAAATTGATAATATTGTTGGCGCTCTGTACCGCTCACCGTGTACAAACATTATCGCTTATAAAAATTACCAACATCTTTAAGACCCCGTCGGGCGTAAAGATTTCTATACCAGACCTAATAAAAACCTCCGCTGCTAATCGTGAGCAACCAACACTTTTCTTACCTTTTTTCATTGACAATCCATGTATATGTCCCGCAAAAACCCTTGATGATTATATTTCAGTAACATCCGAAATACGGATCGAACCATCCGATAGACTTTTTATCAGCTATAAAAAGCCCTTTAAACCGATATCGTCTCAAACCCTCAGTAGGTGGATAAAACAGGTTCTCGCGGAGTGCGGGGTTGATGTAATGGTGTATTCGGCACACAGTACACGTCACGCCTCCACGTCAGCGGCAGCTTCCGCGGGAGTATGCATTGAAACTATTAGAAAGACAGCTGGCTGGTCTAGCACTTCTTTGACATTTGCTCGTTTCTATAACCGCCCGGTAACGGATGAAACTCTTTTTGCTCGATCTGTTTTTGGGTTAAGACCCTAACGTAAAAATATAAACAATTTAGTTTGTAAAAATATAGTATATTTTGTTGATTGTTATCTAGTACATAATACATAGTTTTGTTGGTGATAAATAAAAAGTTTTTCTACTTAAACGCTTGTGTTTCATATTATTAGAACACGTTACCCCTATATGTATCATATCTCTGAACATCTACCTAGTTAAATGTATCTTCGAATGAAGCGACGAAATATAATATAGGATCAAACGAACTTCTTGAAGTGAAGTTCGATCATTATTATATGAGTCGCTTCATTCGAAGATACATAGTTCCCTCCCACCCTTGCCTTAAAGTAGAAAACATTACGTATCTCTAAACAGAATGAGGCAGCCGCCATTTGCCACAAATGCATAGCGGTGGGGTGGACACAATAAAAAAAAAAAAAAAAAAAAAAGAGTCGATTAAAAATCGATTCTCTAAACGTGCGAATGATACCTTGTAGGCTAAAGGGACTACCTAGTTAAATGTATCTTCGAATGAAGCGACTCATATAATAATGATCGAACTTCACTTCAAGAAGTTCGTTTGATCCTATATTGTACATGGAAGCAATTACAATTTTACATATTGAGAACAAAAACATGGTAATTGGGATGATGACTAAAAAATAATTTAATGTCCATCAGATAGATTAATGAAAAATATTGGATACGTATTTTTTATTTTGCCTCTTGTTCAAAAACTTACGAAGATACATTGATTTTAAATGTCACATGACGTCACGTTAGAGTACAAAATATACTCTAACGTGACGTAGTTAGCCCCCACTCCGTAACTTTAATGCGCTATATCTAAGTATTTTCTTGTTATTTCGACAAAACAAAAAATACGGGTCTTATATTTTTTTATTATCTAAGAGACGGACTAATTATTTTCTTCATTTTCATACCTTGTCATCATCCGTATTGTCTCTCTGTTAAATCTACTATCAGATATTCTGGTTCGATGTAGGTATAACCTAGATGGGGATGTAAAGGAGCTGCCTATCATATTTCGCTGGAAGCCAACATCACCTGCCCGTGGTGCACCTTGCCGAAAAACAAATGAGGTGCTGACAACCAACTGGATGACGGGCAGCAGCGTCACCGGAGCGCGAGAAGCAACGCCATGTGATCGCCAACCTGCCTGCCCAGCCGTGGCAGTTATGGGTATATCCTCCAGATGTTTGCCCTAAGTGGCGAACAACTGGAGAGGCCTTGCAGTGGACTGCAATAGGCTGATGATGGTGATGACCTAGATATCATAATAATACCTAGATAAAAGCAGAGGGTATGGTAAAAGGAACGTAGGAACCGAAAATACTGGGTTGGATTGTTTGTAGTGGTCTAGAAGTTTGCTATGTATGTATTACAAAAAAAGTACATTATATCAGTTGTCTAGTTATTTAATCGTATGGCTTTTGACAGTCGCTATTATTTAATTAACATATTGTTGAATATAGGAAATCAAAATTAAAACTATAAACAACAAGACACACTCTGAATCCATTGGATCGCGTCGCCACCAAGGGTAAACAGGTCTGCCGGGTCACCACCATACCTCGTGAGAGGGCAATCTCGTAGCATATGCTGGACATCCTGCACCGCCGCACCACACCCACACTCCGGTGACTCTCTCCAGCCACATCTCCACAGATGTCTAGTACCTACCTATAATACGAGTACATGCTTCCGGCTAGACGGCGCTGTGTGGCTTAGGTTATGACCTCTAGTTATAGTCATTATAAGGCATATGAAACCTTAGATTGACGGTCACTGGAAGCTTAAGAAAACTTTTAAAAATCTTTATTACTTTGTAATATTCTATCAAATAAAGGTACCTACAGTTTATACAAGACTACTATAATGCTCGTCAATTGAAAATTAATTCCCCTACTATTTCTAATGTAGCAATGTGAAACGAGATTCTCCTGAATTCTAACACACTATGTGTGCTAATCAAGTAAATTACATTTGCAGTGCACTTACGAAATGCTTTGAGCTTACAAAACCTACACTTTGCTTTATTTAGAAAGCTAATTTGTTGCATTAGATATCTTTAGGTTTAAATAGGTATTTTAGTCTAGATTAAGTTGTTGGTTTATGAAGAGATCTTAGACTATATTGTGATGACCCTTTTTTTGTGATGGTCAATAATACTAGTTTAAGGTCCGAAATTTTAATAGCATGGACGTATTTTCTACGTCCACGTTTAATAGTTGTGGGATCGTTGAAGTAAAATGCAGTTATAAATTAACAACAAAATTATATAATTCTTCGTTACGTTACATCGTCTTTTTCTACATGACACTTCCCATAAACTCTCGAAAAGAGTTTCCGGAACTCATTATAAAAATAAATCTAGAATATAACAGAAAATAAACCTTCTCCCACATAAATTTTAATCGGGATTTAGTTTTTAATTGACAGTCTACTAACATAGTTTTATAAGATGTATACTAACACATAATTATGGATTATGTGATTTGAAATAAACATTTTTCATTTAAAATTTATTTCATATAACTTGAAAATTTATTAGGAAAATATAAAAACGGTTAGGTTGATATGTAGTCGTCTGTACAACACACAACACAACAATAAAATGGTTTTACGATATGACAAAACTTGTTTTTAAAAACGAATGATGAACATTCTACTAACAAGGTATAGAATTAAATATCTTTATTATATTGACGATATTATAAAGAAAGACAGATTTTGACATTTTATTTTATATTGCAAACAGTTTACTAACGAGATACAAAATATTATGTCTTATAAACAAAGCTCGTATTTAGTTTCACATACCAGACTGTCTGATTGGTGATTTTGTCTGACTCCTTACTTTACCTTTGTTTGACACTATTTTTTGGATGCTCATTTAAATTTAGTGAATTACAAAATGATGTTTTTTATACTTTCTCATTATGCTATGTACATGGTCGGATCATGCTGACTATTTTATAAATTAACTAGCGAACCGGTCCGGGTTCGTGCGGGTGCAATACTAGAATACTACATTATGCACGTAAACCTTTCTATTGAATCTCAATATATAAAACTCAAAGGTGACTGACTGACTGACATAGTGATCTATCAACGCACAGCCCAAACCACTGGGCCGATCGGGCTAAAATTTGGCATGCAGGTAGATGATATGACGTAGACATCCGCTAAGAAAGGATTTTGATCAATTCTACCCCCAAGGGGATTAAATAGGGGATAAGACTCTATTCCACGCGGACGAAGTCGCGGGCACAGCTAGTCCATCTATATATTTAAAAAAAGCATCAAAATACGTTCCATAGTTTTAAAGATATAATAGGGAAATGTAATGAAGTGATTACGTCACCACCTACGGGTTAAAAATAAAAATTATCACATTTTCCACAATATTACGTCAGTTTTGTGGACATTTTAATATCATAATATTTAACTTATTGACCACCTATCATTACAATAGTTATTTATAGCTCTAATTATATACATGGGTAGTTTAATTCCCACGTAAGCATGGTCGTAATGCGGAGTTAGGGAACTATTCCAATAAGGCCCTTCTCGTACCACTAATGAATACAAGATTGGACGGCTATATTATCCCCTTGGTGAAGACTTTATGTTGAGAGAGATGAGTAGAATATGGACCTAGCTACAGCATACAATATAAATATCAGAAAACTGACAACATCACACACATTGCTCCAATCTTAAAGTAAGTAGCTTAAGTACTTGTGTTGTGGATATCATAACAACGAAGGTACCACAAATAAATACATAAATACAAATATAAACATCCAGACACGGAACAAACACAAATGTTCATCACACGAATGTTTGTTCCGGGTGGGAATCGAACTCACGACCCTTGGTTCAAAAGGCAGGGATCATTACCAATTGAGCTTTTAAAATTAATGGGATTTTAAACAAGTTAAAAAAGCAATAGAAATCATCAAATATTTCCTAAGTAAGTACATTCAAAACATTCAACTTACGACAAATACTCCAATTTTTGGAGAAAAAACTCCGCCAACAGAAGAAAAATAAATATTTTTCTCGGCAACAGCGAGCTTTTTACAAGGAATTTGAGACTTTCCTCTTTTATTATAATTGATGGTCCGAATGGTTGTTATTGTTATATGTATTGATATTCGTGACAAAGTTGTTTTAGACAAGGACGATTTGTTGTTTGCGACTTGACTAATGACTTTTAAATAAGAATGAACAGAATGACAAACGTATATTATTTATTAATGATGTTTAACTTGATTCATAAAGTTTTTAGCAGGAGAAAAGAAGTTATTCAATGTTTACGAAGATCGGGATCAGGAAAATTACCTCTTTTTAATAGTAGCACAATATAATGCTTCTGTACGCCTGGGAAAGCGAGATAGAAGCCCAAGCCACTGCGACAATGGGCAGGTAACCAGTCACCTGTCAGTTGCCACCGTCCATTTAAAATATTTTTTTTATTAATGAATGGGTAGCGCTAGACCTCAACTAGCCTGATGTTAAGCGATGTTGAAGACTAAGATGAAGCGCGCTTACCCAACAAAAACTGATTCACTTTCGCCTTGAAAATCTGAAGATTATATTCCTCGGGGAACACGGACTCCGGTAAAGAGTTACTCGTACTTCTTCGTCCCGTTTAACATAATGATAAGAGTGACTTCACATGGTAGTGACTGCTTATTTAGACCGACCACCGCCAGCCAAATACTAAGTCAGTTACCTAAATAAAACTCACACAAAATCTAGGTATTAAAATAATACTTTGATTTAAGAAACATTGTAATCCGCTGAAGAGTTCTAAAGCCGACTTTAGGCTAACTTTCTAACTGTCTGGTAGATTTGCTGAAAATTCCAAAACGGTAATCTATGGGCTTAATAAAATAACAGATTCCATTTCAATTCTGACATTTAAATTGAAAATCAGAATCACTCAAATTCCCGAAATTTACTTAGGGAGAGCCTTTCCAAATACCTAGAAATCAATTCCTTAGAAAAGTTATCCATAATCTTATCTACCTAAATCAAACTAGGTATTAAATTTTATTAATAACTGTAGGTAATTATTTTTTGTAAGTATTACTACCTTAACAATACAGGATAATTTATTATTGTTTATTATTTATTATTATTCGTCATAATGCCGTCATAATGTCACTGCTGGACATACGATAGGCCTCTCCAGTTGTTCGCTACGCTGGACTGGCGGGTTGGCGATCGCAGGCAGCTTTTCGCTCAGGTGACGGGCAGCAGCGTCGCCAACCTGCTTGCCTTTTATTTAACCCATTATATATACCCTAATGTCTGATGACTAGAGAACCTAATAAAATATGTCATTGAAATGTAAATATGCATTACACAATAAAAACTGCAAAGCAATTAACTCAACCCAATTGTTTTGTTTCATGATAACAAGAACAGGAACTAAAAACATTATTTTCTATACAAAAGCCACAGTTACACGAATGTAACGTTATAAAGAAACTTCAAAAGCACTTCTACGTTTTAAGTGCTATGGAAGCGGTCTTTGAAAAAAATACTCATCGACCTGAAAGCTTTGTAAAAGCTGTACACTAATTTAGAATATTTCAAAGCTTTATCTCCTTAAAGCGCCTTTAGCTTCCAGATGAAAGGTGCGAGCTTTTTATTGCACTCCTTTAAGTAAATATAAGGGTTTTATGTAAATATTGAGTGCTATTTTACGATTTTCATGGTGTTCACGATTTATGAATTTTCAGATTTTTATCACCAATGGTAGTAAAACTACCCTTTTGATATGATCGCTTAAAGGAGGCCGGTTTTTAATCCCATTTTTACTACCTCTACATGCACAAATGAAATTGTTTTTTAACTTTAAAATAAAAATAAGTTCATAATATAGTCTTTTATAGGTTACATTTTGGGGAATGTACGGCTGAATTACATAATTCGATTTACAAATTTTGAATTTGAGAATGAGTAGAGATTACGGCCAATAGGCAATGTTTTATGATCTACTTTCTTAGTGCGAACGGCCAAACTGTGGAACTCCTTGCCGGACTCTTTTCCCCGAGATATACAATCAGAACAGGACACATGTTCAAGGCGAGAGTCAATCGGTATTTCCTAGGTAAGCGCGCTCCATTGTTGGCTGCAATATCAATTTACAGAGAATTGCGGCCAAGCGCAAGCCCATTATGATTTAAAAAAAAAGATGTTTTTTACTTTCTTTATATATTCCAAAACCATAATAATAATACTCTCAGCCACAGTTGCCAATCAGAGCCACGCTCTATCTAGCCAGCCAGAAGAATAACGTTACATGGCTTTATAAAAATGTCTTCTTAATAAAAAATCACAACGGCCAGTTACAAAAAAAGGGTTGTAATATTAAAAAAGATTGCAACACCAGCCTCCATTATAATCGCGGCAACACTTAATGGCCACCACCCGGTAAATCCGGTGATTTATTAAATCCCCTACTACTTAAACTTAAATAAATTAGCCCAAAACCATTGCTTAAATCCGCGCCTAAATCATAAAGGCTTTAATCAAGGAAAATGTGGAGGCAATGTTTAACAGGCAGTGTTGTCCGGATTAATTCTGTTACACTAATATCCGGCTTACGGTTAACAAGACCCGGTTTATTGAGTGAGTGGAGGGTTAAGTAACACATAAAGTAACGGAGAAGTTGGAATGTTTCAGTTGAATGCTTGGGGTTAATTTTAAAACAAAGTAAAGAAGTTATTTGTTTAGGTAGGATATGAAAAGTCTTAGGATGAGCAGTAATAGTGTAGGTATTGGGTTTTTGATTAAGAAGTGGTTCATTTTACTGCCACATTAGACTAAGCGGTAGCAAGTGGTAGCAAGAAAAATAAAATGAAAAATTATGTAATTTTATTTTGACTTGCTATCTATATGATACTCTATTAAAATCATTGGTTTCCGTTCCTGATACTCTCTTAGTCTTGTTCTACGATCCACGGGATAAGATTAGGTGTTCTTATTCTAAATCCGAAAACCATATATTATCACAATTTCAAATTCACAAATATAGTCTTAGTCTCAGGGCGGACGAAGTGGCGCTTCTCGCTAGATACAAAGAAAAGAGAAAGCTTAACACTGAATGCCGTAACAGCCTATATTTCAGTTGACACTTAGATCGAATTTAATTTAAGCAAACAATGTAATATATTATCTTGTTGGTTGTTCTAAATAAATAAAGTAAGATAGCTGGCAAAAGCTGGGTGCGAGATTCCTAGGTTAAAACAAAGCAGAGAACCTGTCAACTTCTGGAGTCGGACTGCTATAGATTGATGATACAAAATCAAGAATACATAAATACCCTGTGCTTTCGCCGCAACATATTATTACCATACAATATTAAACAAAGTCAAATACCATATTATTTCACCACATCATATAGCAATCATCATGAACCTTTTTGCATGCGTTACCAGGAATCCGCAACCCCAATTAGTAGAAACGCAAAACCGGTTTATCAGTAACGAACTTAACAAAATCGGTTCTAGTACTACGCAAAGTTCCGCTAAAACTAAATTACTGGACTCATTTTCAGTCGGGTTTAAAAAAACAACCAACTAGTTCCACTAGTACTTCTAATAAGCATTTTCACGCTAAGCGTTATTTTTTCTTTTATTTAATGTTTTGTTAAGGCTAGAATTCCTTTACAGACAGGATTTTTCCTGTTAAACGGTCGAGGGGTTTTACAAGAAGTATAATTTCGTCTTTGTTTGGATTCCAATGAACACTTAAAATTGCACATTGTTATACAAACAACACACGCAATATTGAGTTTATTACTAGTACCCGTATTATTATAACATTGACTGTCTTGTAGGGCTAGTTATCAAGCCGTCAATAGAACAAAGGGTCCAAGGTCTTAATCCCAGGTGTTATGTATTCGGATTTTCTTTCAAGAAACATCACAATGAAAGATGTAGCTAAATACCACTGGCCGATGACGGGCAGCAGCGTCGCCGGACCGAAGAATTACGCCCTGCGATCGCCAACCTGCCTGCCTAGCGTGGCGATTATGGGTAAAGCCTCCAGATCTTTTCGCAAAGTGTCGATCAATTGGAGAGGCCTATAGCCTCCAGCCTTTAGTCCAGCAGTGGACTGCAATATGCTGATAATAATGGGTACAAATAACGTTGTGTTTTTTGAGATACAAATTTAATAATCTAAGAATTTGTCGCTAAAACAACGTCATATAATAAATAAACTCTACCTCCATATTACTGCCGTTAGATAATTTTAATAACGCGCCATATTTCATATAGGAACGGGCGACCAAAAGCCGGCATTGCAATAAAACATAATTCATCGGTTTACTTATGAATATTAAACTTTATTACCGCAGTAACCCTTTTGTGGGAGAATGCAGGCGAGCGGTGCCCCGAGGAATTTCATTAAGATAGAACTAAAAGTTCTACCTGCGCTATGTCTGGGGAATTTCAATTTTGACCGTGCCTAGTTTTAGTATATAGTTTTTTATTAAAATGGAATTGTTTTTTGCTGTGAAAAATAGTAGTATGTTTCTTGGTAGTAATCTCTTTTGTTTATAATCGTAGGTATGTACTTTCATACTACGTAGGTACGAGTATGTAAGGTCATGTATTGTGACTTTAGATCATAGAAAAGAAATAGTTGAATACATTATTGTCCAAAGGCTTAAATAGTAGAAATCCTTTCTTCGGAACCAAATCATCATCATCAGACATACGCCTGCCAATGACAATTGTCATTCAGGGGTCTAAATAGCAGAAATGCTTTCTTTGGAACCAAATCATCATCATCATCATAAGACATACGCCTCCAAAGACAATTGTAATTAAGGGGTCTTAGCCACCACGCTTGGCAGGTGGGTTGGTGACCACAGTAGGTTTCGTTTATAACCAGGTAAAAGCTACTGCCCGTTTCCCGATATTCCCTTAGTCATCTTCTACGACACCCATGGGATGAGATAGGGTGGTTCTAATCTAAATCCGGAAGCACACGGTCTAATATGGACTATACAAATTTAGAACATTAAATATATTTTAACTTAGAGCAGCCGTACACGGACCGCTTCAAGCAGTTGACAACCGACTGCTTCAAGCCGCGACCGCGTGTTGAACTGTAGTCATTCATCGGCTGCCGTACACACGACCGCTCGAGCAGTCGCGACCGCTTCTATAGTTCACCGCGCAGTCGCGGCTTAAAGCAGTCAGTTCTCAACTGCTCGAAGCAGTCCGTGTACGGCCGGGCTTAGAGCGACCGTACACGAACTGCTTCAAGCAGTTGAGAACGACTGCTTGAAGCCGCGATCGCGCAGTGAACTATAGCGGTCGCGACTGCTCGAGCGGTCGTGTGTACGGCAGCGTATGAATGACTATAGTGCATCGACAGTCAGGACAATGGCCCAATGTTGGTCAATCACAGTCATTGTACCCGGTCTGTGTCGGCGGGCAAATTTGAGGTACCTAAAGTACCTAAATAACTACTTTGGTGATAGGACATTAACAAAAGGTTACCATACCTATTGAACAGTTTGCTCGAAGACATACGCCGGGAGCAGGACAGGATTTTTTGGCTACATTACCCTAGTATTTAACTTTTATCATTTTAATTTAAAGACTCGTGCCTGATTCCACAGACAAACTATTTAAATAGTTTTGTGGGACTATGTCTATATGTAGTTGTAAACTTTGTTGGTGTAATAAATAAATAAATAAATCACGCGGTCGAGAGCCTTCCGCTCCCCCAACAGTCCGGTGATGGTGACAAGGCCGGCCTGGCCATCATCGTAGTCATTTAGGAAAAAAAAAAGAAAAAAAAAGCGGCTTGAAGCAGTCCGTGTACGGCCGCTCTTAGGTTCAAAATAAGCCCAGTCTCCATGACCGCATCAAAGTTCATTAAGCTCTTATTAAATTTCCTGCGTTCATTAGCGAATAATATAAACAGGAAGCAGGTAAAAGAATCTTTACATTAAAGAGGAATCTTCTAATTAATGATATAATTTGTGGTTTAAGAGGGTTTCTTTTCAAGTCTGAAGATTGAAAAGAATGGGCGTTCCCCGAATTTTTCCTAAATAATTGATGACATTAAACATTTCGTTGAATGGCGACTTTTGAAATGATTAAATAATCCTCTTTAAATAAGTCATATTGAATACATCGCTAAGAATTTGACGTAAGAATTTAATTAGGAATACTTTGAGGTCTCATGATATAATTATTAAATCACCCAAGATATGCCACACTGGACCACAGCGCCATCTAGCCCTAACAAAGCCGAAGCTTGTACTATGGGTACTAGACAACCGACAAACTTTCTTAGATGCATTTTTTTTGTAAATAAATACATACCTATTATACATAAAAAATACTGAGACCAACACAAACAGACAAGTTAATGTATACAAATGTTTTGTACTGTGCGGAGATCGAACCCATAAACCTTGGTTCAGAAGGCATCCAGTATTTGCCAGCTATTCTATGCAATACGTCACTCCCTATAGAATACCGCAGCCAAATGACCTTCGTCGGGTCGTGTTTCTGCCGGTGAGTAGGGTTTCCGGAGCTCATGGGGGGTTAGGGTTGGGCTGGCATGGTAGTGGCAACTGATAGGTAACTGACCAGTTACTCCTAGGTAACTGGTCGAGATAGTATAAAAAACTCCACCGGGCCTAAGAGTGACCTATACTACGTTTGCCGAGATGCGGTATCCACTCTAGAACTTTTTGTCATCTATTTATTTTATTCCTATTTAATATATTTCATTTCATTATGCCTGTGGAAGCGATCAAAGATCTTCAAAGTAAGTTGAAATCGCGCAAAACCTCTAAAAGCAAAACTTCATAATACTATACGTGACACGGGCTAGTTATAACAGATTTCAAGTTGAACAAAGTTAAAGTGTTCCAATAAGTATAAGTTTCAGTGCAACTTGAAAAGTTTCCGGAAAACTTACTTTTAGAAGTTCAACTACTTTTAACCCAGACATTTATCTGAAAGTAAACGGAAATAGGAAAGATTATCAGCAAGTGTACTATACTTATAGAATTAGTCATATTTGAGAAAAGTTGGATGTAAGGGAGGGAGCCACAATCTTTGTGATTCAAGCCAACCTCACCTGCCTGTGGTGCATCCTGCCGAACAACAAACGAGGCGCTGGCAAACAACCATCACGACTGAAAGCGTAGCTAAATACCACAGGCCGGTGACGGGCAGCAGCGTCACCGGAGCGACAAACTACGTCCTGCGATCGCCAACCCGCCTGCCCAGCGTGGCGATTATGGGTATATCCTCCAGAAGTTTGCTCTATGTGGCGAACAACTGGAGAGGCCTATGTCCAGCAGTGGACTGCAATAGGCTGTTGATGATTGATGATGATGATGTAAGGACCCATAATCTTTTTTTTTTCAAGCCAACCTCACCTGCCTGTGGTGGATCCTGCCGAACAACAAAAGGGCAACCGACTGGTGGTGGTATAACCATCACGACTGAAAGCGTAGCTAAATACCACAGGCCGATGACGGGCAGCAGCGTCACCGGTGCTAGAAGCTACGCCCTGCGATCGCCAACCCACCTGCTCAGCGTGGAGATTATGAGTATATCCTCCAGATGTTTACCCTAAGTGGCGAACAACTGGAGAGGCCTATGTCCAGCAGTGGACTGGAATAGGCTAATGATGATGATGATAAGAAAAGTAAATCTTTACTTTATTTAAGTCTAGTGATATTATTTTCTGAGCTAATTCGACAATAACGTCGAAATGCAAAGGAGACAAACAAAGTAGATACGCAGGAGATATTAAGGTCCACTTTCATTTTTCCTTTGCTAATATAAAATGATCAGACAACTATTCGTCACACTCGGAGAGAGACTAGGCCTTTATCTGGTTTGGTGATTAGGCCCTTCGGCCTAACATACTTTCCGATCCGACACGACACTATATAGACACATAAGCCCAGTAACACATTTTGACCCGAACCGAGAATCGAATCTTGTCGTATTTTCGCTATTTATGCGAGGTACTTTGACTATTTATCTTGGAAAGCTTAAAAATGTATGCTAAAAGTAACATAACAACGCAAAATAGTTAGTCAGATTGTTAACCCTACACAATGTCTGCACAGTATGCCTAAAATATTCAAAATAATTTTCCCTCTTGTTCGAAACATTATCTTAACAAATGACTTAAGATGAAGACTGATTATTATTTTATGTAAATGGAGTAGTCTTACACCCAATTTAGTAATTGGAGTCGGAATCAATGAAATTGCTTCTCAAGTTACTTAAAATGAGCGTAATTTTTCTGTACAATGGATACTGTTATTTTCGTTTTTGTGTTTTTCATAAACAAAGGAACCGAGTTTAATTTACTTTTGTGACTTAATGTGACTTAATTGAAAATACTAATTTATAGCTTATCTCTATAAGTTATACTAGAATATTCTAGCATAACTTCTAAACGTAAGCTCGATCTGTCGTCCATGAATCAATAGACGATATGCATCAAAAACAGAGTCTATCAGAATCAGTTACAAGAATGCATTGGATATTGATTAAAAATAACTAGGTATGGACGATATGGACGATAAAATCCATAAAAAAGTCTTGCAGTGTTAATGTAGGTACACACACACAATTCTTCAGATTACAGATTTTTTTTTATATTAGCTCAGTATAGTGGTTTCCTTTCGCCTCAAAAAGAAGCTGGAATAGTAGCCTAAGTCGCTCTGCCAACGGGCGGGAATCCTCAGTTTCCAGTCAGTCACCATCATGCAAGACATGCTGGCCCGCAAGATGCTTCTTTACGCTTCGTTTAAAGGATCCCATACTATAAAAAGGATGGAACACATGTGCTAATTGACAGAGTTACACTTTTTTCTTAATCCATTAAAGGTTTATGCTTGATGCTATGTACCAGCAAAAATGTTTTTAATGGTACGGCACAAACGAGAGTTTCCAAACTTATTAGTCAATGTTTCTCTACCCCACTACACAAAATATCCCCCCAAATAAATCAAAACAAACAAAAGAACATCTTTCAGACATACCGACGGCACCTTAAGCGCGACACTTTAAATAATCGACGCAGATTAGTTTGTACACTCGCTAATAGTCTCTTATCACGAACGGTGAAGTATTCCATAGTGTAGCCGAACTAGGTATCGATAAAATTAAACAATCGATAGTTTTCATCTCTACTCCAGAAGTTGAGCGTAACCCAGCGTGCGCTGGAGAGGAAACTGGTTGGGGTCATATTGAGGGACCGTAAAATCAATGAGTGGCTGAGGCAAAATAGTAAGGTCGCAGATGTAACGCAGCGTGTGGCCAGACTGAAGTGGGAATGGGCGGGCCACATGGCCCTTAAGACCGACGCGTGGAGCAAACGTTTACTTGAGTTGCGACCGTGGGATAGACAACGCCCTCAAAGAAGACCCAAAAAGCGTCCTCTTAATATCGTCGTCCCAACGACGATATAAAGAGGACGGCAAGACAAAACTGGCTGCAGGTAGCCTAGAACAGAAACGAGTGGAAGCATTTGAAGGAGGCCTACACCGGAAGGTTCGAGACGGGCTAAAGAGAGAGAGAGTTTTCATCTGAATACTTTCAACAGTATCGATATTTTTTTATTACTGTTGGTGGCAGACAAGCACGAGATTTTAAGAGAGGTAGGGCATAGCGAATCTTTGCTCGAATGGAGCCGTCTGCTTTGACCTCTGGGTCGTGTTTCTGCCGGTAAGTAGGGTTTCCGGAGCTCGTGGGGGGTGAGGGTTGGGCCGGCATGGCGGGGGCAACTGACAGGTAACTGACCAGTAACTTGCCCGTTGTCACAGCGACTTGGGCCCGCCTGATGTTAAGCGGTAACCGCAGCCTATGGACACCTGCGACACCAGGGGTACCACACGCGCGTTGCCTACCCTTTAAAAACCTCTTCACAACCTTTTTGAAGGACCCCATACTGTAGTCGCGACGCGAGAGCCTCGGCGGGGAGCTCATTCCAAAGCCTGAGTGTACGCGGCAAGAAGTTTTTGTTGAAACTAGGGCTTTAGGATATGTATCAGGCTGAATCCCCTGTCTGCGTACGACTGTAGTATTGCTTTGTGTCTTTACTATCGATAAACTATACGATACCTATTGCTTTATGCAGAGCTATCTTTACTATCAATAGCTATCGATATAACTGATATGCCATCGACTATCGGTGTAGTCTATCGACAGTCGACTATCGCCCGCAACACTGGCATTCCCCCCGTTTTGCGGTTCGGAAGCGAGCGGGCCTTTCCCTAGTGGTAATAAAATTAACTCGAGATTATACGATGCTTTGTTGCTACCGTCAAATGAAAGGAAGTTGCAAATGGGAAGTACAAAGGTGGATTGACGTTTGGGAGGAGGCCTCATTGATGTAAATTAGGAGTGGTGTTTGACGCTGGCGTTTATACAGGGTTATTTGTAAAACATCAACAACCTTTTTTTTAGAAGGGAATGCATTAGGCACCGTCATGCCACCTCCGGGGGTGACATGGTGTGTGGGACTCACACCTCCCGTAATGGGAGGGTATACCCACTAAACCCCCCTGTGTCGCCAGTGGGCAGCAAGTTGCAGGGACACGGGCAACGCCGAAGCATACCGCCGCATCCCTGCATGCCCTGGCCAGCCGCAGATGACAAGCGGCCAGCACTCCTGGTCCGGGGAGGGCAAATACCCCTATCCCCGGCTAAGCATCAACAACCTGGTACCCCGGTACTCCCAGGTATCAACAACAAAAACAGCTCTGCTGCAAAGAAAATGTGTACAATTAAAACCGCCAACCCCGTTTGCGTCAACACAACTGTCCCGGCTTACCAGATCCTTTGGCTCCGACAAAACAGCCCTCGGTAAGCGCTGAACTAATGAGGTGCACAGTCGCTTTGAGTCTGCAAGTGCAGCTCCGTTTAACTTTATTATAGGCAGAGCTTAATTAGAGGTCTAGGCTGTGTGGTGAAGCCTACTGTTTGTTTGAGTAATTCCCTGGATAATGCGACGGAAATGCGAATTCATTTCAGTTTAATTCATTGGGGATGGAGGTAAAAGGGAAAAAGTCTTTTGATATGTTTTTTTGTACACGTTCGTCGGAAAAGTGAATGCATGCATACTTTTATTTTTAGGTAATAATACTCTCTTGACCTAATTTAGTCAACAGCGGCTATTTTTTTATTATTTCCAAGGAGACAAGCTGAAGACGCAGAAATTAAAGAGCTCATAACCCAATGATGATAACAGTCTTTCGGAAATTAAAAAAGAAAACATCTACGGTGCAAAACGGAAGAAAGCTAGACATAGGCCCCTATCCAGGAGTGGGCCCTAGTTACCACACTTGGCAGGCAGGTTGGCGACCGCAGTAGGTTTTATTTGTACCCAGGTAAGCGCTGCTACCCGTTTTCTTTGTCGTCTCCTATGACACCTACGGGACGAGACGGGGTAGTTTTATTCTAAATCTGTAAACTACACGGACGAAACGAATTACATCCTCTACATATAAACGAAACGGTCGATTTGTATTCTACTAGCTTTTGCCCGCGGCTTCGCTCGCGTTGAATTTGGGGTGAATGCTCCATACAAACTTCCACCCCCCTTTTTGAGAAGTGGGGGGTTAGAAAGGGGCAAAAAGTAGCCTATGATACTCTCCATTCCTTCAACTAGAACGAAAGAAAGACATACAGACAGACACACTTTCCCATTTATAAAGTTAGTAAGTAATAGTAAGTATAGTAAGTATGGATACTACTCCATAAAGGCTTAAATCACTTCATTTCACACGCTTATAATTCAACCCTCGCGTTACCGCACTCAACGCAATGTAGTCGCCATAAAACCCAACTCTTTGTGTAAAAAGTGTAAAGAATGGCAAGAACTAGGCAACATTGTGAATCGTGAAATGACAGTTATGAGTTATGACTGAGAGCCGCTATGGCGTTTTATTACCCCCCATGTTTACATGGGTCACGGGTTTGAGTGTTTGCTTTTGTGTTGCCCGTATATGGCAACATTGTATAGGTAACGCATTTTTGTAACAGCACAAAGTATTCAGTATTTTTTTTATTTATGGTGGGTGTGCGCTTGGCTACAATTCGCCTGATGTTGACGATGGAGCTTGATACCCAAGCAAGTACTGATTCAGTCTCACCTTGAATACTTACAGGATGCTGATTCAGGAAGAAATATTACTAAGTGTCGTCTTGCCATAATAGGCTACTTCACTTTAAAAGACTGTTCAAAAGCTCATCCGGAAAATGAAAAAACAAGATCTAAATTAACAATATCAATAAATTGATATACTTGCTTTCATTATTTTATTTCCAACTAACTGTACCAGCGGCGTCCCACGCGTGAATATCGGGTTTCAAAAATAACGGACTTCCATAAAATGGTGCCTTATAGCAATACATAGGCGAAAACCGCATTCAATTTTATGCGGTAGTTTTTGCGTGATGCGCGTTCAAACATACAGATCAAAATTTCTCCCGTTTTCCCAACATTTCCCTTCATTGCTCTGCTCCTATTGATTGTAGCGTGATGAAAGATATACTTTAACCTGCCCAGTAGTATGAAGAATAATTGTACCAAGTTTCGTTAAAATCCGTCCAGTAGTTTTTGTTTCTATAACGAACATACAGACAGACAAAAATTTTACTGATTGCATTTTTGGCATTAATATCGATCACTTATCACCCCCTGATAGTTATTTTGAAAACATATTCAATGTACAGAATTGACCTCTCTACAGATTTATTATAAAAGTAAAGATAAAAGATCAGCTATTATGAATTTCCGAATTAATAATCCGCATTTACTATATAATACCAGGCTATTTGTATCCGTATATTGCTGAGAATTGTTAATTTAACCGGAAAATACCATGGTCATTAATGAACATCCGATTCTAGGAATTAGTGTTGATCCGATTTTCAATTAATACCGTATAAGCTTTGTAGTTAAATTGGTATTAATTACAAATATTGTGGTCCATTATTTTGGTGCAAGTAAACAGCTTACATTTATAGAAATAGGTTGTGGAGACATTGGAATATCCACTATTTGTGTCATATCATAATGGCGTCTCCTCGCCTGATTGAAAACGAAGATAATAAGTTACTACAACGGCACCCTGTAAGAATGTTTAGACGAAAATATTTAGGTGCCACAGACTTTTGATTTATTATGCAAGAGGCGGCAAACGAGCAAATGTGATTTACCTTATGTAATAATTAGCGTTCGAAACTTTTTATCTAACCGTTTATGATGTAGTAAAAATTAAAATGCATTATGAACAGCATGGGTTAATAAAGAAAGAAAGAAAAAAAGGTTTTATGGACTAGTGAACACACTATACACTGTACACACCTCATCAATCTAAACATAATAAATTAAAAGTAAAATAATTTCATTATAATTCAAAATTAACTCATTTAGTTCCAAATTTAACTTCAAAATAACAATTTATTTTCTCTAAAACATAGCTACTTACCGCCTAAAAATTCCCAACAGAAGCCACGAAAAGGATCCAGTGAAAATACCCCTGTTGTTTTTGACAACAGTTTTTTGTAACAGGAAGAAACTTTTCCGTGTAAATTCCCAGTTCGAGTAGATTATGCGGACCAACTGAATTAATTAACTGTGGCTAGAAAAAGGTGGCTAATGTCGGAAACACAGGTGCCGGCAATGAGGAAAAATAACTCAGAGTTTTAGCAGTTGGATACAAACCTAAAAGTTTTTTTTTCATAAGCCGCTGACATTTTATTGGTTATTATTATGACTAGCATCAGCAAGCGTGAATATCGGTAATCCGTGAAATATATAGGTAGGTATATTATATAAGCATTACATTGCTCCGATCCTAACGTAAGTTAGTCAAGCACTTGTGTTATGGGTATCAGAACAACGAAAGTAGGTACCACAAATATATAAAAACTTTTGGATTACTATTAGTAGGATCATCCTTTTGCAGTGAAAGTTATGCAATTTCTACCTCTAGCCTGGCGGGAGAAGACATTTAAACTGCTATAAAAAATGCTACTACTTAATACTAAGTTTTATTAAATGACATATTATTAGTTATTTAACAACGCAGTCACACAATTGACATCAAAAAAAAACCAACAATTTCCACAAATGTTTGCACTGTAAAAATGCATAGATTTGTGATTTGTTCTTGTTATTTGTAAAAATGGAGTAAATATGGGGTTAAACGCTCTGTGCAATTCTAAAAATACAAGAAAAAATGAATAAAGAATACAAGCCACACCGCCCCATGTCATCTGAATCTCAAGCCGGTGGTACATGGCATACCTTGACAGCATTCTTTCGCTCCATACCGCAAGGCGCTGCCTTAACATTTATACCCAGGCCCCTCTTTCCCACTGGGCACTATGGGCACGTGCCCAGGGCCCCGTGATCGAATGGGGCCCCCTAGTTCCTGCCAGATCACCAAATGATAACTGATATTTAGGTCATAGGGGCCTAATGTGCCCAGGGCCTCAAATAGTTTATAGACGGCCCTGTATACCACCGAGAATTTTCGCCTGTGACTCTACTAATTACAAACAAACTCACGGAAATGAGTCTAACTATAAACCGAACTAAACATAGCCACGCATAGGCGCGCCGGCAGTTAACTCTCATTAGTCAAATGGATTAAAACTAGCCGGCAGGGCGTGAGCAGTGTTGGTTTACGAATGTTATATAAACCACTTTACTTTATATGTAGATTGGCTATTACTGCGCTTGTGTAGACGAAATAGGCGGAGGTTTATTAGCTGAATTTAGCAGAAAGGTCAGTAGGTAGCTGTTTGGATGCCCTTGTTAGATTTACTTTGGAATTAGTTTAGACTAGTATTTTGGGAATGTAAAGTAGCGACCTATCTATACATCTTAATTATCGACCTATATCTTTTCTTTTTCTGGCTAGGCTCGCTCAAAGCCACTCCCAATGGGGATGTTTCTAGGGTCAAAATAATTACATTATATTTAGTGCGCATTTTAAATTATAAAAACACTAGCAGCCCGCTCCTCGCTTCGCTTCGGATAAATCAATTATTTCAGCTAAACATTTCATACATTGTTGGTGTTTTAGGAAGGACCTCTCATATTTTCTATCAATTAATATAACCTATACACACGCTTACAATGCTAAAATTAATGGATGCTAGAAACAAAATGAAGATATATTCGATTCAAAGGCTGAGAAATCTGAACATGGTTTGACACTTATCAAACGCAATACGTGATGCAGTTAACGTAAACGTTTGATTATATTGCACAAAATGGTACAAAAGGCGAAATTCAATGCTAGGAGCATTCTCTACCCGTTAACCCTTGGGTCATGTGTTGGCCTCTGGTTGGATTTGAAGCCATGCCCTTTAGTCCAGGAACCACCTGGTCTTAGCTAAGATTGATGACTGATGACTTTAAGAGAGGTAGGGCATAGCGAATCTTCGCTCGAATTGAGCTGCCCGTCCGGGGAAGGACCTCCACCATATAGAATACCGCAGCCAAATGACCTCCGGTTCGTGTTTCTGCCGGAGAGTAGGGTTTCCGGAGCTCGTGGGGGGTTTGGGTTGGGCCAGCATGGCAGTGGCAACTGACAGGTAACTGACCAGTTTCTTCCCTTAAACTCAAAACCTAGGGCATTTTTCATCTTAGTACCTACATGAAATTACCTTGAAAATGATTTAGCGATAATGATGCCGACCAAAAACTTCCTACTTAAATAGCGCTATTTTCTTCCGACATGCGTAATTCATCATCATCAGCCTATTATAGTCCACTACTGGACATAGATCTCTATAATCGCCACGTCGGGCAGGCGGGTTGGCGATCGCAGGGCGTAGCTTCACGCTCCGGTGACGCTGCTGCCCGTCATCGGTCTGTGATATTTAGCTACGCCTTCAACTGTGACGGTTATACCGCCCAGAGTCGGCTGCCAGCGCTTTGTTTGTTATTCGGCAGAATGCACCACGGGCAGGTGAGGTTGACTTGGAGCGAAAAGATGATAGGCCGATCCCTCACATCGAACCGTGCGTCGAACACAAATTCATATCCCCTACCCCATACGTAATTAAAACCATTTTATTAGGCTAAAATACATACATACTATTACATAGTATAGGGTACAGAAATTATAACATCGGATTAGAAAAGAAAAGTATTTATTATGCATGCATAGATCGCAGTTTTTATTATGTGAGCCTTCCTAAACCTTGATAGAATGCATTCATATTTTTTGGGTTCTTAGAGCTTCATGACACTATGATTCAGGATGCCTTGTTCACGGATTATGCTAGATCTGTTCGACTGTGCACTATTCCTAAATGTTGTTCTGATTTGTTGCTAAATGAGGAGCCTCCAAGCTGATAGCAGCATTGATGCAGGAAACACCTGTGGTGTGTTTTCAAGTTGGTCGTATTTTTAGTTATAGCAATTTGCTTATAGTATTTTCCGAAGAATTTTATCCTGAAAGTAAGCCGACGGTTCACAAATATTTATATCACTGTTTGTTGTGAATTTCCGATAATTCCGTATTTACTTCGATGTCAGTATCTGTCATGTCAAAATGACAATTTCTTTGACAAATTCAATAAATGACAGTATCTATGGTCATTTCAAAAAGTATGTAACATATTTTGCCGAAATTGTAAATTGTAAAATGTATGATACCCTTGTAATCTATAGCGTGTGTGTTAATCTGATGCATAAGTAACATTCCTGTAAAGTTTCATCAAAATCCTTTCAGTAGTTTTTACGTGAAAGTACGATTTCATATTAGAATTTATTTATTTAGATGTCATAACAGTTTCGGTTGCTATGGGAACGATGCCAAGAGACGTCAGTATGTAAGATCTTTTCTTTTTTTGTAGATTAAAATCTTTTTGTTAAATTTGGGTTACATTATTGGAGTTTTAGCACGGATCCCTAATTTTTTTTAAAATATAATATAGCCTATGTTCAGCGCAGATACTGTAGCTATCCGACGGTGAAAGAATTATTCCAATCGGTCCAGTAGTTTCGGAGCCTATTCGTATCAAACAAACAAACAAACATACAAACAAACAAACAAACAAACAAACAAACAATCAAATCTTTCCTCTTTATAATATTAGTTTAGATATTAGACACGTATTTTTCCCTTTTTCATTTAAACAAAAAATAACAAAGATATAAGGCATCAAAATTTAGGAGTAGGGGTTATTGACGTTACTTAGTGGCGAAAAAACTCCCACTCTGTGACGTCACGCGTAATTTTAACGGGCTATATCTTTGTAATTTTTGGTCTAATTTACAAATGAAAAATATCGGCCAAGGCCAATCGCGCACGTAGGGTTCCGTACCACTGATTGAATGAAAAAAATTAGGTAATTTGATTTATGATGTTTAAAAAAAACTACTGTCTAGATTTCATTCAAACCAAATTTCGTTAGTAGTTTACATAGTAATACACATCATATATTTTACATCATTTTCAAATACCTATCCATAGATACCCCACACGTATAGGTTCGATAAAAAAATTTTTTTGAGTTTCAGTTCCATGTATGGGGAACCCCAAAAATTTTGAATTTTTTTCTGATTTTACTTTAAAATCTTAATGCGGTTAACAGAATACATCTACGTACCAATTTTCAATAATGTAGCTCTTATAGTTTTGGAATAAACTGGCTGTGACATACGGACGGACAGACAGACAGACAGACATGACGAATCTATAAGGCGTTCCCGTTCTTGCCATTTTGTCTACGGAACCCTAAATACGTGTCTTTTATTTTTGAACAATCTAAAAGACGGACTAATTACATTTTTTACGGAAACAGGCCTATTCCTATTGAATAACCAAAACGAGGCTCTGGCAACTGACTGGTGACGGTATATCTGTCACGATTGAAGCCGTAGCTAAACACAGGCTGATGACGGGCAGTAGCATCACCGAAGCGTGGAGCTAAGCCGATCTACGATGCGGTTGGCGATTGCAGGGCCATTAAAGAAAGAAAATAAGAATAAAAGAAAGAAAAGAACGACACATCAAATAATTCGAAGAAAAATCAAAATCATCAACAATTGAATAATTATGAGAATTGATTTTCAATTATCATATACAGATTTTATACAATAGGGGTTTTTAGTATTTGTGGTGTCTTACAGGTTGCCATAGCGACGGATTTTATTATGTGTCATTGTTAATAAATAGCTCTTCAATATGAAGACGTAATTTCATTATATTTAATGAATAAATACATATCAATTGGCGACGATGGCCACGAACGATGCTCAAAAGCTTAAGCGCGTGCGAGAAGCCCTTCGAGGATATATTACAAGACTCCAAAGTTCAGTCAATACAAGAACTGAAATCACCAACGAAGAAATCAAATTACGAATTGACAGCTTGAACGAAAATTTACGAAAATTTCAAGAAATACAATCTACCATCGAATCCGAAACTGCAGATACTACTTTACAAGATGAAATAAATTACAGATTCGAATTCGAGGATGTGACAACGCACCTAAAGGTACAACTACTCCAACTCTTAAGATTAGAACCTGGCCACCAAAATGTACCAACAGTAAACAATAGCAATACTCAACCCAAAATGCCTTTACAACCCCTACAGGATAAGGAGTCGTTCAAAAATTTCATTAGGCGATTCGAGTTACACATACTACTAAACAATTACTCGGATAACCCTCGCATGAAGGTATATATTTTATTATCTTCATTGACTCCTGAATTACATGAAAAATTATATGATTTATGTTCTTATGTCTGCAAGTTCAAGTTGTAGGTCTTTTATCCAGCTTCGCCCAAAAATAGGGTCAACATTCTTATCGATTACGTACAGTTTATTGTAACATTGTTGTCTTTTGTAGGAGTATTTTACATATGCGACACCGGCAGGTTTGATGATTTCTCCCGTATATGTTCTCATCTTTATATCAGTTTTGAAAAGCTTTTTCTGAATTCCAAGATCTTTGAATTGTTTCAATGACATTGATGTTAAAGCTGCTCCTGTGTCAAACTCTAATGAAACTCGTTTATTTTCAATTTCAATAGATATCATGTATTTTTCTGGAATGTCTGACTTTATGAGATTGATATCACACAGACTCTCATCGCTACAGATCGCATCGTCTTCAATTTGGTGAGTATTTTGCTTACGTCTATATTGTAGACAAACTCTTGCAAGGTGACCTTTGCGTTTACAGTGGTGGCAGGTGTTGTTAATGCTGCCACATTTATCTGCCTTATGATCATTATCTCCACACCTGTAACATTTACCACGCAGGTCAGCAACTGTTCTTGGATGCTGTATTTGTCGACTAGTTGAAGGCGTACTTCGTTGCTGACTTTGAAATCTAGGTGGAGTTACCTTATGTACCGGTTCAGCCCATGAAGTCATTTTTGAAATGTGTAGATTTTCAGATTTACTCATTTCCATGGTTGTCGCTATTTTTTGTATTTCCGAGAATGCACATGATTTTTCTTGTAATATCTTGGTTCTTATTTCATCGTCTTTTAACCCTCTTATAAACTGTTAGCATAAGTACATATCAGTATTGATTTTGGATACTATTACAAATAAGACTGAATTAAGTAGGTCTTCAAAGTTAGAGTCAATTTCAAAAGTGAAAACCTTACCGTTCGTTAAGATGATTACTTATATAGGATTTTTGTCACGAGTAGGTAGTAAACCAATAATTATCATAAATGCATTTTGTGTACTATTATGTGTGATTCATCATCAACTGTTTCTTTAATTAAGAAATGAATGGATAAGAGAGAGGTAGGGTATAGCGAATATTTGCTCAAATTGAGTCGCCCGTCCGGGGAAGGACCCCTCCACCCTATAGAATACCGCAGTCAAATGACCTCTGGGTCGTGTTTCTGCCGGTGAGTAGGGTTTCCGGAGCTCGTGGGGGGTTAGGGTTGGACCGGCATGGCGGTGGCAACTGACAGGTAACTGACCAGTTACCTGCCCATTGTCACAGCGACTTGGGCTTCTCTTTCGCTTTCCATCAGGCGTAGGGAAGCCATTATGTCGAGCTACTATAAAAAAAAATAAGACACTGAAAAGTCAACTAGCGTATTTAACCCTCACCCTTTAGGAAAACAGTGAGTACCTTAGGTGGAGTAAAATGTCTCCGGTGCGGATGTGACAGCGGGGACCAACGTCAGAACAATTATTTTGCGGACTAAATGAGAGACAGCGGTAACCCACAAAGAGGTCTAAGCGTCTATTTTAGTATAATTTATTATGACAACAATAAAACGGGATGAGAGGTTGCCTCTAAAGTAAGTGGCGTTAGTTACAGAATATCGTTTAATTTACAGACTGTAATATAAGACAAATAGGTATTGTTTTTGTACATTGTACAGTAAAAATACGAACAAAAAAATTGCCTTGAAACAAGTCATAGTACCTATACAATCGTTGTACAATTAGGGGGTAGGTGCGCTATGAGGGATCTTTTCTGGACAACCTTTGGGTACAGAATAGCAAGATAGAAAGGTAATAATTTTGCATAGTACATACTTATGATTTATTGAAAGATTATTACGAGTATTTTATGTAAATACACAATTTACGTACATTTGTTTATGTAAATAATATAGCCGTAGCAATGTAATGTTGTATGTGTGTGTATGTGTATGTAATGTTACCACATAATACTTAAGTATAAATATGGAACAATCACAAATGTTCATCACACGAATGTTTGTCCTGGGTGGGAATCGAACCCACGACCCTTGATTCAAGAGGCAGGGGCCACTACCAAATGAGCCATGGAATCAATATAATGTCTTATAGATTGTATAAGTTAATAACATTATTTTATTAACAAAAAACATTTAGTGCACGCCTAACCTAAACCACAATATTCCCAAATCCATAGTTATTTCGAAATGATTGCTAATATTGGTTTGTATCAAGCAGCAAATCTATATCGCTTGTCCCTAACTCACTTTACCGGTGTTCTGATAATAAAAAAAAAACAACAGAAGCGAACATTTCACTCGCAAACTCGCTACAACGATTTAAAAGTTAAACATATTTAAACGATTCCTCGAAGTGTTGACTTGCGACTTGCAGTTCATAATACTCGTATTGTAAGTTTAGTATTGATCGTTCCATTTGAATTCTGGAGTAAGGAAACATTCCTATTTAACTTTTGAAATGAGTAAGTAAGTAGTTCCTTGTTTGAAAAAGGATATTGAAATTGAAAAAAAGGTATTAGGAAACTACTTCTCATACATAATTATAATCGATCCCATAATACAAAAAGTCGAAAGTTTTGAATCAGTGTGGCCTACCGGTTATGATATACAGAGCCGAATCTTACGGCACGACTAGTCCACAAGCTAAGTGTCGTTCAGCGAGCTATGGAAAGGGGTCGGTGTCTCGGAGGCAAATAACTAATATTAACAAGAAAGTATTTTCCTTCCTTTTTGTAGTATCACAGAATAGTCACTCCCTCTTGGAATTCCTGATGTAAAGCCAAAGAGAAGCCCAAGTCGCTGCATTAAGAGACAAGTAACTAAACTGCATACTGGCCTGTGAGATACCTCTTGCTAATACACCGACTGATTCCAAAACGCGTCCGAAGTCACTTCACGTGTGTGTCGCCATGTGTACAAGCCAGGCAGGCAAGCCTTACCACTGGCTGAAAAGTTGCAATTTCAAAGAGTCCCTCAGTTCACTCTTATCGTCCACGGGAATAATGTGGCGGTGATTTGTATTGCTTTCCGTCACAGCATGGAATGGAGCTGTGCCGTATAATCGAATTAGCCGGCTTATGTTACGATTCCATAGCAGAACTTTCATAATAATTGTTTCATGTATTTTAGAGTTCCGACAGAAAAATTGAAAACGATTTCTTTTAATTACGCGTTAATTAATATAAACAAATAACCCAAGACATGTCACGCCGGGCCACACATCGCCCTCTAGCCCCAAACTAAGCCGAAGCTTGTATAGGGGCACTAGACAAGAGAACTGATAAACTTACTAAGATTTTTTTTTGAAAACAAATACATATTACATAGTAAACACCCAGACCAATATACACACAAATTTGTACGGAGCGAGGATTGAACCCACAACTCTTGGCTCGGAAGGCACAGGTCACTACGAAATGAGCCAACGGGTCTTACATGGGTATTTTGAACATTTTGATTATGATTTGATAAAAACACTTCTTTTATGCGGAACCCTCACAAACCTAGAACGCGCTTGACGATATTTTAATCCACTTTTGTAATTGTCCAGTTTTTTGAGTTGTGTTGCGCAGAATGTTTGTATCATATGAAACGGACTTTATTAAAACATGTACCGTTTTTGGATGTAAGCTATGATTTACAACATCACGTTAGATTTAAAAATAGTGATTATCTTTATAGGTAGTTACATATAACTAACAAAGATATCACTATTCAACTATTTTAACATATTCAAGTTTTGATAGTACCTACATAGTTCATATAATAGCAAAGTATGATGTCGTAAAGAGAAGCCCAAGTTGATTGGACAAGTAACCAAATACATCAATTGTCTCTTGTCATTGCCATTATGGCTATACTATCTGATGTGACTTTATGTCGGGCTAGACTAGCACCTTACACAAAGTCCTAACATCAAGGTTATAGAACCTTTAAGAGAGGTAGGGCATAGCGAATCTTCGCTCGTATTGAGCTGCCCGTCCGGGGAAGGACTTCCACCCTATAGAATACCGCAGCCAAATGACCTCCGGGTCGTGTTTCTGCTGGTGAGTAGGGTCTCCGGAGCTCGTGGGGGGTTAGGGTTGGGCCGGCATGGCAGTGGCAACTGACAGGTAACTAACCAGTTACTTGCCAGTTGTCACAGCGACTTGGGCTTCTCTTTGGCTTTCCATCAGGCGTAGGGAAGCCATTATGTCGAGCTAATATAAAAAAAAAACCTCAGTCGATATTTACATTCACTCTCTCTCTCTCTTCTTAGTATTTGATGAATACTTGTGTTTGTTCCGTGTCTGGGTGTTTATAATTCTATTTAAGTATTTATTTGTGGTACCTTCGTTGTTCTGATACCCATAACACAAGTGCTTAAGCTACTTACTTTGGGATTAGAGCAATGTATGTGATGTTGTCTAATATATTTATTTAGCTCATCTTCATCCTTCAGGTGTAGGTCTCGGTGAGTTTTCCCATCGTCGGCCTGTGGTGTTTAGGTATGGGTTAAGTCGTGATGGTTATACATAATATAGCCACCAGTCGGCCGCCAGAGCCTCGTTTGTTATACGGCAGGATGCACCTCGGGCAGGTGACTTGGAGCGAAAAGATCCCATTTTTATTGTAGTTCTTTTTATGTGTAAGTCATCATCAGCCTATTGCAGTCCACTTCTGGACAAAAGCCTCTCCAGTTGTTCGCCACTTACGGTAAACATCTGGAGGATATACCCATAATGTCTGGGCAGGTGGATTGGCGATTGCAGGGCGTAGCGTCTCGCTCCGGTGACTCTGCGGTTAGCACAGTGTGTATTGTGACCTAAAGAGAGCCCAAGTTTCTACGGCAAACATGACCAGCACACCGCCACTTAAGAAGCATACTAATCCACGGCTATATCTAATTTATAACCAAGCAATTAATTCAGCTTTCTTTTGTCAAACGAAATAAAACTCGAACTCCTAGAGTTAATGAGTTGCATGGATCCCATTAGTTGGGACCTCATTGTGCGGCGAGACAACAAATGGCTCTAGATTCATCCGGTCCTATTGTGTTTTTCTAAAGAGTAGAGGAATAAGGATTAAGTTTATTTCTAAAGACTGAGATTGTGCTTTTAAAAATTCGCTCAGAATTTGCGGTCGGGTCTATTTTTTCGGTCCTCATTCAGTTGGGAATAATTGTGCCGCCCTAGTTTGATACTAATGAAGTCTGGCTTTTGATATTTTTTTAGGATTAGATTTTTTTTTCGCTTTATGAAGAGCTCTTTCATGTTACCTACAAATAGGCATAAATACTTTTAGAAAGCTGGCTAAAGAGATTTGTTTTTCTATATTATGTTCATTTCATACGAAACCAAATTGAATATGGTATTCATAAATAGATATTATACATAGATATTCTTTATTGCACAAAATACGAACATTTAAATTGAAGGTACTACAGACAACTAGTGGTACAATTTAGGCGGTCTTATCGCCAGCAGGCAATCTCTTCCAGACAACCTTCAGATAAATACTATCATCTTACGCTTTTAACCGTCCACAACATGGATCTTCCCTAATTACTTTATTCAATTAATTAAATTTTATTGCACAATAAAGTAGTGTACAAAGGCGGACTTAATGCCACATAGGCATCTCTACCAGTCAACCATTGGGCTAAGTAGAAAGTAATATTAAAGTAGAATGCAAAAAGGTGGTTTAAGAAACAAAGACTAACATATTACTTTGTCGTTTGATTCTCCTAGAAGATGACTAACGAAATATCTGGAAACTGGCAATAGCGTTTACCTGGCTACAAATAAAACCTACTGCGGTCACCAACCCGCCTGCAAATAGTGGTGGCTAAGGCAAATCGGGGGATTTGCCTTAGCCATACACAGTTATTTTTAAGTTAACAATATCTTAGCTAACAAAAATATATTATTATCTATCTGTCGACAGATGAAATGCAGAATTATATATTACGAAAATTAAAACGGCTAGCACAAAGCTATCTTGTGTTTGTCCATTAAATTATTCCATATGTGTATGCGGGAGAGATAGAAAAATATTCCCGCTACCAGAAACAATTACGTGAAATGGAATTAAAAATTGCTCGAAAGTTAAACATGGCCTCCACATATTTTAAAAGCAGTTCAAATAATATCAAATTAATCATTTCCTTTAAAAGCTACGAATACTTTCAGTTACAAACTCGAGTGGCGGACATGTACGATCATTTTAGTTATGAATATGTGCATTTTAGACACAGAAATCATCATCATCATCATCATCATCATCATCATCAGCCTATTGCGGTCCACTGCTGGACACAGGCCTCTCCAGTTGTTCACCACTTAGGGCAAACATCAGGAGGATATACCCATAATCGCCACGCTGGGCAGGCGGGTTGGCGATCGCAGCGCGTAGCTTCTCGCTCCGGTGACGCTGCTGCCCGTCATCGGCCTGTGGCATTTAGCTACGCTTTCAATTGTGATGGTTATACCGCCACCAGTCGGTTGCCAGTGCCTCGTTTGTTGTTCGGCAGGATGCACCACGGGCAGGTGAGGTTGGCTTGGAGCGAAAAGATGATAGGCCGCTCCCTTACATCCCCAGACACAGAAATAATAACGCAAATCAGAATCTGGGTGTGTAAGGGAGCGACCTATCATCTTTTCGCTTCAAGCCTCACCTGCCCGTGGTGCATTCTGCCGAAAAACAGACGAGGCTCTGGCACCCGACTGATGGCGTTATAACCATCACGATTGAAGGCGTAGCTAAATACCACAGGCCGATGATGGGCAGAGAGTCACCGGAGCGAGGAGCTACGCCCTGCGATTGCCTTAATTATGGGCACGTTTGCCCAAAGTGGCAAACATCTAGAAAAGGTCTTTTTCCAGCAGTGGATTTCGATAGACTGATGATCTTGATTCAACAGGTTAATGGACTTAAAAGATCCATAGGTTTAGAAAGATAGATATTCTTTATTGCGCACCATACATTTGACTTAAGAACTAGACAACTTTAGGGTAGAGGATAGATGAAAAATAAAGGGTGAGGTGAGCTATCAACTGAATCGGAATTGATGCTAGCCAATACATATAAATACATAAATAATAATACATACATAGATAATATTATACATAATGTACTACCATCTAACATGGGATATACATAACAATACATACAATACAGGTATGTAAAATGAAACCATCATGGTTTGTGTTGAAAACATCGGCATAAGCTGCAAATTTTTACATTGTGTAACTTTGAATGTAGCTAAAAATAAACAGTGCGCCTCAAGAATTTTCTTCACCAAGCGTAGCCATGTTGATAAAGTTTCTTATTACAAATCTTTTCAAACAGTTATTTGTGGACTTGAAGCCTCTTTATTGTACCTATGTGAACAAATAAAACAATTTAAACTTTGCTCTAAGATGATAACAAGCTGTCTATTCGTTACAATAGTTTTGCTTGTATTGAATGAAGGTTTATTAATGTCTAATGTTTATTCAAAGTAAGGTATTGTTTTCACAACTTAGAAGTCAAGCCTGGCAAGGCTTGTTATCACTATAATTTGTTTGTTGAACATATTTACTTTAATAACGTGACTAGAAATGATAGAATTACGAGCACAACACCGGTAAATGTGATGTACTGATATTTGTGTCATACTAAAAGGATCTCATTATAAGATGACCCTATAGATATAAAGATAGACCCTTTATTGCCTTAGAACTAAACAAAATATACAATTCTTACAGTCATTAATATTAATTACAAATTGTAATTGGAAAAGAGAGTGAAAATGGAGGACATTAATCCATGTCTTATTCTCTAACAGACAACCATTGAGCATAAAATTATATTACGTTGCGGTATAATATAACACATTTCTACCTAGGGTTGTCTGGAAGAGATCGCTTGCTAGCGAGACCGCCTATTGTACCACAAGATGTCTCTAATATCTTTTTCTATCAATCTTTGAGGCCTTATTGGTCACGCGCGGTCCGATTTCAGACGAATTTCCTCCCGAGAACGTTGCATTTGTGGAATGAGCTGCCTGCCGAGCCGAGGTTCTCTCAGGGGAATACAGTATGGGACACTTCAAGCCTCCAGATGAGCGAACCAGAGTAGGGAACAACTGGAGTGGCATATTCCTCTGGATATAGATCCAGCAGTGGACTGCGGCTGTTGATGATAATGAGTTGAAAGTGTAGTTGTAAATAATAACCCTGCTAAAGCCTTTTAAAACCAAAGTGACACATATATCATATTACAGTCCTAAAGAGAGAGATTTCCACAAATATAGGACCCCACAACCCTCTCTTCAGAATAGCACACTTCCTCTACCTGAAGGTTGTGTGGAAGAGATCGCTTACTAGCGATAAGACCGCCTAAATTGTACCACTAGTTGATTGTAATACATTGTCTATAAATGTTTGTCTTTGTGCAATAAAGAATATCTATATATCTATCTATAGGACATCTGAGTGAGTTCGTCGTTGGTTCAGCTGGTAAATTTTAATATCTAGATCAAGTACCAGCATTTCATAAAAGTCCTGGAAGTGACTTTTAAAATAAGTACATTTAATTAATCTTCTGATGTTCAAGGCGAGAGTGAACCGCTTTTAGCTGGGTGAAGGCGCTCCATCTTACGGCCAGGCCACAGATACGCGCGTTCGGCGGCGCGAATTGCGAATTTTATTTCCATCGCTCACCACGCAAACAAGGAAAAATTACTTGGCTACGCGCGGCGAGTGATGGAAAGAATATTCACAATTCGCGCCGCAAGTCGCGTGTACTCTTGACCTGGCCGTTTGACTGCGATATTGCTTACCATCAGGTGAATTGCAGTAAAGCGTAAACCGGCACCCGGGATCACAAAGCGCCATCAAGACCCAAACTAAGCTGAAGCTTGTCTATTAGTACTAGACAACGAATAAACACACTAAGATTATTTCTCGTTATCATCATCAGCCTATCGCATTCCACTGTTGGACTCTGTCATCATCATCATCATCAGCCTATTGCAGTCCACTGCTGGACATAGGCCTCTCCAGTTGTTCGCCACTTAGGGCAAACATCTGGAGGATATACCTATAATCGCCACGCTGGGCAGGCGGGTTGGCGATCGCAGGGCGTAGCTTCTCGCTCCGGTGACGCTGCTGCCCGTCGTCGGTCTGTGGTATTTAGCTACGCCTTCAATTGTGATGGTTATACAGCCACCAGTCGGTGGCCAGTGCCTCGTTTGTTGTTCGGCAGGATGCACCACGGGCAGGTGAGGTTGGCTTGGAGCGATAAGATGATGGTTCGCTCCTTTACATCCCTTGTTGGACTCTGTAGGCCTCTCCAGTTATTCGCCACTTTAGTCATACATCTGCAAGAGGCTTTATCCATAAAAATCACCAGCTGGGCAGCTAGGCGGGTTAGCAATTGCAGAGCGTAGCTCCGGTGACGCTGCTGTCCGTCATCAGCCTGTGGTATTTAGTTACGCCTTCCATCATGATGGTTATACCACCACCAGCCACCACTTTTTTAAAAATTGTTTTTCATTTCATTTTTTTTAATGAAATATGTGCTATGTACCTGTAGCAAACACCCAAACCAATACAGACATGTTCAAGCACACAAATATTATTTATTCTGTTAGTGTTCGGGGTTCGAATCCCTCTGAGTCTTTTTTTTTTATAGTGGCTCGACATAATGGCTTCCCTACGCTTGATGGAAAGCGAAAGAGAAGTCCAAGTCGCTGTGGCAACTGGCAAGTAGCTGGTTAATTACCTGTCAGTTGCCACTGCCATGCCGGCCCAACCCTAACCCCCCACGAGCTCCGGAGACCCTACTTACCAGCAGAAACACAACCCGGAGGTCATTTGGCTGCGGTATTCTATAGAAAGAAAGAAAAAAAAAAACTGAAATTGACGAGTTTGAACAACCAATCCCAAATATAGCGACAAAGTTCTATTCCTTCTAGTGTTTAAACAGCCAAGTGGAGCTCCAACTAAATATTAAGACCGAAGTGCTGAGCGCGAGCTCTTAAGAGACCCTGCCGGCTTTACATTAATTAAGTTCTGGATTACTTCCATGCACTTCTCAGATTTAATCATTTTGAAACTTGAAGAAAATGTGAATACTGTTTGCTATGACGATTGTAGCTTTTAACGTTTTTAGCATTATAACTACTTAGAGAGGATGTTAGATAGATAGATAGATATTCTTTATTGCACAAACATGAACATTTACAGGAAAGAGTATACAAACATATCGTAGGTACAATGTAGGCGGTCTTATCGCTGGGAGCGATCTCTTCCAGACAACCTTCAGGTAGAGGACAATTGCTAAAGAAAAGGGAAGGCAGTGCAAACGGTGAAAAGTAAGATAAAATAAATAATATATTATATACATAAAATAAATAATACAATATATACACAAATACATATTTAAAATAAACATAAAACTAGATAGTTATATAAATATATATATATATATATATATATATATATATATATATAGATGTTTCCCCAATTAGCTGACAATTTATTTTGGTTTTTGAGTTGCGGTTTTGCACGCAAAATTATATTTTATAATTTTTGAAAAAAGAAATTATAGCTTAAGAGTTAATCTGGTGTAAAAGTTAATTTACTGAAGAAAGTTTCAGCAAAATCGGTTTAATACTAGAAAATTAAATCACGTCAAAAGATGCCCAGTTTCAACGCAAAATCAGAAACTTTTCCGCTTGGCTGGTGCAAATCATCTGAGACCAATATTATTCAGAGTTATCGGCACTCCCGTTTGAAAATAGGGGTGCAAATACATCCCTTATAGGGCTACATTTAGATCACGTATGGCACTCACTTTGACAAATATCGAACATGTAAATGGGAAGGAAACTCGTTCGGAAAACGAACGATTTACATATGGAGAGCAGGAAGTCTTTTAGGGTACTGAATGGTGGAAAAAATGCGGTTGAGCTGGCCCTATTGGTGGTTCGATATTGATTTTCCTTTTGTCCTTCTAGTTTACTACGGAGAACATTACGAAACTTTAGTTAAATTAGATATCAATGGTTTGTCACTTCCTTTTTTCCAATCAATGAACTTTTTAAATAAACCCAAAGAAAAAATAAAAGACTAACAGTCGAGTTTCTTGCCGATTCTTCTCGATGGAAGCTGCATTCCGAATCCGGTGGTAGTCTAATTCCTTTTCATTTGCTATATTGAATATTGACAATTTATAAGTGCTTGTCTTAAGCCTATATGAATAAAGATATTTTTGATTTTTGAATAAAATCATACAAGTTCAGCACCTAGCGATTTAAACTCCTGTATCGACCGCTTGGTAAAGATCCTCCGTAGTGAAGGTGGTAGAGCATGGATAGATGATTCGTACTCATAAACGTTACTATGCGATATGCGATGCGCGGACTATTTTTCCTTCGTATCTTAACTAATATTATAAAGCTGAAGAGTTTGTTTGTTTGTTTGTTTGTTTGAACGCGCTAATCTCAGGAACTACTGGTCAGAATTGAAAAATTATTTTTGTGTTGAATAGACCATTTATCGAGGAAGGCTTTAGGCTATGTAACATCACGCTGCAACTATTAGGAGCGAAGAAATAATGGAAAATGTAAAAAAAATAACAATTCCACGCGGACGAAGTCGCGAGCACAGCTAGTTCTGAATATGAGCTGAATAGGTTGTAAGTATGCATTTTCCCAAATTTTTTTATAAATAGTTGTATTTAGACGTTAATATTGAATTTTTTGTCGTGTTTTTATCGTTGATTCTCATTTCTGTAACAACAGTGCTTCAGCTATTAGACAGTAATTATTTCGCTAACCCACCTGTCCAGGGTGAAAACATGGGTAAATCCTCCAGATTTCTGTATAAGGTGGCGAACAAATGGAAAGACCTGTGTCCAGTAGTGAACTGAGATGAGAGCTGATGATGATGAGCACTGACTAGTGGCGCGATATGACATTTCGTGATTGAACGTTTAATTTTAAACCCATACGGAACTCGTCATTAAATTACACTTCTCGCCAATAGGTACCTGTTCCGCCCTGAGTGACTATTCAAAGCTATCGTACACGGATAAGAATTGCTTTTTAATATTTTTTTATCTTTTTGATGGGTTTCGCCTTCTGGGTTTTACATTTTTCATATTTGTTTGGTAGAAGTATAATTTGACATCTATTTTGTACCTAAGTATTTGATCTTTGGCTGTTACTGCAACCTATTATGGATGCCTTATAATCGTGCTAATATATATCATTATCAATTCCAAAACGCATTGCATCTTTTTCAGGCCGTAATAGTTCTAATTAAGATGAAAATATTTGCGCTAATTAATAACGTAAATTAATTGACTTATTTCAAAACCCTCATTCCATAAGTATTTGCTATAATTAGTGACTGTCGTAAACTAATCCTTAGTACAAACAATTTCCGACTACTGTCGCACAAATTTCCTACTTAACGAGAATTGTCGCATCTGAACACAAAAATACGAGTATAACTGTGTTTTCGTTCCGAAATCTTATTCGTTAAGCAGTGAATGCCGCGGGGTAATCTCACCAATTACTGGCAGATCGTAAATGTTCGCATCCTTATTATATAAACGTGTGAGTGTGATAGACTCACGAGGTGGATATGTGGAAGGTTAGAAATAGTTAATAATTCCTATAAAATCATAAAAATGGAAGCGCTGTTTACCTTTTCGCGGCACACTTTAAGCAGTGATCAAGATTTTTTTTTTTTAATTTCTGTTGTATCTACAATTGGGATGATGACTAAAAAATAATTTAATGTCCATCAGATAGATTAATGAAAAATATTGGATACGTATTTTTTATTTTGCCTCTTGTTCGAAACCTTACGAAGATACATTGATTTTAAATGTCACATGACGTCACGTTAGAGTACAAAATATACTCTAACGTGACGTAGTTAGCCCCCACTCCGTAACTTTAATGCGCTATATCTAAGTATTTTCTTGTTATTTCGACAAAACAAAAAATACGGGTCTTATATTTTTTTATTATCTAAGAGACGGACTAATTATTATCTTCATTTTCATACCTTGTCATCATCCGAATTCTAGTACATTTGTAGTTAATTTGCAGTTAAAAACTCTTAAACTGCAAATTAACTGTAAATGTAAATTCATATTTTTGAAAACATTGCTTCAATTTTTTTTATGCGATGTCGCTGCCGGCCTTTTGAAATGAATACGCTCGTTTCTTGAAGGTTCCCAAGTCGTAGCTGTTCGGAAAGACTATCGCAGGAAGTTGGTTCCTCAAAACCGAGGCACCATCTACTTATTTCTTTGAATACCTTCCTTAAGCTTCCCTAAGCATGCGTACCAAATAAGTCATCGAGCCAACCACTTCCTGAACTGTGCTACTGCTAGACTGATGCAAATTTTTTAATCGACAACCTCCTTATATAAGAATCCTCTAAGCAGCATTTAGGGGACACTATGACTTAAAAGTACAAAGCACACCTACATTTTACCCCTTAGAAAATTATTTAGATAAGAGTATACGAGTAGTTATTTGACCTCCAAAATAACTTGGTAAGAAATCTTTAGGAATAGGACCTCCAATCCGTAATCCAAGGTCGCTTCACCAAGTTTGGCGTTCGTCGCAAATTGTTTCCCCGTGAGTAACAAGAATGATGCGCGAAAGACTTAAAATATAAGCAGATAACTCTGAAATAATCCTGACAAGTACAGCAGCACGATAAGTAGCTTAAGTATTGTCAAAATTAAGGAGCATGACGATGAATTTGCAAAAAAAAGTAAATAAATCCTGATGATGACAGCTTTTGACATGTTTTTGGAGTAAATGAGATCATAATGTCTTCTTAATCTGTATTGGTTAGATTTTGGCTAATATTGCTAAGATATTAGCTAGTGTACCTACGTCGCCTTAAGACCTGGTGGAGTAACGATTTACATAAGATGGCTGGGAACTTTGGAATGACCTCCCAGCATTTCCTGATCACTACGTCATGACAAGGTATGTAAGGGAGCGGCCTATCACCTTTTCGCTCAAAGCTAACCTCATCTGCCCGTGATGCATCCTGCCGAATAATAAACGAGGCGCTGGAAACCGACCGGTGACGGTATAACCATCACAATTGAGTATTAATAAGAGTAGGGCACAATAGTGCAATAAAAATGTTTAGGGTCTAGTGAGCGCAGCGTAGAGTGACTCTACAATGTAGAGACGCAACCGGCCAATAGAGCGCCGCTAGTTAGTAAAACCGCTGAAGTAGTTATTATATTAAGAAATAAAGATGCGTAAGGTCTCGGACACCCCATGTCTTATTAAAGTGATTTTAGGTGTACAAATCAAGCACCAAAATAATAAGCGTTCCGTTTCATGTTTGCATGCAACTGTCTTTAGGTTTTTATTGTATGAACTTTTCGATATTAAGTTTCCCTCGTCAAAAAAACTTTTGTGCGTTTTCTAATGCTGAAAATTAAACTAGAGATAGGTAGATATATTTATTTATATATTCAACTTAAGTTACACTGTCATTACCGAAACATACTCTAATGCGGTAGCTTAACCATATTATAATCTTATCTACTTGTAACTAATCATAACTAAGTAGTTCTGTGGCAATATGTTACCTACGTAACGTTAGTAAGTTAATTCCACCAGCACCACAAGATTTACAACAACGGGCTTAACATACACGAAACGATATACAAATAGGCTATTTCTCCTGATATACGGCCTGAGATCACATTTGAGTAACGTCCCCTGAAGAACGCAATTTATTACCAACATTACCTGTTCAAAATCTACTTGGCATTGAGAATGTTACGCAATATGTACAAAGGTGTGCTTATAAATAGGCTTTTGTATTCAAATGAGGCGTTAGGTTTTAATGATTGTCTAGATTAGGTATAACAGACAACAGCATTTTAGAATTCATATAGATCAGACACCTTTGTTATGGAAATTGAAGTCAATTAAAATACTAAAAGGCATTTAAATGTGAGCTCGAGATAAAATTTATCATATTTAATGTGATCAAAACTGTTTTAAAGTTTTCAAGCACCGACCGTCAAAGTATTTTGTAATAAAAAAATGTGTCTAAGTAAGTTTATCAGTTGTCTAGTACCCATAGTACAAGCTTCGGCTTAGTTTGGGGCTAGATGGCGCTGTGTGGCCCAGCGTGGTATGTCTTGGGTTATTTATTTATTTACATAATGTTTAATGACAATAAAATGGAGTAAAGAAAGAATGACAAGTTTTATACTTCAAAGGAAAACGATTAACCGCTTTCCTTGCATTTCAAAACGAGAACAAGTCACGTTTCTTGAAAGTGCTTACTGTTGATGCAGCAACCATTGTGACGTCATACGGCAATGAATACTATTCGCATCCTATCTTACGTGACGTCACTCCCTTGCAGCCTCGTTAGTAACCCTGGACAGACCCAGTGCACTCAAGCTCACGTCATTTCATTATGCTCCGTAGTAACGACGCGAGATGGAAATTCTTCTTAATTGCGTCACACTGTACGCGGTCCTTGTAATTCATTGAAGGTTTGACTGACATTATTGTGGAATGAACGTCTTTTCTACATTGTTCCGGTGTTCTAACCTTGATGCAAAAAGAGGAATATTGTAAATTTTACGTGTGTGTATTCGTAAAACGGATAATCCGATTATGATCTATGTATGTAGTTTTATCATAAAGCTAGTTTTACTGAAAGTGTTCTTAAACATATTGGAACAAAGTCGTAAGACTATCAGCTTCTTAACTGATAATATGAGTACAATGTTGGCAAGCGTATAAGTCTCAGAGAACCTTTAGGAAGATCTATTTTTGCAATTTTTAGGGCGTTGTCTACAAAAATAGCCTTTGTAGACCACAACGGCTAGTTTACTAAACAAGTAAAAAAAATCTAAATTAATTTAATTAACCACCCAAACAAGAAAGTTGAAGATTAGGAAAACTCCAAGAAAATACCAGCAATTTCTTTGCACGAGATTACTTACTTTAGATTCCTGATTACGTTGGCTTCGCAAGACTCGGCCTGGAGTACCGTAGGAAAATGGTTCGAGATATTCGTATACCAGTTTGGGTGCACTGTTCTCTATATAAATATCTAAGACCATGTCCAGGTAAAGGTTGGGGGAGACTTTTGCCCAGCATTGGGACAGCATAGGTTATTAAAGAAATGAGCGACGATCAGAATGGTTCAGTGATAGTGAAGGCTGCTTTTGACCAATGGTCGCACGATCAATCCCCGGAGTGTACCAACATTTGTGTTGTTTTCTATTGGTTTGGGTGTTTACTATGTATAATATTTAGTGTATTAATAATTTAATGAACTAATGTAAAATTAACAAAATTGCATGCACTTTACTGACTAATTGTAGCAGGACTGTTTATTCGACATCCATTTATGTATCTTGTACTTACAATTGTAGTAATGGTGGTCTGAATCACAAAGTTAAAGTCAAAGTCAAAATAATCTTTACTTGTATAGGTTTCCCTTTCCATATGTAGCTGAACAACTTTTTACTCGTGGACAAGCCGTACCACGTTTCGGCTCCGTATATGACAACCGGTACACTGATTAAAGACTTTTGTTTTTAGGCACTGTAGGATCGACGAGATTAATAAATAAGTTGATTATTATCTAATTTCCATTACTAATACCCCAGCACGCATCTCCATATACGGAGCCAATTTTCCGCTGCAAAAATTACTGTCTACTCCAATTTTTCTTGGAATATTCATGAGTTCGGGCGTTGGTGCTCGCTCCTCCATTGATGTTGTTTAACACATGAATTACATTTTAATGGGCGTTTTATATTTTGAAAAGAAACCGTTTAGCTTGTAAGCTGACTTGGAATTTGTTAAAAGCGAAATGTGCAGAGAGATTAGGGATTAATGAAGGGTAATAAGCCTTTTTGGTATGAGTTTTATGAATGAGGTAAGGTAATGCAGGTGTATTTTTAAGCAGTGTGTGTGAGATGGTTAGCAAGGAATGGATGCGAGGAGCCCAAAAATGGATCGAGCAAAGTGGGTAACGATTGCTGAGTCCTATGTCCAGCAGTGGACTGTGAGAAGCTGATTATAGTAGTAATGAATTGTGCTTTGGTTTTGCTTTTTTTAGTTCAGTTTTGCGTTTACAACATTCGTGTGATCAATGTTTGTTCCGTGTCTAGGTGTATTAGGTTTACTATATAATATTTGTAGTATATTCATTGTCTTCATATTTGCAAGTGCAAATGTTCAAGATCCTTACTTTCGGATTGGAGCAATGTATGTGATATTATAGGTAGGAATATTATCAGAAGCGAATTTTCTATCATCGTCCAAGAACATCGGCATTCTACTTTGACAATATTGACGTCGACTTTGACAATCTCGCAAGTGATTCAAGCATCTCCCACTCTCTTTAATTAAACAGAAACGTTTCACCTAAAACCTCGAATGCGCTTAAATATTCATACAACTCGTAACTTTATTTGTTTGTTTTTATTATCGTTAATGGCATCTGGCCTCAAAATCGCGATCCGACCTTCCGACGTGGCTACAAATTGGCCAGCATGAATATTAATCTGACACCACGATACTCCCAAGTGGAGTGGTTTTATGCAAATCCTTGATTGCTTATTAGAGACAGAATTAAAGCGTATTTTTGGGAAGTCAACCGTAGGGCACGAGGTCTGGACAGGGTACAGGTTTGCGGAAGGAATTAGAAGTGGCTGATTGAGTGCAAATCGAAATTAAACCTTATTTCCTTGATTTAAGAATCAAACGACTCGTCTACTTTGTACATCATATATAGCATTCTAAGTAGTAAATCTGAAGAAAGTTAAATGATTGTATGTTGGACAGACAAGACATTCAAATAGTTGTCAACACTCACAGTGATCAAAATATCAGTTGTCATAATATTAGATAGATAGATAGATATTCTTTATTTGTACACCAAACAGCTAGGTACAATGACAACTCGACGCACAAATAAGGCGGCCTTATCGCTTTCAGCGATCTCTTCCAGACAACCTTTGGGAAGAGGATAGTTGTAGTAGGTGTAGATTACTAGGGCTATGGGATATGATATATAAATATATATATATACATATATACAAATACACATATTATATACAATATATATACACAATATATAATATTGTGTTGTGTTCATAAAATTTAATTTTTTTAATTGCAAAATTATTAATTTTCTTTCATTATTACATTTTACATCCTACCGTTTGGAAGAAAGAAGGATCGATACATGTAATACAGACTAGGAAATACTTGTTTCCGGAACAAAAAAATAAAAAACACTTATTTCATTCTCAACGATAAATGAAAAAACTACGCAGTTTTCAAGTAAACTACATAGAGCCCTTTTCCACTGTTCACACAATAAACCTTTCTTTTCAAACACCTAAGAATAAGCCCGGTAAACATAATAACTCTTATCATTTGCTTCCAAACATTAGAAGCAGGGGTGGGGAAAAAATTGATGTTCCTGCAGAAACACAATTGCGTATGAAATAAGGTAGTTTGAGCGAATGAAAACATATCTACCAATGTCAAGGGTAATATATAAACGTCGAAACCGTCTGATTTATCTGCCCTGACTGGGAATGTTGGCGAGAGAATGATAGATAAATATTTGTGCCGTTTTTGCTGAGTTTGGTAAATGTTTCAAGGTTATGTAGGTCAGGGGTGCTGTGTTATAATGGTAGAAAACAAATTCTAAAACTGGGCATATATTTTTATTAAATTGTCAATATTTATTTGCTCAGTTTCAGAATTTTTGTTTATTTATTTGGATTCTTTTAGCGAGACAAATTTTTGTCCTTTCTAATGCCAATTCCATGTAATACGTGTATTTTGCTTTAGGTAAACTTGTTACCCTTCTTTCTTTAAAATCATCTACATAAATATGCTTACTATATATAGAAAACTAGCGACCTTTCGCTTCGAGTAAGTAAGCACATTAGAAACCCCTAAAATTATATGTTTTACTCTACTATTGTAAACATACATACAAACCTCGAGGCCTATGTCCAACAGTGGACTGACACGGGCTGATGATGATGATGATACAAACCTTCCTCTTGAATCACTCTTAAATTATTTTTTTTTATAGTGGCTCGACATAATGGCTTCCCTACGCCTGATGGAAAGTGAAAGAGAAGCCCAAGTCGCTGTGACAACGGGCAAGTAACTGGTCAGTTACCTGTCAGTTGCCACCGCCATGCCGGCTCAACCCCACGAGCTCCGGAAACCCTACTCACCGGCAGAAACACGACTCAGAGGTCATTTGACTGCGGTATTCTATAGGGTGGAGGTCCTACCCCGGACGGGCGGCTCAATTCGAGCGAAGATTCGCTATGCCCTACCTCTCTTAAAATCTAAAATCTAAGCATACATAGGGACAGACAGACAAAAGCAATTTTGTTTTATACTATTTAGTGATAATAAATCACAGAGAATCTTCACTAGAAATCGTTCTTTGTCATTCTTATCTCTCAAATGTAAATCCCATTAAACTAAAAGAATCTTATCGAAAGCGTATTCATTTCGTTAGGTTTTATTTTCTTCAGTTGACTTTATCTTATTCTCAGTAACAGAAATAGAACTTTTACATAAATAAAGACGTATTCTCCTTCAGAAGTATTCTTTGTCAACTAAACCACTGAAAGCCAAGTGTGGTTCTAATATATTATTAGTGGAGATTGAAAGCTTTTCGCAGGGCGTTAAGATGGGTTAGACGTTATTTTAGTGTCTTATCTGAAGTAAATATATGCATGAGTACTTAAAATAGTGTTCTAATATGGATAGGTGAACAGGTTTTGTTAATTTAATAAGATGTCACAATTTTAGGATCCTGAACCCACGAGGTAAAAACGGTATCCTATTAGTAAGATTTTAAGTTATATGTAAGACTAGCAAACCCGGCGAACTCCGTTTCGCCACCAGATGGCTGTAAAAATTTTTTCCCTTAATTTTCTTTGCTATAAACCTCACGGAGCCCGAGACCTTTCTAACGAATGCAAAACCGTGGAAATCGGTTCGTGCGTTTTGTAGTTATAGCGTCAGGGAGGAAAACCCGACTTATTTTTATGTAGTAGATTATGTGCTGTGTGTTTCCTTAACAAATAAATACGCTGTCTGTCTGTCAGGCTGAATCTCAAGCCACGAGAGCTAGACACTAATTATCACTTATTATGTACTATTTCTGTGAAGGCCAAATGATATCAAAGTGGCCAACAATTTGAGAGGCCTATGTCGAGCAGTGGACTACGAAGGGATGATAAAATATTTCTGTTGCCACGTATGTATAACAGAAAATACTGAAATTAATGTTTAAGGAGGCTCCCTAAATATGTTTGTACATGCGTGAATTAAACAACAATATCTCCACTCAGTAAGATAGTAAGGCATTCATTCCACATTATTATCCCGTATCAGACTTTAACAGGCGACACAAATCTCCCCAACCCAATTATATACAGGGCGACGCATCCGAAACATATATTATTTTCCCTCCTTTTATCTATTACGAGACGTGTTTTCCGAGGATATGAAAGGCTTACTGGTTTTATTATTCCGCGCAAGTTTGTGAATATTATGTATTTAATATTCTGTCTATGTGTAGTCGTTCTCTCATGCTCCGAATGCTCGCCAGTAGGTCACACTTTGATCAGTATTATTTAGAAGGTAGAAGGGTACAAATTTACTTGACTACTTCTTTAACAATTGCCCCAACATCCATAATGTTCTTTGTGCTAAGTAATAGCTCAGTATTGGCTTCCTAAGACCTGATGAAAAGTGAGATAGAAACTCGAGACGTTTCGCCATGGGGCAATTAGCCAAATCAATCACTCGTCGATTGCCATCGTCATGCCGGTCTGTAAAGGCCCTGATCAAGGGGTTCCATATCAAAATAAGAAGGAAACTCATGTGCCGGTAGTGAGTTCTATATTGTACCTATTATTATACACTGTTTCATAATCTGAGAAGTATTTATTTACTTAATCAAATTATTTTTAAAGATGATAAATGTTAGGTCGACAGGCACATTAGGGCAAACCCACCGCGCCTGTCGCCCTTACCCTGAAAGCCTACTGAGATACCGTTTCACGCCCCACCTAAAGAACCCAAGATTGTAAGAGGAAAGAAACACATTGTAGTGATTGTCATTCCTTAAAATAATGCTATAATGCATGCAACATCATCACAAAATCTCAATTTAGTCAGCAACGATGGCAAGGTTTAAAAATAACAAGTCCAGATACCATTAATCAAGTGTCATTCATAATTACGAAAAAAGCCGAACAGTTTCCAACGGGTCCATTAATCTTGGACCAGCATCGACCAAGGATGTGACAATGTGTTCGTTGTTGGCCGAACAATGCTTTGAAATCGACCGAGAAAAGCCGAAAAAAGTAATGAATGAATTTATTTACCGTTCAAAAAATACAAACAAAATATAAGCTAGTAAACATTGCTATCTTAAAGGCTAAGCTATTGAACACGTAAAAAATAGAGTTAAAATTTCCAACAGTCAACTTTAGTTGCCATTGTCAGGCTATTACTTATTATTGAATTTGAGATAGTTCGACAACCAAAATAGTTTAGCTCGAAAATTATTCATACTGTGTTGAAGCTCTTTAATTATCTTTCATTTTAATTATCCTCTACCCTAAGATTGGCTGGAAGAGCGCTGTTACCGATAAGGCTGCCTGAGTTGTATTAATTTACGCGAAATTTATACTCCTATTATAACTGTTATGTGCAATCTATACTTTAATCAGTTACCGAATGACTTAAAAACCGATAAACCTATTTATTAACCTAGTTACATCACTAGTTTCAGCTCCGTTCCTCTGTCTCACTCTTTTTAATTGAACGAACGACAACAGATGTCAGTCTGGCAAGACGGCTTGATAGAGGACATCCGTCAAAGGTGGGTTGGCAGACGATATTGCGTTTTCGTTTTTCGTTTCCGTAAGGAACGGAAGCCGAATTTCCGTTATTCCGTAGCGTAGATCCATCTGTCTTATTTGGGGACACCAGAAATATACGTGGCGATTTTACGAATTAAACATACATAAAAAAAAAAAAAAAATTATACATACAGACGAATTGAGAACCTCCTCCTTTTTTCGAAGTCGGTTAAAAATAGCGTTCAAGGAATTGAAAGATTATGGATAAAAGTCAAAAATGTCGCACCTGCAAGGCGATTTATAATGCCTGTTTCTGAATGGATTTATTGAAATTTGACATGAATCAACTAATGTCAAAATTGAATTTAGACGTCAATATTATTTGACTTTACTTAAGAGAGACTGAGACATAACTCAAAACATGCCATGCTGAGCCACACCACACACAGCGCCATCTGATCCCCAACTAAACCGAAGCCTGTACCTACTATGAGTACTAGGTACTAAACAACTAATACACTTATGTAGATACTTTCAAAGACAGTTGTTTACTCGAAATTTCAATTGAAAATCCCTTTTTAACGATCGAAGTACAACATCAAACAAAGTATTAATCAACCCAATTATTAGGGAAAGCCATTAGCATTTAACTCGACAAGCATTTTAGACACTTATTACCAATGCTATACAGTGCATATTAACTTGCACTCCCTTCGCGAGTTTTGTATCATACTATGCAATTACATAAGTAAATAACTTCACCTCTTTTTTGTCAATCATATTAATTGAAAATTTGATTCCTTTGACACAAGCTAATTGGATCGAGTTTTTAAGCTTCTCATCGGCAAATGGAAAATGCGTGTTCAGTTTCATGTGATAATGTAGTTACGATTTGATCACTACAAGGGTTGAGTGCCTAATTTACCTTTGATTTATATGAAAGTAAGGGAGCGGCCTATCATCTTTTCACTCCAAGCCAACCTCACCTGCCCGAGGAGCATCCTGCCGAATAATAAACGCGGCAATGGCAACCGACTGGTGGCGGTATAACCATCACAATTGAAGGCATAGCTAAATACTAAAGACCGGTGACGGGCAGCAGCGTCACCGGAGCAAGAAGCTACGCCCTGCGATCGCCAACCCGCCTGCCCAGCGTGGCGATTATGGATATATCCTTGCTCTAAGTGGTGAACAACTGGAGAGGCCTATGTCCAGCAGTGGACTGTAATAGGCTGATGATGATGATGATATAAAAGAGGAATGTCAAACGCTACATAGTTATTTTTTTTAGATTAGCTCGATTTAATGGCTTCCCTACGCCTGATGGAAAGCGAAAGAGATGGCCAAGTCGCTGGCTGTGTCAACGGGCCAGTAACTGGTCAGTTGCCACCGCCATGCCGGCCCAACCCTAACCCCCCACGAGCTCCGGAAACCCTAATCACCGGCAGAAACACGACCCGGAGGTCGTTTGGCTGCGGTATTCTATAGGGTGGAGGTCCTTCCCCGGACCGGAGTTAATTTAAATATCATCAATCATCATCCACAAACGCCCTGCAAACGTCCACTGCTGATCATAGGCCTCCGCCAATGACATTTGGAGGAATAGCCTAACTCACCACGCTTTATTTGTACCCAGGTCGGTTAAAGCTGCGGGTGTTCATGAGCGGCGTCGACTGCTTACCATCAGGCATCACACTTGCTCGTCTGCCGCCTCTCGCATAAAAAAAAGGTAAACGCTGATAGTTGTTTCCTAATATTCTTCAACAGCACTCACGGGATGAAATTGGGGTTCTATTTTAAATCCGGGAACCACACCTCAATTATAATAATAATAAATAATAATAATAATCTTTATTTGGTATAAAAACAATGTTACAAAAACAGATAAAGCGTTAACGGCCGCAGTAGTCGAAGACTGTGTCGCAGCCATCAGCGCCCACCTCTTGAAACGGACATTAATTTCGAACATAAATTAAAAAAAAATATATATATTAAAAATTTTAACTACTTTAAATTACTACATTGTGTGTGTGTGTATGTGCGTTGTGTGTGTGTGTGTGTTTATGTGTGTGTGTGTGTGTATGTGTGTGTTGTGTGTGTGTATATATGTGTGTTTATCTTTTTATTTTAATAACGACTCCACCACATCATAATCAAGCTTTAGAAGCCACTCGGTTAATAGAGTTTTACATTTATATGTATTAAGTGGATAAATATTTAATTTTTCATTGATTTTATTATAAAGATGTGGTGCTAAGTAATTATAGTGATGTTTGACTAGACCATTTCTGGATTTAAGTAACTGACACACTCTGTTCCGCCTCCTTTTATTTTCTAATACGTTGTCATTATAATTAACACTTTTATGTTTACGCAGGATTAGGCTTAAAACGAATAATTTTCTAACAGAAAGAACCTCCCAGTAATCGTATATTAGTTTTGTAGGATATCTCATTGGTTTACTGGCCATAGTTTTCAAGACTGCTCTTTGGGCCCTTTCTAGAGATAGCATGTTGGTCTTGCCAGTAGCACCCCAGACTGTGATACAGTAGGTGACAATGGACTGTGCAAGAGCAAAATAAGCCGTTCTCAGAATAGGCGGATCAGCACCAGCTCGTAATCTACTAAAAACGAATATCAGCTTCCTAATACGCGCAGTAATAGCTTTAATATGTTCATGCCACGATAAGATACTATCTAGTATAACCCCTAGATACTTCAAACTATTAGTGCGTAATATTGCATCACAGGAGCATATAACTTTATCGTTTGATTTACATTTATGAGCCTTAATTACGTAAGATACATCTGGCTGTGCCGAAAGCTTAGGCGAAAAAGTAATAAATTTAGTTTTGCTTAGGTTGAGGGTAAGCAAATTTCGGGTCAGCCAGAGCATAACTGATTTTAGTGCTGATTCTGCATTTATGCGAGCCGCTTCCCAATTCTCACCATGGGCAACAATTGCAGTATCATCAGCATATGCGACAATCTTACTATTAGGAAGCTGCAACTGGCACAGGTCATTTAGGTATATCAAAAACAATGTGGGTCCCAGGACACTTCCTTGGGGGACACCGTAGGTAATAAGTTCGTCCTGACTAGTGTAGCTGCCCATTTTAACGCACTGACTTCGACCTTCTAGATAGCTTTTAAAGATCCTTAGCACATCGCCACGGACACCGAGATTTTGAAGTTTAGCAATCAGGACTGGGACAGACACAGTGTCAAATGCCTTAGTAAGATCGATGAAAATGCCAACCGAGCATTGTTTTTTATTGATGTTATCAACTACGGTACCTATTACTTGAAGAACAGCGTCTTCTGTAGACTTGCCAGTTCTAAAGCCAAACTGATTCGAGGCAAGGAGATGTCTTGAATCCATGTATTCTATCAATCTTCTATTCAATATTTTCTCAAGAATTTTTGACAATATTGACAAAACAGATATTGGCCGATAATTATTGACACTTTGTCTGTCCCCACCCTTATGTATTGGATGAACAAGTGCCCTCTTAAAGGCTGCAGGAAAAATACCAGACGAGAGACAGAGATTGAATACTTTGTTTAGAATAGGAATTAGTACATGTCTTGCTTCAATAATGAGAGATGTTGGAATGCCATCCCAGCCAGTGGCACAATCCCTCTTTAGACCCAGAATAATTCCTTCAATCTCTGTTTCATCCGTGTTAAGCAATGCCATGGAGTCCTTCATGGAAGCATTTGACTCCTGAACGGAGTACTGAAGCATTGGATCCGGAGAACTGGCAATTATTTCATTAGCTAAATCAGAGCCTATGTTAGCAAAGTATTTATTAACTATACCAACCGAAGCTTGGGGGTCATTAGAAATAGAAAGAAGTTCATCTGATGATGAGGCCCTTTGTGGTATATTCGAAATCTTTTTTATAAGGTTCCACATCTGTTTAGGGTTTTTTTTGTGTTTCTGGAATTCTGTTCGCTCATATTCGCTTTTATGTTTTTTAAGTAAATTATTACAAAAATTATTGTAACGTTTATACGAAATACGCAAGACATCATTGTCAGGTTGTTTTTTTGTTTTGCGATATAATTTGTCCTTATGCCGTATGCAACGTAGCAATCCGGGTGTAATCCAGGGTTTGATAATACGTTTCCTGCTTGGAATATGATGACTTACGGTATTCGCACTAATAAGTGAAGATAGTTTTTGTACTAGGATGTTAGCAGCAGTTTCGGCATTATTGTTGTTTAGTATATCAGAGAATTCCATGGTTTCCAATTCGATTAAACATGCGTGTAAATTAGTGCGTTTAACTATCCGGGTAGTCGCGGGCTCACTAATACCTCGCAAGGAAGAACAAAATAAGACCGGAGAGTGGTCGGTGAACAAAGAGTCCAACACCATAGTCACAGCTTTCTTATTTGTTTTCAGAATTAGATGATCAAGACAATTATTACCTCGTGTCGCATAAATATGGGCTGGGAGCATGGAATGTGAAGCTAATAAATTTAAATACGAATTTGAGTTCAGCTCGGTGTTGTCCGGTGAGATATTAATATTTAGGTCACCGATAATAGCTATTGTTTTGAAAGGACGTAAAGTGTGTAATAATGTATCAAGTGCGTTTGTAAAATTATCGATATTCCTATGTGAAGGCGAGCGATATATGGCGATGATCACTACATTATTAGGAAGCTCTATAGTCAAACAATTAGCATCCGCCAAATTTGGTTCTACAACTTTGGCTATCACGCTCTCCCTTACATATACCACTAGCCCATCATTTTGATTATTGTGTTTAGTACTAAAGTTTGTGTAGCCAGGAAGGCTTGGAAGAAAGGGGCACTTGCTCAACCAACACTCTGATAGTACGACAATATCAAGATCAAATTTGATGCGCTCAAGTAGAAGGAGAAGATTCTCAAAGTTTATCGAGTTACCTATGCTTCTTATGTTCACATGAAACACTTTCAGATAGTGATTCGGGTTGGTTATAAAGTTAGATGCACTTTCTGGGGAGCATATATATGATTTACCTATTGCAACATGGTCAATTTCGGAAGACACCTGTAAATGGTCATCCATCATAAAAATCTAAGAAAAAATTACAGTATAAATACGAACAAAGGTACTTTTCCTGGATGTTCATAATAAAATCAATAATATTTGAGTGATTGGTATATTTTTTTTGTGGTAGCATCATTATTGTCTTAAATGTATTGTGGGTGTTAAGTGAGACTTTGTGTAATTTAGTTTGAATGAGAGTATATTGTAGTGTAGATGTGTGTGCGGTCGTTACATTCTTAGCAATATTAACATAACAAAAGATAAATATAAAATGAATAAAGTATAACCAAGTTAAAACAGAAAACATAGCTTTAACAAAACAGAAATATAGGATGCAATAGAGACCTAGTCATTTTAATTTAATTAATTTCTCCAGATCTGATTCATCATTTATAATGTAATAGGGGGACCCATCTTTCTCCCTTATAAATATTTTTCCTTTTGTAGACCAACAATATTTGAAGTCGTTACTATTTGCAAAAACGCGGGTATGATAGAATAAGCGTTTCTTCTTTGCAGTAAGATTTTCTGCAATGAAAATTGGCTTAGGAGGTCCATTTATGTGTATATTTTCTGTGGTAAGTTTTCCAGGTCCTTTATTGTAGTTCTTGTACGCTTTGAGTATTTTATCCTTAGTTATAACGCTTCCGAGATCCAATATTATGGTCTTAGTGTCTGGGTGTCCAGAGTTAATGCGAAATATATCCTTGACTTCACTCGGTAGTATGTTTACATTGATTGCTTTCCCGATCCTAGTAATAGTTTCAATTAGAGTTGTCTTAGTCTCAGGCTTGTTGACTGGTATATTTTTTATCTCTAGGCATGTTGACCGAGCACTCCTTTCGAAGTTTTCTAATTGATTTTCAAGCTTTTGGATGTACTTTTGTTGTTGTAAGTTCTCTTCTTGTATCTCATTAACCTGGTCGACAAGCAACTCATACTTAGTTGATAGAAACTCTATAGAAGATCGTATCTCCGAGTTTTGAACTTTAATTTCCTCCATAACTGAACACATCTTCTCCATTTTTAGGTCCTGTTGATTTTTAAAGTCAGTAAACATAGCTTGCATTTTAGACATAAAATTTGCAAGTTGAATTTCGGTCGTGTTAGTCCTCTTTCTTTTAGTACGGTGAGAAACATTTGAATCTGAGCTTAATAATTCTTCAGGCAAACACCGACGGTCATATTCTAAACTGCTATGTTGACTATTGGGTTGCGTCTCCGATATATCCTTGCACAACTCCACGCGCGCCTGTACGAGCGCGCTAGCTTGACCGCCCTTAGGTGAGACAGACGAAGCGGGGGGAGAGTGACGGAGCGGCATGATTCCGGATCGAAAGTACCAGGATAAAAGAACAACAAAGGAGGTTTAGTGTACACTGGACACGGCAGGTCAACTAAGACTGGGCGGTCGCGACGATTTGATACAATTCCTCTTTCCGTCCACTATAACTTGGTCTCTGGTCGTATTCAATACAATAAATGAATGGCACACTCACGTCATTACTGTAGTTTTGCTTGACGGGTGAGTGACGCGCCGATTTGGTGACTCCAACACAGCTATGCTCTCCTATTATTTGGCGTGAATATTTTTGTAACTTTTGAATTAAAATTTCGAATTTTGATAAATACGGGGGCTACTTAAGCACGTCTGATCACCTCAGATGTCCGGAGGGGAGGGGGGAATTATCCACATTAGTCAACATTTGACTGACAGCTGGGCAGGCGGGTTGGCGATCGCAGGGCGTTGCTTCTCGTTTCGGTGACGCTGCTGTCATGGGTCTGTGGAATTTAGCTACAATCGTGATGGTTAACCACCACCAATCGGATGCCAGAGCCTCGTTTGTTGTTCGGCAGGATGCACCCCGGGCAGGTGAGGTTGGCTTGGAGCGAAAAGATGATATTAAATAAGTGTCGGGGTGAAATTAAATTGTGTCGCTTAACTTCAAACGGAGGTAACTCCAGCGAACGTGAATTTGAGTTATTTGAGAAAAACTGATTGTGGCCAAAATACACAGTTTAATTTTAAAAAAAATGGTTATTCGTTTGCAATAGACACTAAATATTTAAATTAAGCATAAAAAAGATTAATTAAACGCCGAATAAAATGGAAAAATGCGTTTTTAGTTTGGATTTGTCTATGTTTGTTAAAACATGGCTGGATTTACCCGTTATTGAAATAATACTGCATGGATTTGCCTATTTATGATAAAACTTGACTGGACTTGCCCAGATTTGATAAAATCTACTTTTGGTTAGATTTCTTCTACAAACATTCAAGGGCTGTCACCAAATCAGCTAATAATGTTATAAATACGTAAATACGAGATATGCCGGAATGTAGATTATAGGTAAGCCACAATAAATGTGGAAATGATTTTCTATTCGAAGGACGACCAACCACATTTTGGCTGCTTAGTAGGTCCTCTTTCGTAAATGTCTGGTTCCTGAAATAGTGGGCAATTTTGACAAATGAAATTATAAAAGCCAATGTAAGCTTTGAACTTTGAAAAGCGGCATTATGTATAAAACTCAATGTTGACTAGATTAGTAGTAGAGTTACCTAGATAGACCACTGTCTACCTATGCACTTTCACGGGGCTTAAGCAATAGTTTCCAAATAAAAGCCAATTTAGGTGACACTTAGTATTGAATATATTTTATTTACCTCAAATCTCGTGGCCTATATACAGAGACGGAGAAAAATCTCTACACCGCGGTACAGACAGGCCGGCTTGCTCTACGGCGTAACACCATCCCATGGCGGACGCCCTACACTACATGACACATTGTGTCATATGTACATATATGGCTTATACATATCGCCCACCAAGGACCTACCCAGGTCCTTAACAATTGCCTAGCTTACATCCCATCGAGTCACAAATTACAAACCCAACTCGAAACACATATAAATTCCCGCTTCTGTGTTACATAATATCATGAAACTAGACAAATGATGAAATCGCCCACCGTGAGCAAGCATACAAACAGTACCAGAAAATATAAAATAACTCCATTTCAATAAACACCTTAAAACACATAACAATTAAACAACTTAATATACACTTTAACAAACTAACATATAAAAAATCTACTTTTTAAACTAAACTTAAAAAACAAGAATACTTAAAATTAAACCAACAATAGTCAGCAACAGGAAGAAGACAAGCTTTAGACTTAGTCTTACTAAAACACCGTTTCCCCTTAACTGACTACGTAAACCAAGTTATCCTTGCCTAGTTGGGTCTCAATCACCCTGCCATAAATCTAGCGACCAGCGAGTAAAGTATACTACACACACAACCACTATATAGTCCAAACCTTAAGAAGATGAAAAGTTCGAGATGACCTACCTATCCACCAATAAAGTTGGTAGAAACGTAGAAAATATTGAAGTAACCATTGGCGCCAAGAATCTGCATCATTTGTGTAAATCGTGGAAAGCTGAGTCATCCAAATGTAGGATGATAAATATAACCAATGACCACGATCTACAAAATCCTCGGCCTGACCAAACACCCAACATAGATTGGAGATATCTTCAAAGTATACAATTTGATGGTGAGTAAGCCATTCTTTTAATACTTTAATTGGTACTGCTTCGTCCCACTCAATACCCGCCAACCATTGCTTCTTTTTCGTTACTATAAAAATATCCGAGTCAATCTTTCCTTTTGTTACAGGTTTTTCACCAGTCGGCACGTCGACCTTGCAGCGGAACACATTATCACTACCTGAATCCTTACGTTCCGCGTCAATGTATTCATCTTTAATCTGTGTACATTTCTGTTTCAGATCCTGGTTCTTCATTTCCTGCTCCAATGACACTAACCTTTTTTCAGCTATCGGCAGTGAGTTGACCACATCTGGATATTCACCTTTCAGAGGAAGATGCACTCTACCAGTATCATGTCTGCGTGTAGTTTTGGCAATGTACTCTTCGCAATCTCTTTCTTCTTGTGTGAACATTCTTTCCTTTGGTAAGGGAATATCTTCTTCGTGCTCCCGAAACTTTTTCAGAACCTTACAGTGCAGAACATTTACCATTTTAGGTGGGTCAACAGATGTTCCGACAGCTCCAGAAAGGATCCAACCTAACGACGTGCACTGTGCAAGTGGTGTACCCTGCGGACCTTTCATCACACCGTTTTGAATTATACGGCTATACACCTCCGAACCCAACAACATATCGACATTATTGGAAGTATAATAGCCCGGATCCGCAAGAACTATACCGTTAAGGCCCTTCCACTCCTTCGCTGTTATCCTATGAGTAGGTAAAAGCGAAGTAACAGACTCTAATACGTGTGCCTTCACGGAGATTGTAAAGCTCGGATCAATCCGTGAGGACAATTCTATTTCGACCATAGCCTTAGATATTAGTCCATTATTTCCACCTACACCTATTATTTGACCCTTGACAGGTATCTTTTTCAGTCCTAACAATTTGACCATGGCTTCTGATATAAAAGAAGACTGGGACCCTTGGTCTAACAACGCGCGAATTGTACAGACCTCACCAACCCTAGATACTGCGTTCACCAAAGCCGTCGCAAGTAACACTTGGGCATGATGAAAATTATTGATATTAGTAGATGCACAGGAAAGTACAGAATTTACTTCGTCATTATTATTCCCATCTGACGTAACCTCCCTGACTTGGGGTTCCTGAACACTACTCTTATTTACAGGATGTAGAAGAACATGGTGTTTTCTCCTACATATCCGACACTTATACTTGCTGTGGCAGAATTTGGCAGAGTGATTGTTTCCCAGACAACAATAACATATTTTATTAGAACCAACAAATTCGCGCCGTACGTCTACCGAACTCTCAATAAATCCCTTACAGTGGCTAAGCTTGTGTTCTTCCGTACAAAACGGACAACTTAAACTAGTAACATGCATCGATTTCACTTTGTGGATAGGCAACTTATTATGTACATATTTATTTACAGGTTTTGAACTAGAATCTAGAAATTCAATGGCCCGATACCTATTTTTAAGGAAATCCTCAAACTGCTTAAATGTGGGCAACTCATCGGAATTAACATCCGTCGCACTAAATTCCCATTGCCTTCTAGATTCCGGGTCCAGCTTCAGCGACAGTATGTGTATGATGAGAACATCCCAGGTTGAAGTATCTATGCCGATATTAAATAGAGCAGACAAACAATCGTTCGTCGTATCCATTAGCTCTTTTAATCCACTAGCCGATTCAACTACAATATTCCTCTGACTAAGTAACCTCTTCAAAATGTTATGACAGATGTACCTTTTATTGTTATACCTGTCTTCTAGCAGACCCCAACATCTGTCATAATTACAATCAGAGACAGGAATGTTGCACAATAGCTGCTCTGCTTCGCCTTGTAAATAACCTTTTAAATACAACAATTTCTGAGCATTTCCCAAATTCTTATTAGAGTGTATCAAAGATTGAAACAGGTCGCGGAACGTGTTCCATTCCGAGTATTTTCCCGAAAAAGTTGGTATGTTTATCTTAGGTAACTTGATATTGGCTGTATGCGCAACGGACATGTCACATGTATCAGCCTTTGCATCAGATTGGTTGTTAGCAGCCCATTTTGCTAACAAAGGTTTGAGTAACAGTTTATATTCAAAATATTCCTCCTCGACATCACTATATACATCATCTTTGAAATAGCTAGTCTCGGTAAACTGTTCCTTGGATGATACAGTGCGCATCAATTCCTTATGCCCAGCTGAGAACTCGTACCAAAATTGCTCCAAAAGTTCAAGTTTGCCCTCTAGATACTCCTTATTGATTCTGTCTTTCGGAGTCTTTTTAAAGTTAATTTTAGCTTTCCTAATGCGTGAACCAATATCTAATTGAAAGTTAATTAATGCCTCCATTATAACAATTTAACAAAAGATGACAAAATATTTACAAGTACAAGTCTTTTGAACCGACATAGACTTAAGAGAAAATTGGGCATAGGTTCCCCGTAGCAACAGCTTTTTCGAAATTATTCTAAGTCCTAAACTAACAAACCTAAAATTTTCTATCTTAATGTAAACATACTAAATTCTACAAAGTCCAACTACACTTGCTAATAAAGTTCAAAATCCTTTGCTTTAAACTGCCTATCTTCTATTTACAAATTATCGAATGCACTACTCACAGTTGTATCCGTTTCACTCACACACACACTAGACGACGAATTTGCTCGGTCTCCCTCCAACACCAAGTTGGCAGTCGTCTCCTGGCTCCACCACCAGATAGCGCCACCAGCTCCAGATAGCACCACCAGCACCAGATAGCGCCACCAGCACCACGATCTCCTCAGCTGCCACTTGCCTGGACTGCACCAGGCATCAGCTTCCACTTTCCTCCAGCGTCACGTTGCTGGTCTCAGCTGCCAGCGGCTCCTTGCTGGTCAGCTTTCCCTGTCCTGTTCGCGACAGCGATCCACTGCCCAGGACGTCACCTCCTCCAAAAAGCGCAATAGTAGGCGTAGTCCCCTGCACTATCACTAGTGCCCAAACTTCAATATCCGACGCCGAAGGACCATAGATAGACCACTGTCTACCTATGCACTTTCACGGGGCTTAAGCAATAGTTTCCAAATAAAAGCCAATTTAGGTGACACTTAGTATTGAATATATTTTATTTACCTCAAATCTCGTGGCCTATATACAGAGACGGAGAAAAATCTCTACACCGCGGTACAGACAGGCCGGCTTGCTCTACGGCGTAACACCATCCCATGGCGGACGCCCTACACTACATGACACATTGTGTCATATGTACATATATGGCTTATACAACCCAGTAGCTAATTTTAATGTGTGCAAAATAAACTAACGTAAAATGCAGACCTGGGTCAGCTAACTACTAGGTCACAAACTAACGTAAGTACAGATCGCTTACTTTTGCACCATAAATCCCTCTCATTTGTACCTCCCGTGTTCTAATATATCAATTAAATTGTTGAAAATCGACGTTGACGAATTTTAGTTCGTATATTCGAACACGGGAGGGACAAATGAGAGGGATTTATGGGGCAAAAATACGCGATCCGTTCAACGAACGATCGTTTTCATTTTCTGTAGAAGGGCCCAAGACATCGATATTGTTTTGCAATTGTAATAATTGCCAGTCATGATTGATCATCAATATTTCACCAACATCTGTAACACGACAAAATAAAAGTCTTTGTGAGGAATAATACTTGTACAACCCTGGGTTAGCGCAACTGTCAAAATCTGTTAAAAAAAAGCAAAGTAGTAGATTACTTTCAGTTTCTTTGCCTTTTCCCGTTGTTAACCTTTAATTTTTATGTTTTAAACGTTTTTGGGCTTTACTCGGGACACAGTTTTCACTAAATTACCCATTGTAATCAACTGAAAATCAGTTAAATAATTAAAAAATCGCAATGCAGATAACCGTCTTTTGACTACAATGCATTTATTAACGGCCATATTGAAAAAATGCATCACGCTGATTGGTTGAGGAGGATTTGCCTTCATTTGATAAAAACGCCTAGTAGGATTTGTCTAAGTTTGTTAAAAAAGCACGATTTTCTGGTCGTTTTATTCGAAATATAATGGGATTTATCTTTTTATGTTAAAAAGGATATGTAGAATTTTTTTTCAGCTTTCATTTTGATACCAAAATCTCCAATATTTCGGAAAATGGAGTTACCTCCGTTTGAAGTTAAGCGCCACATTAATGTCATATCTAAGCTGCTTTTGTTGATGTTCACAAAATAAGTGCTTAAGCTACTTTGGGTGTGTATATATGTGAGTAGTTTCATATTTTTTCTACATTATAATTTTACTGGTTCTTTTTACTAAACATCCTCAATCTAAAATAAGACTTATCCTTAAAATCCACTGCATGCAGTCCCATTTATTGCATTACTCAATCTTTTACGACGACGGAACAGCCAACTCAGACGTGTCCTCCATTTAATTCTCTTCTATCTCAGAAACAAAGCATTGGTTCACCAACCATCTGACGGGACAATAAAATTGAACGTGCTTACAAATAGGTTTCCAGTTTATGCGACCTCTTAAAGTTACAATGTTACGTGTGTAACAGCCTTATGAGACAGGCTGGGCGTAGAATTTACAATGAAGACAATACAAAGTCGATCGTTTGGTTGAATTCATCTTTGAAAAATGTTATACAGATATTGTAGCTAGAATATTTTATTAAAATTGATAATTTTGTATTACTATTTCTTTATACTTTATAATGCATCCATTCTATAATATTTTATTTACAGACAATAAACTAAATGTACTACTAAAATTAAAACAAAAGCCGATAAAAGCACATTTGAAAATGGAAATGGAATGGGATTTAAATATTATTTTAATTTGAATGCTTACCTATTTATTAAATTTGAATTTGGAATTCCAATTGTTCCGTATTCAAAACAGCAATCAAACATTTTAATTTTAAGTGTTAGTGGCCAGTTCTTATAGCCCTACTTACGGGAAAAAATTATGCGATGATTTGATTATTATTTTATTTATCCTTATTTTGTAATCTTACTCCGTCGCCATCATTAATTGGCATTTGGAAGGATGTCCCCATGCTTTACTAAAGGTAAAGGTTGCTGCCCCATTTTCTGACATTCCATTAGCCTTCTTCTACGACTCTCATAAGATATGAGGTGGGGTGGTTCTATTCTAAATACGAAATCCACGCAAGAAATTTACTCCGTCACCGATATAATAAACACCGCCGGATGTAAATATCTTTAAAAGTAACATGTATCTATATAAATGTGTATTGAACGTTTAATATCAGTCCAGGATCGTCCCACACCGAGTTTAATTTTACCGAAGCGAGTGGCTGCGAAGTTTTTCGCCAAACATATGAATAATGCATCCACGGCCTGTTTACACGGGACCCGCCAAGGACTCGCATAAATTGATACAGTTTTATTATTGCCATCGTTTGTGTATAATTGGTGCTTTTGTATTATCGGCATTGGCCAATATTGACTTTGTATTGACATATATTTATTATTATAAAATACAAGACTTCCTAGACGATAATAATATTACATGGACATAATGAGCTGCTCGCCGGCACTTAACAAATATTGTATTAATGTATGACATCAAAAGTATGATAATTATGTATATTTTTGAAATAATGGCAAAATTAATGAGTTTCTTGCGGCACTTCTTCTCATCAGACCTCATCCTTAATATTATGTCGTCGAAGTGCTAGTAGGGAAAAAAAAGTTTGACCTACAATAGAATTTACTTGTAAATTCTATTGTAGGTCATTTTTTTTTTTTTTTTTTTTTTTAAATTTTATATGTTTAATGTTAATTACAAATACAAGTTAAAAAGCTTGAAAAGTTACTATTTTTGAGATGTGACATCCTTGAATTGAATGAGCTGTATTCAGAATCCGTAGGGTAGGCAGGCGTAGCTAAATACCACAGTCTGAAGACGGGCAGCAGCGTACCAGAGCTACGCCCTGTGATTGCCAACCTGCCTGCACCTGCATGGAGATTATGGGGAAAGCCTCCAGTTTTTTTTTATAAGAAGAGCTTTCAGGATGACCTCACTCCACCTGATTGTAAGCGGCCGTGAGGTCCAAAAGTTAGGTCGACAGGCACAATAGAACAAACCCATTTTCGCACAAAGTGCGAATAATTGGAAAGGCATATGTCTATATATACTGGGGATGATGATTTTAGAATCCACAGGTTAATAGTGCGTAATTTTTGTCACGCATGTTTGCAATGAAATATTTGAATTGAAATGAATACGACACCTGGGTAGAGCATAAAGTACAAATTTGAAGCTTCTAAATTAAAATTTATATTTTAGGCGGCAAAGTAAGCAATATGGCGGCCAACTGGATTCAAGTCAAGTCAAAGTCAAGTCAAAATAATCTTTATTTGTATAGGTTTTTATGAAAAACACTTACAAATCGTCGAAGCTACCACCGGTTCGGAAAGCAGCATTCTACCGAGAAGATACCGGCAAGAAACTCGTGTAGTTGCTCTTTTCAAAATGGTGTTTTAGGAGAGGCTATGTCCAGCAGTGGATTGCGATGATGATAAAGGATCCACCATTGCATCTACTACAACATTCTACGATTTTTCAACAGCTTTTCATTGCCATTCATACCAGATACTGGATTACAGGCACACTCAAGCCCCGCACTCCGTAGCGAACGCACGTGATCACATTAATACCGACGCAGGCTCCCTTTGAGTGTCTGCATTATTACTGCACTCTATTTAACATGCTTCACACAAACGTAACGTATTTAGTACATTACGCTCAGTTACGTGTAACCTTTTAGTTAGGTTATTGGGTTGAACGGGAAGATAATAAGGAGAACCGGTGGGCTAATGGTTAAGACAGGTTATTCGAGAGTCAGAGCCGGAGTAGGGGTATTTGTCCTCCAAGACAAGGAGTGCCGGCCGCTTGTAATCTGCGGCTGGCTTAGTTTACACTTGGCAGGTGTCCGCAGTAGGTTTTATTTACAGTACCTTGATATTCCTTTAGTCGTCTATTACGATACCATCAGTATGAGATGGGGTTGTCCTATATTCTAAACCCGGAGACCACACCATTAATCTAAATTTGACCCTTTGACTGCCGGGGTGGTAACCGCCGTCTTTTATGACATCCACGGGGTCAGATCTGGTCCTATTTTAAATCCACACACATTCAAGGCCTCTCATAACCTTGATCCAATTCTGTAGTAAACATCTTTCTATTTTTGCTCTCAAGCTATCGAACATGTCGTCCTACAAATCCCTACTTACCGAACGAAGTCGATACACAATAATCTAGATTAACCAGATAAAATACCCCCAGTTGTACTCACAACGAAGCACGTACACTTTTTATCGTCTACGCTCACAGGACAATCGGGATGACGGTTTTCATTGGCTGCGGCTTCCCGAAAATACAGTCGACCTACTTTTTCCTCTTTAATCCTTTGCAATAAAGTCTTTAATGGTATAACTTTTTATCGTAGGTTTGACACGTATGTGTGCTGATTATAAAGCGACATTTTGATAGTACGCTTCGGAGTTATAAAAGATGTAGGGGCGACTTAGCAAGTTTATAATGGGCCCTGCAGTATTCAGGGGCACGCGAATCTTACACAGAATTTGTGCTTTATTTTCGGCGGGACGAGAATTTGGGTAAGCATCTTGTTTAATTTGTCATTGTGAAATGTTAACAGTCGAAATTAAACAGTTTAATAGCTAGGTACATAACGACAAGAATCTTTTATGTAATAATATTTTTATACAGCGTGCGGTGCAGTGTTAAATCACCCGTAGAATAAAATACACTATTTTTTTTCTTTTATCGGATCATGGGAGAGAAGTGGCAAAAGTGCATCTATGTTTGCGCACACACTTGTTTGCAAAATTTAACATCTGCTGTGTACTTGGATAGTCTACTTAGTCTCCTTAGCCATCTCCTTGTAAGTTGGCTCCTGTGAAATTCGGGCAGAGAGTACAAGAGCCAAATATTATCTAATCGTAGAGGAAACACGACCAGCCTTCTAGGCATAATGCCCTTGGGCAGGGATCTTAGACACATTTTTTATTTATAAGTTTCTTTTCTAATTGAATTATTTTACTTTTAATGTCTGTACAAACTATTCAAATAAATAAAATGCATCGTACCGTCCGTGTTATTACCTAATTCAGAATAGGACCACCCCAACTAATCACACGGTGCCACGGTGTTATGAATAAAAAATAAAATAAAATCGTTTGATTCAGGCACATATTAAATAATAGAAATTAGATACAATGTCAATCGATTAATTAATTAATTACTTCAATCAGATGTCAATTAATAATTTCAAAACCAAAATAAAAATCATCATCATCCTAGCCTTTTTCCCGATTGTCTCAGGGTCGGCTTCCCAAACTGAGAGATTTGGAAAGGGCTAAAATAAAAATAAAAAACAAAAATCAAAACAAAATAAAAACATAAAATCAAACATTACGAACGGTCGTCTCTATGACTGTTATAGAGAGGGGTCATCAATTCACCTGTCAAGCGTAATGACTACGTCAAATCTTGCCAAATGACAATTTTGTCATTGTGAGAGGCCTATGTTAAGCAGTGGAACAGGCTGATGATGATGATGATGAGTCCTTATTGGACAGCATAGGAATTTACTTCAATTGCGCCATTTTGTTCATTATTAACCCTCAGCCACCTTCGGCTGCAATGCCATAATTAATTAAGAGATGTCCCAGATTAGAGGGGCAGGTGCGACCGCGGTCACTAATAGGGTTGAAGTCTAATTTTAACTAAAATAATTAAAAAGCCTCATTAACTTGGACTAGTCACGGAAAGACAATTTCGTGAGACAGGTTGGGTGCAATAGTTTTAATAGTCGGCTAAAGAAAGTTAATGGAATAATGCAAATACAAAATACAAAAACAATTTTTTTTATTTCAACAAGAAGCTTTACAGTTCTTTTGCTTACACTATTTCTAATAAATATAACTTACTAATAAATAAAACAATTAGTTAGAATGTGCTTCAAATAGTAGAAGATGCTTTTAATAAAAAAAATCGAGTTCAGGGGTCGCTGCCGGCCTTTTAAATATGAATACGCTCGTTTTTTAAAGGTTCCCAAGTCGTAGCTGTTCGGAAAGACTGCCGCAGGAAGTTGGTTCCACAAAACCGAGGCGCAAGGCAAGAGGATCCTCATAAAGAGTCAGTCGAGTATCGAACCATCGAGATGATGATGGAATTGCAATCGGTTACGTGTGGTGATAGAGAAATGTGGTGTGAATTAAAGGAGGCCTACGTTCTGCAGAGGACGGACCAAGGCTGTTGATTGATTCATTGACGTGTGATGCGGTGAAGAAATTCAGCTGCAGACAGTAAACCAAACAAAACTACTTCTGAAGAAGTTCATGTACATTATGTAGTACATTTGTAATTCAATTTCTGCTTGAAGATAAAGATAATTCATTTGTTCGACAAATTAGTTTGGTTGTGTGGTAGTGAACGTTTGAATCAGTTGTGACCTCATCGTATAAGATCGCCTATTCTATTTAAGCATCTGAATCTGCTGAACTGATTTACTATAAAAAGCGCAAGCAGACAATTAACCGGTCCATAAAATGCATTTTATTTAAAATTCCACAAAACTAAACTAATAAACATAATCAATGATCGAGCATCTAATAAAAAGCAAGGCCGAATAGAAGCAAATAGTTTTGAAAATTAAAACCGTTCACAATTGGGATGATGACTAAAAAATAATTTAATGTCCATCAGATAGATTAATGAAAAATATTGGATACGTATTTTTTATTTTGCCTCTTGTTCAAAAACTTACGAAGATACATTGATTTTAAATGTCACATGACGTCACGTTAGAGTACAAAATATACTCTAACGTGACGTAGTTAGCCCCCACTCCGTAACTTTAATGCGCTATATCTAAGTATTTTCTTGTTATTTCGACAAAACAAAAAATACGGGTCTTATATTTTTTTATTATCTAAGAGACGGACTAATTATTTTCTTCATTTTCATACCTTGTCATCATCCGTATTGTATAATCCCCTGACACGGGCGCGGCAGACAAAGCAATCCGACATTATTAAGTTGTTTCGATTCACTCTCTCGTATCTCTTCCGAATATAAACAGCTTAAATCTAGCTTTGAATTTCATTTTCGCTTTTTGCCACGAGCGAAGTGGGTGCGTTTTTATTCGTTTACGTTTTTAAACGACTCTTACCTTTTTTAATTTGGTTGCAAGTTTGCGTCGGTCTCTGTTATTGACATCCGTGCAACTGGACCCCTACCACCAAAATCGAAAAAGATCGTTCGTTGAACGGATCGCGTGATTTTGCAAAATAAATCTCTCCCTTTTGTCCCTCTCGTGTTCTTATATGTTAATTAAATTAATTAAAATCAACTTTGACGTATTTTAGTTCGTATATTCGAACACCGGAGAGACAAATGGGCAGAATTTAAGATTTTTGCCAAAGTACGCGATCCGTTCAACGAACGATCGTTTTCGATTTTGGTGGTAGGGGCCCTGGTTCTTTATCTACCTACTCGAATATTAATTTAGTGGTTGTAAACGTCTATTAGATAAATCGTGCTGGCCTCCATTGCCACAGTTCTACCGTTGAAAACAATCCTTCACGTACAAACAAGTTCGGCAATATTCCTATCTTTGCCGCGTTGTTAAAATGTGGAATTCATTGCCAGTACACGTGTTTTCTTCGTTCCTTCGATTTTGGATCCTGTAAAAGATACCTGAAAAATCATGATCCTGCATGGCGGTGGAAACTTACTGGTGACTGGTTTGGCTACCTGCCCGTTGTCGCATCAACTTAGGCTTCTCTCTCTCGTTTTCCATCAGGCGTAGAGTCGCCTTTATGCCGTGCTACTATAAAAAGAAATCTTAATCACCATTTTGTATAGGAAATTGTAGATCGACATCCAGCCTGCGGCTGTCAAGTGCTGGAGAGGCGCAAGATCGATCAAAGTAGCAAACAATGCGAGTTTTCTGAAAAAAGAAATTCACTAGATGTCACCACATAAGCAGCAGGTCCAATTGCAACGTAATTGGTTAATTTTGACATGGCACTGACATTTAAATAGCAACTGATCCAATGATAAATCAGATGTTTAATTTTAAAACACTCTAATTGGAGAGGCCTATGTCCAGTCCAGACACTGCTGGAACCACAGCCCGATGGCTGCGAAAAAAAATGATGATGATCCAGCGAACAACGTTGCAAAAGAATATAAAATAAAATAGTTTACATATTTTTTATTCTTTACTCTTTACGAGAAATAATGACTTACTCTTATTTACGAAGCGATTATAAGCAATCCAGCATTAATCCTTATCCATTATCTTAGGCTTTCAGTTCGTTGTCGTACAAAAACCAATATTGGTTTACAAATACCTTATAAAAGGCAGAAAATATTCTAATGACGAATTCATTAAATTTTAGGTTCAATTATTTATAAATTACGTCCTAAATTCCTTTAAACACCAAACGAAATGTGAAAAATAATCCGCCACATTTCATTTTTACGCCGATTTTCCCGCTAAAACCGTCAATTGGGCAAATCTATTGCCAAAAAATACAATAAACGTCAACAATAAAACATAAAAAGTGTTCGTGAAACGGTTTATCGAGCGTAAAACAAGATTGCTGCTCAAATGTGTGGACAAGTAGGGAATGTCTGACTTTGTTATAGAATAGGAACTATGATAATTATACGCCGACGAAATTTTTTACTAAATTATTTTTTTTGGAATTTAAAAAACATGTATATATCTTGGCCTTAGATAACTATCTACACAGGCTCGGTGGCTCAATTGGTAGTGACCCCTGCCTTCTGAACCGAGAGTCGTGGGTTCGATTCCCACCCGGGACAAACATTTGCGTGTGAAATTGTGTTTGTTCCGTGTCTGGGTGGTTATTATTTGTATTTAAGTATTTATTTGTGGTACCTTCGTTGTTCTGATACCCATAACACAAGTGCTTAAGCTACTTACTTTGGGATCGGAGTAATGTATGTGATGTTGTCTGATATTTATTTATTATTTATTTATCTACCTATCTAAAATAAAATATAATGTAGGATACATTTTGTTTTCAGCCCTTTAGTTGTTTCCTTCAAGATTCTGCTATTTGATCCCTACATAATCTTGTTAAACGAAAAATTCTTTATACAACACCGCATGAGGCAAGTGACCTTGAATTAAGTCTTATTTTATTAGCTTCGGGTAAAATATCAGTTTTAAAAATTGCGGTTGTTGTCGTAAGAAAATCTTTCTGATAACCATAAAGTAACATCATCAGCTTATTGCAGTTCACTGCTGGACATAGGCCTCTCCAGTAGTTCGCCACTTAGGGCAAACATCTGAAGGGTATACCCATAATCGCCACGCTGGGCAGGCGGGTTGGCGATCGCAGGGCGTAGCTTCATGCTCCGGTGACGCTGCTGCCCGTCATCGGCCCGTGGTATTTAGCCACGCCTTTAATTGTAATGGTTATACCGCCACCAGTCGGTTGCCAGCGCCTTTTGTTATTCGGCAGAATGCACCACGGGCAGGTGAGGTTGGCTTGGAGCGAAAAGATGATAGGCCGCTCCCTTACACCCCATAAAGTAACACGCAAAATCAATCATAATCAATACTCTGTTACCTATCAGTTCTCTTAAAAAAAATTCGGTAGGAATATTCCGAGATCCACTTACATTAATTTGACTAACTGTCCAACAGATTGAGTAGCAATCCCCGGGTCGTAAATGTTTTATTTCCGTTACAACTGTGTCCGTTAAAACATTTGAAATGCATTAAGAATATTAAAAACGTACCTACTCACCAGATTGTTTCCCGTTTATTATCAAGCGGGAATTCAATCCAGTTTTTTCTTTTTTAGCATTCCGTAGCCAAAGGGTACAAATGGTCCCATTTCTACTAAGACTTAGCTGTCTGTCTGTCCTTCTGTCAATCACCAGGCTGTATCTCACCGCGATAGCTAGTTGAAATCTACTTAAAAAAATGTTTAATAACAAAATTAAATAAATAAATATAAAAGAAAAGGGGCTCCCAAGCAACGAACGTACTTTTTTGCCCTTTTTTGCTCGAAATCAATAATGGCAACATATTATTATTATAAACACTTGATATATTCACAATGTACTCGGTTATATGGTTATTTTAATAATAAATAAAGAAATAAAAATAATGATTAGAGGGAGCACTCATACAATTAAATGATTTATTTGCCATTTTTAGTCCGATATTAAAATCAGTGCCAGATATAGTCATAAAATGTAGTCAATGACAGGCTCGGTGGCTCATTTGGTAGTGACCTCTGCCCTCTGAGCCAAGGGCCGTGGGTTCGATTCCCGCACAGTACAAACATTTGTGTTCATGAACATGTCTGTTTGTATTGGTCTGGGTGTTTTCTATATATAATATGTATTTATTTACAAAAAAAAAGTATCTAAGTAAGTTTATCAGTTGTCTAGTACCCATAGTACAAGCTTCGGCTTAGTTTGGGGCTAGGTGGCGCTGTGTGGCCCAGCGTGGCATGTCTTGGGTTATTTATTTATTTATTTAATGCTACGGAATCCTTTGTGCGAGGGAGTCCGACTAGCACTTTGCGATTTTTTCTTAAATGGCGTCGCAAGGGACACAATCAATTCGGCCAACGTCGAAACAAATGTCACGATGACAGTCCGTTTTTTAAGTGATTGAAAGTCATCCCGGTGCTCCAGAGGTCGGGGATCTCTACGACCATGACTAGATACGATGGGGGAATAATTACAATGGAGTGATTGGCATGGCATCAGGAAACAGGCAGAAGCATTTACAAATAAAACCTACTGCGGTCACCAACCCGCCTGCCGAGAATGGTGACTAATTCAAATCAACCAAAATGACAAGATTTATATACTTCCTGCAATGGACTGATGTAAGCTGATGGGGTATGTAAGGCAGCGGCCTATTATCTTTTCGCTCCAAGCCAACCTCACCTGTGGTACATCCTGCTGAATAAGAAATAAGAAACTTTTATTACAAGGACATCACAACAACACATCGACAAAACATAATAGAAAATAAAATACACAAAAGAAAAAAAAGAATAATAATAAAACAATCAAAAAGTACACAAAACCAAAGACCGGACATGGCGTTGTTGCGACGTCCAGAGTAAAAGGGCCTCACTCAGCATATAGCCGTGGCCCGCGCTGGAGCCACGGCGCTGATTTTCAGTAAGTCCTGCCGAGTGAGGCCCACGGACGATTGCGCTTGCTCCTATAAATAGACATACATATCTACATATACTATTATATAATATATATATACTTACATATCATTATCAAACGAGGCGCTGGCAACGGACTGGTGGCGGTAAAACCATTACAATTGGAGGCGAATCTAAATACCACAGACCGATGACGGACAGCTGGAGGCCTATGTCCAGTAGTGGACTGCAATAGGCTGATGTTAATGATGATGATTTTTACACATTATCATGATTATACTAATACTGTGTAAAAAATAACGGCGACCGGCCCATTTCCTGATATTCTCTTAGTCCTCTTTCAAATCCGTAAAACACACAGACATTTGTTATTCAAAATAAGTAAAAAAAAGAGATGTACTAATTTTATAAAAAGAACCTCAAAATCATTTTCGCTCATCCGTTCAAAATTTCCTGATCAAATAAGGCCAGTTACAAAAACATGTCAACACGACACATTCATTTACGGGTTAAACTTACGCGCACGTTAAGCCGCGCACACACGAACGGGTTTCCGCGCATTCCTCCGGCGCCGACTCGGTACGATGAGCATCGTGTGTGCACTCGTGTTTACGCCACAAATAGGCTTTACGCTGAAATCAAAAGTTGCATGCCGTTGGAACGGCGTTGTTTTTGAGGGAAAAATATTTTATGTAAACTTTTTTTTGTGTTTATTGCGGCGATAAAAGGATGCTCTTTTGACGTTGAAACATTCACTTCTTCTTTTTTGATGCATGTTGTGGTGTACGGTACGGTTAACCCGTTTAAAACGCATTGGTTTATTTACAGAAGTGCATTGTTAACGTTGCGACGAAAGAATGCAAATCACTGCCACATTTGTTCCCGTCGGTGGAATAAAAGTCTAATAAGGGATTGTGAGATACCTCTTGGACTTAGTGGTAGGGTGTACCTGCCTCATCATCATCATCAGCCTATCGCAGTCCACTCCTGGACATAGACCTCTCCAGTTGTCCGCCACTTGTGGCAAACATCTGGAGGATAATACCCATAATCGCCACGCTGGGCAGGCGGGTTAGCGATCGCAGGGCGTAGCTTCTCGCTCCGGTGACGCTGCTGCCCGTCATCGGTCTGTGGTATTTAGCTACGCCTTCGATTGTGATGGTTATACCGCCACCAGTCTGTTTCACTAAACAGACCGCTCCGTCTAAGACAATAGTAATGAATTAACACAATTCACAAACACAAATCTATAAATAACACAATTAACATCCAACTAAACACCAACTAATACAAGCTAAGCGAAAAGATTAACGCAAACCCGTTAACGCTCACTCAAGCCTTAATCGTTACTTACGCCAATTTATAAGGGTACAGTTCTCGATAAAGAATTATATCTATTCTAACTATTCGAATCCGTTGGATATAGAAATTCTGCTAACTGTAAGCTCCTTATTACGGGAGAGTTGGTTTTAGTTGTTAAGGCATTTTTTTTTTTTTTTTTTTTTTTTAATTTATTGATAGAACCACAAACAAGTTTACAATAGGCTTACATTAAATACAATTTTATAGGTAAACAAAGAGTATGTCATTGTAAACTCAACAGCGTTGGTTTCATTTTACACATAAAGATAATAAAAATTGAGGGACCCAATGGTATGGTATGGTATTAAATATAAAGTTGTAAAAGTATTAGTAAATTTGTGTGCGTGAGTGTGTGTGCGTGTGTGCGCGCGTGTGTGTGTGTGTGTGTGTGTGTGTGTGTGTGCGTGTGTATGTGCGCCTGTGTGTGCGCGTGTGTGTGTGCGTGTGTGTGCATGTGTGTGTGTGCGTGTGTGTATGCGTGTGTGTGTACGTGTGTGTGTGCGTGTGTGTGTGTGTGTTTGTGTGTGTGTGTGTGTGTGTGTAATTTATACGAGTGTATGTTATTTTTCCGATAATAAGTTGACTATTTCTTTATTGTACAATCTGGGATTACAAGAAAAGATATCTATAGAACTAAACATTTTATTGTATGTTTCGACCATTCGATGCAAAGGAGATCGTATGCCCGCGTTCGTCCGAGAGTGTGTGACAGCAAAAAGTTGATTGGCCCGAAGGGATCGCATATGTGCACGAGTAGGAACAGAATAACTAATGCGATTAATTATAGATGAGCAATCATATTTATTATTACAGAGGTCATAAAGTAATTTAGCTTCAAGTTGAGTTCGTCTGGACTTAAGGTCCAAGATTTTAAATTTTTTTAAGAGAAGTGAGTACGTTAAGCGTTTGCGAAAGTATTTATTATGAACCCGCCTTAAGAATCTCTTTTGAACCATTTCAATGCTATGATTATATTTCTCATATAAGGGGTTCCAAATTGATACACCATATTCAAGTTGAGGCCTAATTAAGGATTTAAAGAGGTATATAAGAGATTGGGGGTTTTTAAATTCATGGGATAAGCGCATGACGAAACCATACATTTTAAAGGCTTTATTTATTATTGTTTGAATGTGGATATCAAGGTGCAGTTTCGTGTCGAGAGTAATTCCCAAGTCCTTTATCTTATTAACCCTAATAAGATCTTTTCCGCATAGAGAGTAGTTAAATTCACTAATTGACTTTTTTTTTGTAAATGTTATTGTTTTACATTTATTTAGACTAAGTTGCATACGATTACTAGAGCAGTATTGGCTGAATCTATCAAGATCTTCCTGCAGTAGCTGGTGGTCATCCACGCTATTAATACGTCGGTATATCTTTAGATCATCCGCGTATAACAGAATACGACTATACTTGAAGCATTTTTTAACGTCATTTATGAAGATCACGAATAATAAAGGGCCCAAAATGGAACCTTGGGGAACACCGGAGGTAACATAAGTAACTTCTGATTCAGAACCTTTGATTACTACTCTCTGTGTCCTATTGGTTACGTACGACTTAAACCACCTCCAGAGGTTCCCTCGTATACCGTTAAACGCAATTTTTTGCAACAGAATCTTATGATCAACCGCATCGAATGCCTTTCTGAAATCGGTATAAATACTGTCCGTTTGAATATTAGCATCAAGTGCTGAAAACAGGTCCGATGTATAAGAGATAAGGTTAGTGGTTGTGGAACGCCGTTTCACAAAACCGTGTTGTTCTTCTAAAATAATATTATGTAGATGAGGATAAACTGCATCGTGAACAAGTCGCTCAAAAACCTTTGAGAGAATAGGTAGTATTGATATCGGCCGGTAGTTAACAACCTCAGTCCTAGAGCCATCTTTATGAATTGGAACTACCCTGGCACTTTTCCATATATCTGGGAATAACCCCTCACATAGACATTTGTTGTAAAGTTGGGTCAGGGGAAGGTCAATGACGGTTGCCGTTTCTTTAAAAAATATACCTGGTAGGTTATCAGTACCCGCACCTTTGGAGGTATCTAGACTTTGAAGAATTTTCCGCACCTGTGATCTGGTTACCTTAACGTCATGTATTAAAATATCAGCTCCACTCTCAACTTCCAACTCGAAGTCACACAAGCTGAATCTGTCAGATACTGTCGATGGCAGAAAAACGGACTGAAAGAAACTACCAAACATATCACACGCCTCCTTTGAATTTTTGGAAATGGAACCTTCATATTGTAGACCGCTTGGTATTGCGGCTGTGTTGCGGCGTTGTGACACGTACTTCCAAAAGTATTTTATGTTATGTTTTATGCTATTTTCGACCTTATTAATATATGCTTTGTAACATTTTTCGGATATAATTTTGAACTTTTTTCGATATAATGAGTATACATTGTAGTTTGATTGACTATTATATTTTTTCATTTTAATCCACGCTTTATTCTTTTTATTAAATATGTGTATCAATTCAGAAGTAAACCAAGCAGGGTACGACGAGGTTCTTATATGTCTTTTAGGTACATTATATTCTATAATACTGTAGATTTTTTCATAAAACTTAGAGACTGCCATATCACCATTTACATTCATAAATAATTCCTCCCAGTTCGTGTTTTGAATTTCTTCTGCAATTTTATTATAGTCAGCACTTTTATAGCAAAAGCTAAGATACGGTTTAAGTTTAGTATACTGCTGATTCTCCTCAAATACTAATGAAACACAAAAAGGTGGGTGATGGTTGTCCACCGGGAGTAATACACTTGACGTGGCCGTTACTTCACAACCAGTCCTATTAGTAAAAAAAAGGTCCAGAATACGGTTATTTTCATTTCTCAAATTATTCAACTGGAAGCAATTTAATACTGCCATGAAATTATTTAAATAGATATGCGTTTGGTTAAGATCTTCAATGCAAGGGTATTGTTTATAGGACTCATTGTTTATCCAAGTTAGGTTAGGTAAGTTAAAGTCACCTGCTATAAAAAAGTTAGTTAAATCATTGTCATCCATAAGAAGCCTGTTCTGTAACATGTCTAAATAACTAAAGTATACCTCAGAGCTCTGTTTAGGTGGGATATAAACAGCGCCTATATAAAAGTATCGCTTCCCATATTTGCATTTAATAAGAACGTGATCAATGAGCGGCGGGAGCGCGGGCGGAGGGCCGGGGGCGGCGGCGGCGGCGGGCGCGCAGCCGGCCGGGCACAGTGTGCGCAGGACCGCGATAAGCACGCCACCGCCGTCGCCCCGGCCGCTCGCTACGCGGTCCCGGTCCGCACGGAACACTGTATACCTATTGTCTATATATTCGCTATCAGCTATCCCTGCGTGTAACCATGTCTCGGTTAGTATTATGATGTCGTATGACTGTGTAAGTATATTCATGAGAAGTGTATGAAGTTTTGTCCTAAGGCCACGACAGTTCTGGTAATATATAGCAATGTTGTTAGCCATTTCTATAATTAACAATAATTTGTGTTACTACCCAATCATATTTTAAACTGAAAACAGCACACGTTAAAAAATTCAGAATATAGTTTAGTTTATACCAGAACAGCGTAATGCATTTTGAATTGAAAACAGTACACGTTAAAAAATTAAAAACATAGTTTAGTATATACCAGAACAGCGTAATAATGGTGTTAACTACACTATTTTTTATTTGAATAGACCAGATATATTTTAGATTGATTTTTTGAATTTGACACACACACCTATACAAATTAAATACCTTTACTTTTGGGACTAATGTTAGAATACATTGCAAAGCAGGATACACACACACACAACCAAGAAAATACATTGTAGTTCGAATTAACTTAAGTTTTATACATTTTTTTAAGATCCTGATTGTTTCGTATGGCAAAGATAGGAGATGTCTCAGACTGACGCACAAGAATAGTACCATGTTTAACCCAAACAAACTTGTAGTTACATTTATTAGCCTGCTCGCGGCATGAACGAAATAACTGTTTATTTTTAGCCGTAAGGTGTTCATTGATATACACGTTTTGAACAGTGCCGGTAATGTTCAGCTGGTCGGATCTTAGTCCTTTGCTTGCTCGCGATGCTGTGATGAAATTGTCTCGCAGTATTTTCGTTGACATTTTTATGATTATATTTTTCGGTCGAGTACACGTCTTGTCGAAATGCGGCACCCGGTGAGCTGATACGATGTCCGTTTTGTTGATGGGATGTTTCACGATATAGCCAATTTTTTCAACAATGTCCGGTAGGTTTTCATCACGTCTTTCGGGTAGATTAACAATCTCAATATTATATAACCTTGCCTGCTGCTCCATAGCGTCAATTTTATCCTGCAGTATGGCCACTTGTTTACACATGTCATTATTTGAACTTACTTGATTTTCCACCTGTTTCAAGCGCTCATCAATGTTATCCTGCCTCTCTGTCACATAAGATAACGATTTGTCGATGGTGTCCAGTTTGTCCCCAAACTCCCTAAAAGCATCCCCAAAAGCATTGATACAGTTTTGAATGGATTCTCGTTAAATTATGTTTAGTTGCAGGGGGTTCTGGACGGTAGATAAATAAATCGGAGCGCGTTATTTACGGGTTAAGGTTGAAGCAATTTTTACTATCAAAATGTTTTTACTCCGTGGATCAATATTTAAAAGAATTGATATTACTGTGACGATCTTTAATACATTACAATGTCCGAAAAGGGCGACTAAGTTCGAAAGAACCTAAAAATGTATCACTTAGTTGCAAAGAATTTGAATTTGAGTTAACTAAAATTCGGAGGGTTATAAATAGCGAGATAGATGTAGATTCCTTAGCAGTAGTAGGTTTTATTTGTACCCAAGTAAACACTGCTGCCAATTTCCTGATATTCCCTTAGTCTTCTACGACAACCACTAGATGAGATGATTCTCTAAAACACCGCATTTAATACCATTTGTACTCTCTACTACAAAAAAGGAAAGATTTGCATTTTGTTGGTATGTAACGAATAAACTCAAAAAGTACTGGACCGGTTTTAATAATTCTTTTTTATTAGATAGGTAGCTACATATCACTGAGTAACAAAAGCTATATTTAGTTTAAAAATGTTTATCTGAAACACCCGAAGCGAAGCAAGGGGGGTCGTTAGTGTGGAATAAAGATTAAGTAAATAAATGTTGCAATGGAATTCTTATTGATAAGCGTTCGACTTGCTCGCGTCCGGAGCAGGGACGTCCAACTCCGGATATCCGGAAACCCGGACCCCATGGATCTATTGTGTTTTCGCTGAATGGTCAACCCTAACTTAATCTGCTATAGGATCAGTTTCATTGCTCGTTTTATTAGAAAAAAAAAGGATTCTTGATTTTTATATACTCACTTGTGCGCTACCTCCTGTTTAAAGCAAACCTTATCAGCCAGTCTAACAAGCCTTACTTGCCTCCCGACCACGAACCGACTTGCAACCGGTCGCCCCTCTCCTCATAAGATCGTCCGTAGTTACCCTCCCAACAACGCCCTAAGCCCAGATCCGAGCCCCGCTAGGGGGCACCAAAAAAGGGAGAAATAGCACTTTTTGGCCCTTGACATTTATTTTATTTTCTTAATGTATAGGATGTAAGGGAGCTACATAATTATCTTCTTGCTCCAAGCCACACACACCTGCCTGTGGTGTATCCTGCCGAATAAACCACGACTGGTGGCGGTATAACCATTACGATTATAGGCGTAGCTAAATACCACGGACCGATGGCGGGCAGCAGCGTCATTGGGTTGAAGAGCTACGCCAACCCGCCTGCCCAGCGTGGCGATTATGGGTATAACCTGGAGAGGCCTATAACCAGCAGTGGCCTAAGATAGGCTGATGATGATGATCTTCTCTTAAAAGATAAACTGATATCAATTTACCTTTGAAAGTCGGGTTACTCTATTCACTTCAAGGTATTTACATAATAAATAGCTATATATTTGATACAAAGTCGCATTATTACATATCAAATGATAAACAATTCTGTTTGCCTATTTGATTCTCGTTACCTCTGAATTGGCATTATAGCTTACATTCGGTAAACCACTTAATTTACACCGTAAATAGGGGTAATTTGATGACGGCTCGGCATTCCCATTTATATTGAGATGTCATACATGAGTATTAGGTAATTATAATAATAATAAATTTATTGCAGAATCAAGTTCCATAGTGTTAGTATACATTTATCTTATAAAAATAATAATGGTTAGTAATGACAGAAACTTAAATTTAAATATAATTAATGTCCCGTGTGGAGCTTTGCCCAGTGACGCAGCAGCGGGGAGTCCCACCGGTCCTTGAACACGTTCAAGAGACTATTGGAGCTGGAGCGGAGCCTAGTGAGCATGGAGGCGGTCCTTTTTCGCAATATGGCGTAAAAGTCATCCGTGTGCGCCTCCGCAAACATACCTGACGCGCTACAGCGCCACGACAGCCCCAGCAGCCTCCTGAACGCGTTATTGTATTGGACACGCAGGTCACTGTATGCCCGAAGTGTATAGCTGGTCCAAAGTAATTATGAGTGTAATCTGATAGGTTGTAAATCTATCTGATAGATTAAGATGCAGCGCAGACGGAGACGGCACACTTTTTGTGCGATAGAGTCTACGTTTGAGACATTTAAAAAGAGCGTCTAGGTCTGCCGACAGAATCGTGCGTCGCGAAGATGTGCGTCGTGTGCGTTGAGTCTGAAATATTCGCGACAGATTTTTGCGCGTCGTGTGCGTTACTGCATATACCTACCTACTTAATTACAAAAAAGTGTGACACGGTGTCGTCTGCGCTGCCCCTAAAAGTCTCACAGATTAGGAAAAAGGGAAAGGTTTGTAATTAAATAAATAAATTAAACAACTAAAAACTATAGATTTATAATTCTAAGCCCAAGACATACCTCACTGCACCATACAGCGCCTTCTAGCACCAAACTAAGCCGAAGTTTGTACTAGATCTCTTCTCGCGGGTTTACTTCCCACCCAGGACAAACAATCGTTATTATGAACAATTTTGTTTGTTCCGTGTTCGTTTTATTTGCATTTTATATATAAATCGTCACTTAGGACAGCGCAAGTCAAATTTTAAAATATCGAAGAGGTTCAAATCCACAATGCGTTTATTTTACTTCCTTTTAATTTTGAAGTAAATAATAATTGTTCATTCTTTTCAAACTTGAATTTCTCAAACTCAAGTTTGACGAGTTAAATTTTGAAAATAAAACGTGATGACCATTCTATCCTTGGTCAACAATCTAACATTAACTAAATTACCAACAGTCTTATTTCTAAACACAACAGAATCTCACCTCAAACAACCGCATAACTACAAAACAGCTATTTCCTTCCGACAGCTGACACAGGTACAAAGCAACGCCCAGTGATCAAATATTCGCCCCTGCACAATGGGACGGTGGCTGGACATAGCTTGAGATTGGCGCACAAAGGGCTGAACACCACAATCATACCTTTCTCCATAACATTAGCATATCAAAGAGTCTCGGCTTTGCAACGTCACGAGTATATTGAAGAATATGTGCGGTTTTCATAAATGCGGAATCCTATTACGCTGACATAGAATAGAATATTGACTTTGACTATTTCTGCTACTGTACAATGAAAAGACATATCTAAAAACTTAGGGTGGATCATTTGCACCCATCATCATCATCAGCCTCTTGGTCCACTGCTGAATTAAGGCCTCTCCAAACGTTCGTTGGATGTAAGCGGCCTATCACCTTTTCGCTCCAAGCCATCCTCACCTGCCCGTGGTGCATCCTGCCGAACAACAAACGAGGCTCTGGCAAACCGACTGGTTCTGGTGGCGGTATAACCATCACGATAGAAGGCATAGCTAAATACCACAGGCCGATGACGGGCAGCAGCGTCACCGGAACAAGAAGCTACGCCCTGCGATCGCCAACCCGCCTGCCCAGCGTGGCGATTATGGGTATATCCTCCAGAGGTTTGCCCTAGGTGGCGAGCAGCTAGAGAGGCCTATGTCCAGCAGTGGACTGCAATAGGCTGATCATGATAATGATGATAAATCGTTCGCTACTAAGATCGATCTTAGGCTTCTGGCATCCACTTGCCTTGCCACACTTCCCAGCCATCTTGCTCAACTCGTTCCTTTTTTAAGGGCGTCCTACACTACGTTTCCCGATAATCGGTAGCTACTCTAGAACTCGTTTACTTCAACAAATGTCGGTTCTGCAACTAACAGGATATATAAAACCTAACAACCAAAAATTATGGGGTAAATGACGCACGATATGGGGGAACCAAAGTATTTTCCCGACTTAAGCATTCGCCATACAAATACGCTACCGAGGTCATCCATACATATACATCCCTATTGACACAAGCGCTTGTCACGCCCGTAACATTACACCAACATTTCGCCGGAAAATTATTCCCACCAAACGTTCCGTTATACGCACATACTAGAATACAAACGTGTATTTCTACTCCAATATCCGATGGCTGGTCACTAATAAAGAAAAGCATTCAATTAACGCTGTTTGATCGCCCTGTTATTCTGCAATAGAGCGGGTGCCACGTATATTAATGTGCGTATAATACTGTCCACATGGAATGCCTGTTCCCAGAGGCGGATTTAGAGGAAATCGGCCATCGCTTCTGCCCTGGGGCCTTTTTTTTAATAGTATCTCAACATAATGGCTTTCCTACGCCTGATGGAAAACGAAAGAGAAGCTGAAGTCGCTGTGACAACGCGCAAGTAACTGGTCAGTTACCTGACAGTTGCCACCGCCATGCCGGCCCCACCCTAACCTCCGGGAACCCTACTCAGCGGCAGAAACACGACCCAGAGGTCATTTAGCTGCGGTATTCTGTGGGGTGGAGGTCCTTCCCCGGGCGGGCGGCTCAATTCGATATGCCCTACCTCTTTTAACCTCCGCATGAGAGGGATCTTCACGATAACAGCTCCCTTAATCAACAACCTTTAACCGATGGGCCTCGTTGCCCTGTATACCCTGGCTATACCAACTGATCTCTATCAGTCGGTATAGCCAGGGTGTCTTAAAGGCTGGAATCACAGTGGCAACTGACAAGAGATTGATTTAGTTATTGTCTGTTGCCGCAGTGAATTTGAATTTTCTTAGCTTTTTTATCAGATTTAATCTAAACAATCTTAACTAATATTATAAAGCTGAAGAGTTTGTTTGTTTATTTGTTTGAACGCGCTAATCTCAGGAACTACTGGTCCGAATTGAAAAATTATTTTTGTGTTGAATAGACCATTTATCGAGGAAGGCTTTAGGCTATATAACATCACGCTGCAGCTATTAGGAGCGAAGAAATAATGGAAAATGTAAAAAAAAAACAGGGAAAAAAATAAATATTTCACGCGGACGAAGTCGCGAGCACAGCTAGTTTTAGGATTACAAACCTATAAAACGCTTGCTTAATTTTAAAATGTCGTTTAAGTCTTGCACCGACAGCTATTTAAGCTAAGAAGCTAAGAAGACTTTCATTGAAGAGATGCTTTGACATCACTTCAAGAACAATTAATTTGAAAACGTTCCCTAAATGGGGTTAGGTAAGGCGTATGGTAAGGCGTCTTAGTGGAAGCTTTTAAGGGATAAACACATTTTATATTACCCTGTTACAGGATAAGGCAAGCCAGTCTTACCAGCCGATAATAACCAATACTAGCAGCATATTTATTATTGAAATTTGGTAGTTCAAGGGTTAAACGAATGATTAACGTACGTTGACAAAATGTCCTTTACAGCCTAAGTCCGGCCCTGTCTACTCTACAGGGACAGTGAATTAGACGATAAAATAATATATTAGGAAATGCGTTGAAAGGAGCAACGTTCATGTATACCTTTTGCAAGCTCGGAACATTTGTATGAATGCGGGTTAATATGAAAGTGTTATTTAATCAAAGATCGCATCGCGTCGTCGTGTATGGATTATAATTAGTCTTAGGATCATTTTGTATTTTTCTTTGCCGAGATGTATCACGTATATCACCGTTACATTTCTAACTTAAGGCTACTACTAGTACTTTCATTGATACGAGTATAAGAATCCAGTAACGTTTCGTCAGTTACCTTCAAATCAGCCCTTGAAGGAAATCTAAAGTAAGATATAAGCTGTATTTCTACATGAACTTGCCACATTGTACGTAAGATTAAAATTTATATTGACTGTACTAAATGACCCCACATCAAAATGTAAGCGATACAAATCCAATAGTGTAGGAAAGTTTACTCGTATATCGTACGAACAAAATAACTGAATGATTGATGAAGTTACCGCTATGATTCGCAAGTTCTGAATACGGCCATAGAGAACAAAACACCATATTTGAACCCTTATGACAACGTCACAAGACTTATAGTCAAGGAACTATAAGTATTTGATGGTGTATTGATAGTCAATGAATACAACTTTCGACTAAAGGAGGATTTAGACTCAAGTGTGGTAAAATAAAAGCTTCATCATAATTCTGAAGTATGAAAATTAATGCTTAAATTGATTGATTCTTTAGGGACCTTCAAAAGCGAGCCTACAAATTCACTAAAACATTTTCTTTTATTTAATTCTAAGAATTATTTCATAAGGAAGGGAAGTATTCCAAATAATTTATTCGATGAAACAAAGCGGCAATTATTAAAGTGTTAGACAATAAAAGTAAAAAAAAACAAAATAAAAGGAAACTTATAAATAAAAAATATGTCCGAGATCGCTGCCCAAGGGCATTGTGCCAAGAAGGCTGGTCGTGTTTCCTCTAAGAACATTTGACCAAAATCACACCTGATGTTAATTGATGATGTGGTCTAGGATGGAGCATGCTTGCTTAGATAAAGCCTATTCAGTCTAGCCTTAAAAACCTCCAAGTTGTAACCCTCAGGAAAGACGTCAGCTGGCAGAGAATTCCATATTTTAGCCGTCCGCGGCAGGAAGGAATTATCAAAAAAAAGCTATGGAAGTCAAAGAACTACCTTCTAAACACCAACCATTTTTTGTACACACAACACATCTCCCTTGCTACGGCTCCCCGTAACGCCAAGATAAGAAACTTACGTCTGTCTGGAGGTCTGAAAGTCGCGATAAAAGTTGCGCGATTTACGGCGTCACATCGGGACCGGGGTCAGGTAGGCTCCGCGTAGGTTTACGAGGAACCTACGATAAAAGCGATGTTGCCTAGCTAGGGTGTGGGATAAGGGAGTGATTGTAGCGGTATGCATATTGTCTTCAGAATTCCTCCGACCATCATCACTGCAGTTCACTGCTGGACATAGGCCTCTCCAGTTCGCCACTTAGGGCAAACATCTGGAGGATATACCCATAATCGCCACGGTGGGCAAGCAGGTTGGTGATCGCAAGGCGTAGCTTTTCGCTCCGGTGACGCTGCTACTCATCATCGGTTGTATTTAGCAACGCTTTTAATTGTGATGGTTATATTGCCACCCGTCGGTTGCCAGCGCCTCATTTGTTATTCGGTAGGATGCACCACGGGCAGGTGAGGTTGACTTGTAGCGAGATGATAGGTTGCTCCCTTACATCCTTCCGATCAAAAGAGGCTAATGCAGGAGACATTAATAGACGGTGACGCATTACGAGTCTTGTAGTTACCACTTTAGCTAGATGACCAACAGCTCACTTGATGGGAAATAGATATGAGATCTTATAAACCAGTGGTTCCAAATTTTGTTCAAAATTTGATCAGTTACCACTTTAGTGTCTTTGTTGTCGCAGTGACCACTATGTACAAGAAAAGTATAAAAGTAAAAGCGTGAAATTTGAAAGCATTCGCGGATTTTGACTCCTCCAGACCACTGGTTGAGAACTACTGCATTAAGCGCCCGTTCAGACATGCGGTTTTTTGCGTTCAGACTGACGGGTAATCCACCGGGCGGCGGCCGCAAAACGACCGCCGATCGACCGCATAAACGGCCGCCGTGTCCGCCGTGCGGTAGCGGTTTACCCGCTAAACCGCAGTATGAACGCCGCGCCCCAGCGTGAACTGCGTGAACAAGGTGCAGCGTCTGCGCTGCACCTTGTTCACACAATCCGCGTGGCGGCACACATTTTGTGCGATAGAGTCTGCGTCTGAGACATTTAAAAAGAGCGTCTAGGTCTGCCGACTGAATGATCGAAGATGTGCGTCGTGTGCGTTGAGTCTGTGAAGTATCCGCGACAGATTTTTGCGTGTCGTGTGCGTTACTGCATATAATTGCAAAAAAGTGCGTCAGGGATAGTCTGTCGTTTGCGCTGCCCCCAAAGGTAACGGGTTGACGGCGGTTTCGCGGGTGGAAATCGTATGTTTAAATGAAGCCTAAAGCATATACAATACCAACAAAATGCACTATCGTTATTTTTTCACTCAAAACAAGCAATCTCCTGCCTTGAGCCGGCCCGCTCACACGGCGACACGCTCCGAGGTAGATCGCGCGCGATATCGACTCCGCGGGCTCACATCGATACAATCGCGTTTGGATCTGAGCGAGGCGCACCCGTCGATATTGTGTTGCGTACGTGCCTCGACTTGCGCCTATCGAGGCTTATTTCACTTTTCTATTTGGTTTGTTGCGGCATTATGGGATGAGTAGCTACTTACAAGTTGCTATAGGTCGATCGAGCCTCTCGAGACGCGTTCTGAACTTGTAATAGCAGTCTCTGCTGAACGATTTTTGGATACGACCCATCTCCTTAGAGATAAGAGGTATACGTGTTTACACGGGTTTTCTGGTCTTTCATTCGATAAACTTATCGGAACGTCAAAATCAAATTTCTGACTACAGTAGTAGACTGGATAAGGAAGTTGAATCGGGATCATGTCAATCTCTTGACAGCAATATGCAAAAGAAATTCTGCCCTGAATCGGGATTCTGTCAATTTCTTGCAGCGAACAATGGACTATGCTTACCTGTGACATAAAGTCATTTCTTTTACTCATTCATTTCACGGTTTAAAAATAACACTCCCGGAATTATCCTTACCATGACTAAAATGTATAATACGATGTTTTTCAGATAACCAATCTTCAGTTTTTTGACATTTTAACCTTTTTTGATGTCGTAGATCCAAATTATAATTATGCTATTATGACCAAACTACCTACTACAGTTAATTACGAAATGAAGACGCTCATCAAAGCGCCAAAGTTTTCATACAACTTTGACGACACCTTCCTTCTGAGCCCAAAAGATTAATCACGTAATGGGCCCCGAAAATAGGACTGCACTTAATTCTCGTCGCAGAAATGCAAGCCCAAATCCAGTTCAAATCTAGCTCTGAACTAATTTCGTAATGGAGTGTTAACAGGCGTGATATCTGTCTGGTTGGATTCAAACGTGATGGCTAATGAATGGACGTCGTAATGCGATCTTGGGGAGATTGTAGAGTAGAATTAGTGAGCACAATGGTCGGTGAACTATTGTGATTAGTGGTCTGATAATTGTAGTAATAGATTAGTAGTAATAATCATGTGCCTCGGTATTAATATGCTCACCAATTTCGAACACATTAGCCAATTTCTAAGGAGACTAGCCAAGCAAGAGGGCGTTTGCAAACATTTGGCCGTCGAAACAAGTCTTAGTACTAAACATAATTATGCCAGTACTCAAAACAAATTGTCTATGTACTATTTAGGACAATGACGTAAAGTTTTGTAATCATCATCATCAGCCTATTGCAGTCCACTGCTGGACATAGGCCTCTCCAGTTGTTTGCCACCTAGGGCAAACTTCTGGAGGATATACCCATAATCGCCACGCTGGGCAGGCGGGTTGGCGATCGCAGGGCGTAGCTTCTCGCTCCGGTGACGCTGCTGCCCGTCATCGGTCTGTAGTATTTAGCTACGCCTTCAATTGTGATGGTTTTACCGCCACCAGTCGGTTGCCAGCGCTTCGTTTGTTATTCGGCAGGATGCACCAAGTGCAGGTGAGGTTGGCTTGGAGCAAAAAGATGATGGGTCGCTCCCTTACATCCCCTCCATCCATCCCTTGCCATGATATAGTCGGTAAAAAACACGTATAGACGCAACAATATTATAAATAGTATATAATAGTAGTATCTTAATAAATAAATAAATCACCGAAGATTGGAATCAAATGAAAGATAATTTTTATGTTGGTTTAACTATTCATCTCCGCCTTTTAACTAAAAGGTTGTTTGAAAGATATGTCGCGTATAGCGACAAAATCTAAGACCGTTGACTGCTTAAATTGTACAAGAAACGTCAATTTGTTAAAGGTTTTAAATATACTTTAAGAAATCTTAGATATAGCTCCTTGACTTCTTTATACATTTGAAATGTCATTGTATAAATCGAGTCTCTCTGGGTGGAAACATTGTGAAATAAACATTCCTCAATCAAGCGAGCATTAACTGGGCTTTAAAATACATTATGAAGCCTTCGTAGTAATTTAAGAGAAAATTAAATAGAATTTACCAAGGCTACAATCATTTTTAATTAAATTGGACTTGATAAAATTATAATTAATAAGTCCTAGATTTATTATTACTAGATATAAAGAGACCATTACTAAGTTATCTTACGACACGATGGTGGCATTCAGTTACTTAATTACATTAACGAATACAAATTATAAACATCAGCTAACAATGTATGTGATATTGCTTCAATCCCAAAGTAAGTAAGCTTTAACACTTACTGTCTTGTGTTATGGGTATCAAAACAACAAAGATGCTACAAGTATCTATGTACGTTGTTAAGTACATCATCATCATCATCAGCCCGTGTCAGTCCACTGCTGGACATAGGCCTCTCCTAATGTTCGCCACCTTGATCGATTTTGGGCCTCTCGCATCCAGCACTTGCCAGCCGTCCTGCGCAAATCGTCACTCCACCTGGCCTGAGGGCGTCGTACATTACGTTAAGTACATACTTACTCGTAAATTCGAATATAAACACTGACAAATTATATAGAAAACACCCAGACATGGAACAAACAAAAATGTTTTATCACACGGTTATTTGTCTGGAGTGGCGATCGACCAATGGGCCTTGGTTCAGAAGGCAGGGATTACAAAATGAGCCACCGGATTAACCTATTAGCTGCCGTGCTCTTACCGAAAAACGTAGAAATGTTTACTTATAGACACGCAGGGAGTGGCAGACAAGATCTAGGTCTCTCCTAGGATCAAGTTTCTCCGTGCGGTGACTGATAAAGAGGACAAATCATCTTTTGGTCTGTTTAAATTCCCGTTATCTTCTTGGTCCTTGAGAAAACACGTACAAAACGTCAAAAGTACCAGCGGTTTGAAATGCAGCATTCTAGCGAGAATAAACTGGCAAGAAACTTACAGAGCGGTTAATATAAATAAACTATTACGAGTAGCTAAATTTTTTCATTCTTAACCACGACATAAAGTTCAAGGCTTTCTCCGAGACCTACTTAATAGAGAACATTCCTAGTCTCAAAGGTTTTATATTTACTAAGAAACTAATAAATAAATCAACAGAAAAACGAATGACATTCCAAATATCAAGCATGAAACATACTGAAAAATAACATGATAAAGAAAAGGGGAAAAAACCGAACCGACATCTCCCCACCCCCGACATTACAATTTATTTCGTGTACAATGATGTAATAGTAACATTTGAAATGATAAAATATCTCTTTTCCAAGAAATATTTCACTCGCCCAAAGAAATATACATCACAGTTTGACGGCATCTAAATCACTGGGAAGCAGCTGTTTGTTTTGCTTTTAGTAGCCGTATGTGTGATTTTTTTCCCGTTTTTTGATCGTATATGGTTATCTTTTTTTTATAGTGGCTCGACATAATGGCTTCCCTACGCCTGATGGAAAGCGAAAGAGAAGCCCAAGTCGCTGTGATAACGGGCAAGTAACTGGTCAGTTACCTGTCAGTTGCCACCGCCATGCCGGCCCAACCCTAGCCCCCCACGAGCTCCGGAAACCCTACTCACCGGCAGAAACACGACCCAGAGGTCATTTGACTGCGGTATTCTATAGGTTTAGGCTTTATTGCTTTTGACTACCTAACAGGTTTAAAATAATTTAATTTAGATGTAAGTATGATGAGATTTAGATGTTTTTTTCTTTCTTTTAAGTATGCTATCAAATTCACTGGCGTTCACAGAAGAGTAGGGCATAGCGAATCTTGAGCCGCCGCGCCCGTCCGGGGATCCTTCCTTCACCCTACAGAATACCGCACATTTGGTTGCGGTCCTTCCGGGTCGTGTTTCTGTCTGTGAGTAGAGCTCATGGGGGGTTAGGGTTGGGCCGGCATGGCGGTGGCAAGGACAGGACAGGAACTGACTGTCCGAGCGAAGATTCGCTAAGCCCTGCTTATCTAATGGAGAGAAAAGTAGAACATTGCTCCGATATACATAGTAATAAAAAGCCAGTGCACAATTTTTTTTTAAACCATCCTTAAAATTATCGCAAAGGTTAAAAAGGAAGCACAACAGATAACTTCGTTAGCCCGAGATTACCGACTTTATTATCACACTGCTTATAAAGCCAAGCCGTCTTATAAAACCCAGTCTTATTAAATAAAAAAACCACGCCGGGAAAAACGACGTCTTTTCAAACATAATAAGGAGCCGGAATTTTTCAGGAAACTTTATTAATATTTAATTAATATTGTCGTGGCAAGGCAGTTAATTATGAATCCATTTAGACTTAGGTCGTTTGTTCGTTGAAGAGGACAGGGTGTGTAAACATAATCTCAATTAATTTTTAATTGATTTTGTTCAATTTGATCATTTTCTTTAATAATTTAACGTTCAATACAAACATTACAGGTTTTATCACTAGATAGTATGAAACAAACTTGCTTTTGTTTTCTTTCTATCCCTAGGTATGCTTTTATCTGTAAAACTACGAATTTTGATGCGGTTTTTTTAATACATAGAAGGATTCAAGGGGAAGGTTCACGTGTATAATTTAATCGAAGCCGGGGCGGGTCGCTAGTATTACCTACATCTAATAAGAGCAAATTAGATCTTTTCTTTTAAAGCAGAGGGGGCAAACGGGCTTGAAGGTCATGTAAATATAGCACATATTACTTCGGCATAAAATATATTGTACATTCCATTGTATAACCTTATGTATGTCAATCAAATAGTCTCCAATGTTGGCAAGCATCTGACATTTTTATTCAGACATATTGTTGTAGTAATGACACTCTATACATTTAGATGTTTACCTCCAAAAATGGTTGGCGTAATTCCAAACAAGACTGGTACCAAATGACCTCGAAATTTACCTCTTAAAAGACCTCTGTGTTTATCACTTTAAGAGTTATTTTGGCATAGCCATGCGAAATAAGGAACAGGGAAGATTTCCGACAACAAATGTATAGGGGAAGGTATTTTGTGAGTTTTCGAAACTAGTATTGACATAGTAAATTCATCATACAGTATAAAAATATTTTATTCTTTATTGTGTATTTTTTTTATAGTAGCTCGAGATAATGGCTTCCCTACGCCTGATGGAAAGCGAAGGAGAATCCAATGCGCTGTGACAACGGGCAAGTAACTGGTCAGTTACTATCAGTTGCCACCGCCATGCTGGCCCAACCCTAACCCCCACGAGCTCCGGAAACCCTACTCACCAGCAGAAACACGACCCGGTTCTTTGGCTGCAGTATTCTATAGGGTGGAGGTCCTTCCCCGGACGGGCGGCTCAATTCAAGCGAAAATCGCTATGCCCTACCTCTCTTAAGGCTTTATTTCATCGGTACAATACGTATTGTTGCTCTTTTGAAACAATTACGACCACACTCATTTTTATAATACGATGAGACTGTAGTTCGATAGGACTGGAGAGATATGTGGCCAAAGACTAAGATTATGAACGTACAAACGTAAACAGCTGGACATAGGTTGTCTGTGTGGTACTACCACCCCATTTTATCCCCTGGGTGTCGTAGAAGACGACTAAGGGAATATCAGGAAACGGGCAGCAGTGTTCACCTGGGTACAAATAAAACCTAGTACTGCAGTCACCATTCCTAAACTGAAGTATTTTGAAAAGAAAAAAATTATATTAATTTTTTTTTCTGATTTTATAAGAGAATAAGACTTTAAAAGTACATTGATATCTTCCTTTTTTATTATGTCAATCAATATTTAATAAATGCAATGATCATAAATTAGTTTTTAAAAATCCGAACGTAATTGCCTCACTGTGAATTTTTATTCCGTTAAGCTGGTATTCTGCCAATATCTATGCGAACTACGAAACTTTCCCCCATGTCAAGGAGGATAGTTTAACTATTTCAATGTCCCAGAAATAATTTGTTGCTTTTAGACCCTTTTGTTTTGAGAGTACTTGTCCAAACGCATTTGAAGTTTTAGTAAGTCCTCTTTGACTTAAAAAAGTACCTACTTATAATGTATTTATTCTAATTCAAAGTAGACAATATGATGTTATTTGTATGTACCTACGTGTTGATTATTATTAATTCCAAAATTCTGGAAGACGGAAAAGGGACCTACTACATTTACCAACCCACCTGCCAATTGTGGTGATTAGCAATGCGTCCAAATGTCATTGGGGGAGGCCAAAGTCTTGAAGTGGATGTTCGCAGGCTGAAGTTGATGATATATAATATACCGTCCTCGCTTCGCATCGGGTATTTCAGATAAACCTACCTGAAGTCCTCTGCCCAAGGGTTGCCTGAAAGAGACCGCTCCAAGCGATAAGGCCGCCTAATTTGTACTACGATATGTCTTTGTATCTAGTTTTAAGTCGACTATTTCGTGTGCAATAAAGAATATCTATCTATCTATCTTGATCAGTAGATCTACAGAGAGTAAAGGACCTTTTGGGTTACATTCATCATCATCAGCATATTGCAGTCCACTGCTGGACATAGGCCTCTCCAGTGGGTCCCCTACGTAGCTTCGAACGCCGGTATTGCGACTCTCACTGTTTCGAAATTTGTTCCACTGTCTCATTGGTTTGAAAGCTTATGGACTCGAATGATGTACCTAGTCGCGAAAGAAGCTGAATCGAGAAATATGTTTACATTGACCACAACGATTACGTTTACAAGAATTATTTAAATCGATCCAGTAGTTTCGGAGCCTGAATAGTATTCGATTCAAACAAACAATCAAATCTTTCCAGGCTCGGTGGCTCATTTGGTAGTGACCTCTGCCCTCTGAGCCAAGGGTCGTAGGTTCGATTCCCGCACAGTACAAACATTTGTGTTCATGAACATGTCTGTTTGTATTGGTCTGGGTGTTTTCTATGTATAATATGTATTTATTTACAAAAAAAAATGTATCTAAGTAAGTTTATAAGTTTGTCTAGTACCCATAGTACAAGCTTCGGCTTAGTTTGGGGCTAGGTGGCGCTGTGTGGCCCAGCGTGGCATGTCTTGGGTTATTTATTTTTATTTATTTTATTTTTTTCCACTTTATAATTCTAGTCTAGATGAAATAATGATGTTTGGATAAGGCTTGATGGTCAACTAGCTTATCCCTTACACACAGGACTGAGCTACCTTACATATTGGCCGCATCGTTAATCGCCAATACTGCATTAATATACAAAACATGGTCTTACACGGCCGCATATTGCGTCCGACATATTGGGTCGTGTCAAGTATTCATGGACGGACAGGTATGCGGTGTAGTGTTGCTGAAATATCGATAGTATTCATCTGAAAATGGACATCCCATCGTGGATCTATGGATCCATGTAGTCCATGGATCAACAGCTCAGATCTTGGGCAACACTGTCGCATAGTTTTTTTTGTAGTAGCTCGACATAATGGCTTCCCTACGCCTGGTGGAAAGAGGAGCCCAAGTCAAGGTCATCCATAATGCTCTGTTTGACCCTTACCGATTCTGATAATTCTTTTTTTGTTCGAAATGGTATACTTTCTAGTTGATCCTGTTGTCATGTTATTGAAGTCGGTATATTTTATTAATAACATTTGTTATAATAAAACGATATAATATACCTATATTCAATTTCAATTTCTTTATTTGCTTACTAAGTGTACAGTGTGGGTGGTATTGCAAATAGGTGCGAGGACAGCAATTCTTATACTAATTATACTTATTAAATATTAGAATTCTTTACATAACATATGAATACATATAATATAGAGCAGGTGATCACAAACATATTTATACTTTTATTTTATTTTTGTTTAAAAGATCAAATAATTTTTGTTTTATTTTATATTTAAATATTCGTTTAAAGAATAGTAACATTTTTTAATTAAATATTGTTTAAGTGTTCTTGAAAATATTTTAAAATTAAGTTCATTCTTTATATTTGCTGGTAATTTATTGAATATTTTGACTGCCATATAGTATGGACTAGTATTTAGCATTTTTATTCTAGATTGTGGTAGGTACAGTCTATCTTTATGTCTAGTATTAATGTTATGTGTGTCTTTGACTTTAGTGAAGCTATTAATGTTTTTAAATGTAAATTCTGTAATCTAAAAGCGCCCTAACGCGCCCTCACTTGACTCAAATGGATAATTAGTTTTTCCCCATCTGTATCGGGAGTCGTCAAACACTCACGAGTAAACAGTATAATGGCATTAAGTATTCGTGAAGGAAATTGAACAAATAGTCGGGACGTGTTCCAAAGTTTAGGGGCTCGATCGTTCGTGGTGTTTGTATGGCTGTAGAAACGGGTAGTGGGTTGATTTAACTGCTGTAGAACAGTTTAGTTACTTGTATGAGTATGTTTCGTATAAGATCTCGTTTTAAAAATAAGTGCAACTTATCATCTTTTCTCGAAAAGCCACCTTAACCTGCATCACGATGGAAGGCGTAGTTCTATGGCACAGGCTGATAATGGGCAGCAACGTCATAGGAGCTAGAAGCTACGCCCTGTGATTGTCAACCCGCTTGCCCAGCGTAGCGATTATGGGAAAAGCCTATGCCCAGCAGTAGACTGTGATAGGCTTATGTGATAGGAAATATCAGATAGAGTTCAGGTAAATATAAAGCCTATACAGATTGCGTTCGGAGGGCAAGCCAGATGTTTCCAAATCTTCGCCACTTTGTTTGATCATGGGTTTGTCACGTCACCTGACCCGAGGGTGTCCTTTTTTTTTTAATTTATTGAATGCAAGGTACATACAAATAGGTTACAATAAGTATATCTGCCAAACTGCTAAGCAGTTTGTCGGCAGCAGTTCTCACTTCTGTTACATAAATAACATACTTACGCTATTAGTTACTAGTTCCTACACTACGTTTTCCGAAAAGCGGTATCCACCGCAGAATTCGTTTACCCCAACGGTTGTCAGTCTTAAAACCGTCCTGCAGTGGACACCGCTTCTCAGAAAACGTAGTGTAGAATGTTACTAGGTTAATCTTACAAAGAGCGTTTTCTTCGCCCACTGTGCATCCGATCTAAGCTCAACAAACACTTATATTGTTTGTTCTACGGGTTAATGTGGCCCGAGCCGCCTACGCGGAATCAATAACCATACATTCCTTTGTCATTTTGGATACGAATGGTTATGGATATAGCTGCCATTAGGAGATAAAGGATTTAATACCAAAACCCACCCTAAAATAATTCTGTTTGTAATACTTGATTTTCCTGAAGAATACCTGCAACAAACATTGGACCATTTATAATTCAGCAGAGAGCTATTAAGGAGTTGCCTCTCTTAATTGCTGTCACGATCTTAATCTGTGATAAGTACGGTACAATGTCAAAAACACAACAAAAATATTCATTTTTCTTTTGAGACATTGCAAATATTTTTTACTAGCAGTGCTCGCGACTTCGTTCGCGTGGAATAGTTATTTTTTCCCCGTTTTTTTTTACATTTTCCATTATTTCTTCGCTCCTAATAGTTACAGCGTGATGTTTTATAGCCTATAGCCTTCCTCGATAAATGGTCTATTCAACACAAAAAGAATTTTTCAATTCGGACCAGTAGTTCCTGAGATTAGCGCGTTCAAACAAACAAACAAACAAACAAACAAACAAACTCTTCAGCTTTATAATATTAGTTAAGATTAATGTAATAAATCCTACACTTTATGTAAATGTTTTGCTGTTGAATTTCGGAAAAGTCTCATTGATTTATTATTTTTATGAACATCTTATTTATTAGAAAAAACACAATTTGCATATTAATAAGAATAAATAGCCCAAAACATGCCACACTAGGCCACAAAGCGCCACCTAGTCCCAAACTAAGACGTCACTCGAGCTATGGGTACTAGACAACTGATTTTTTTTTTGTAAATTAATACATACTATTACATAATAGGGTCGTGGGTTTGATTCCCGCACAGTACAAACATTTGTGTTCATGAACTTGTCTGTTTGTATTGATTGGTCTGGGTGTTTTCTATGTATAATAAGTATTTATTTACAAAAAAAGGTATTTAAGTAAGTTTATCAGTTGTCTACAAGGTTCGGCTTAGTTTGGGGCTAGATGGTGATAAGTGGCCCAGCGTGGCATGTCTTGGGACAAATACCTAGGTGTGTCACTAATACAAACAGACGATCATATACACAAAAGTATGTAAGTGCTGCACGGGATCGAACACGCTACCACTCCGAACTCGTTGACAAAAGAGTAATCATCATCATGATCAGCCTATTGCAGTCCACTGCTGAACATAGGCCTCTCCAGTTGTTCGCCACTTGGAGCAAACATCTGGAGGATGAAATGTGCCTTCAATTGTGATGGTTATACCGCCACCAGTCGGTTGCCACAGCGCCTCGTTTGTTATTCGGCAGGATGCACCACGGGCAGGTGAGGTTGGCTTGGAGTGAAACGATGTTGGGTCGCTACTTTACATCCCCTACAAAAGAGTGATAAAACGTTGCATTATTCAAAAAGTTTAACGAGCGTCCAACCGGAGTATTAATAGCCAATTAATTACACAGTCAAATGAAAGTTTCGCCAACTAATATGTAACTTTGGTCCCCTGTGTCCCTTATTTGGGTAACAGTCGCCAAAATTGTTATGTAGTGGAGTATTTACGATCTCAGTTTTGTAATGTCAATTTTGTTGCTGGCAGGTTGCCCGATGGAAGTGGAAAGTCGAGATTAATTAATATGAAAAAGGAATAGCGAATCTTGATACAACGCGTGATGATTATTTAGGTAAGTGCAATATTATAATAGTGATGTTTCCAGGGTCTAAATAATACATTTTATTGAGTCCGTATTGTAGATTATAAAAATATATTGGACAGGTATTTTTCCTTTTTTATTAAAAACTAGCTGCTGCTCGCGGCTCTGCCCGCGTGAATGTTCGTGTAAAACATAGCCTATATGTTAATCTGATGTACAAACTATATTCCTGTAAAGTTTCATTAAAATCCGTTCAGTAGTTTTTGCGTGAAAGTGGAACAAACATCCATCCGTCTATCCAAACAAACTTTCGCGTTTATAATATTAGTAGGATAGCTATGCCTGCGGCTTCGCCCGCGTTCTTGTAGGTGTGTCATATAAGTGTTTCTTTATCCCTTTTTTGCAATATAATGTAGGCTATGTAACGACATAGCATACATTATATTGCAGAAAGGTCTGGGGGTCTTAAGATTGTCTGTGCCAAATTTCATCAAAACTAGTTGAGAGGTTTAAACGGGAAAGCGAAACAGACAGACAGAGTTACTTTCGCAATCATAATATTAGTAGGGAGTAGGGAAGGTTTTGTTACCTAAAGATTCAGCAGCACACACCGTGCCTATCACTGCATTGAGCTCACGTATCGCTTTGCTTCAACTCGATCACTGTTATTACTGCACTTATTAATACCGCTAATGAACGAAGTTACACATTCCTATGATACGTAGAAAGGATTACACGTTAACTTTGGCTCCATAGCTCTTGTTTGCTTAAATATCTACTGTAATTCATAACATTACTAAGGAAAATCAGTTCTATTCAAATTTTATTTATCTATTTCGTCTGTATTGCACAAGAGAGTACAAATTGTGGACTTAATGCCACGTGGCATTCTCGATCAGTCAACCATTCGGCGAGCCAGAAAACTATAATGAGATGGGGTAATAATGATTCTAATGACGGCTACAATTACTTACACTCGTACTAACATACAAGCAATGCATATACTTACATATTATTTATTTAAAGAGTAAACTTTGCAACTTATAATCTACAGATATTCTATCTTATAATCTACAGCCTGCAAACGTCCACTGCTGGACATAGGCCTCCTCGAATAACAATAAATCATTTAGGGAGATTTGCCTAAGGCACTACGCTTGGCAGGCAGGTATTTATTTGTACCCAAGTAAACGCTCCTGCATGTTTTCTCATATATCTAGTTTCAATTAAAGAAAGATAGGGCATAGCGAATCTTCGCTCGAATTGAGCTGCCCGTCCGGAGAAGGACCTCCACCCTATAGAATACCGCAACCAAATGGTCGTGTTCCTGCCGGTGAGTAGGTTTTCCGGAGCTCGAAGGGGGTTGGAGTTGGGCCAGCATGGCGGTGGCAACTGACAGGTAACTTGCCCGTTGTCACAGCGACTTGGGTTTCTCTTTCGCTTTCCATCAGGCGTAGGGAAGCCATTATGTCGAGCTACTATAAAAAAACATCAAATGTTTGGTACAATATGGCCTCACTGTCGTAAAGTTTCCGCTGCAAACAGCCACACTAATCTCAAAATTATCCAAACGGCGAATGTAAACAACGTTACTAGTATCCGTGCGACGAATTATCGAATCCGAGAATCGATATCCCTTTATGCGCTTATACAGGCGATAGTCTATCAACAAACCCATCAAAATTGAACTTTATCACGTACAACATTCAGATCACATCCACACTCGCATTACACTCACGTACCGGCTCAGCTGAACTCGAGCAATTTCTATTATTGCTGCATTTATTACCGCTACTAATGAACGAAGTTCGCACACTCTGATAACGTGTAGCCTGGATTACGCTCCAACTTTGTCTCGATCGGTTATGCTCACTTGAATGTGTGTTACAGTTTGTTGCATTAACTGTTATCTGGTTCTAGAAATAGCTGTTTTTTTATTAAGAACGGGTTTTTTTTTATAGTGGCTCGACATAATGGCTTCCCTACGCCTGATGGAAAGCGAAAGAGAAGCCGAAGTCGCTGTGACAACGGGCAAGTAACTGGTCAGTTACCTGTCAGTTGCCACCGCCATGCTGGCCCAACCCTAATCCCCCACGAGCACCGGAAACCCTACTCACCGGCAGAAACACGACCCAGAGGTCATTTGACTGCGGTATTCTATAGTGTGGAGGTCCTTCCCCGGACGGGCGGCTAAATTCGAGCGAAGATTCGCTATGCCCTTCCTCTCTAAAAGGGTTAGGTTAGGACGTTATTTGGGTAGAAATAGGTATTTTTAAAATTAAGGTTTAGTCTTGTTCTTTGAGTAGGTATCAGGTCACCGAAACAAGAGACTTATTAAAGAACATCAATTACCTAAAATTAAACCGACTTCAAAAAAAACACAAACGACCAAAACTAAAAAGCGATAAATAACGTAAGTAATTCTATCCTTAATACATAATTATTTAAATATTACAATTATCACTTATTTTTGAAGTCGGTGCCAGCCTCTCGGTACCTAACGTAGACTGTTGTTGTATGACGCGCGCGGCCGGCAAATCCACACGACAATATAGGTACATTTATTTGTTTGGCTGGCACCGACTTCAAAAATAAGTGATAATTGTAATATTTAAATAATTATGTATTAAGGATAGAATTACTTACGTTATTTATCGCTTTTTAGTTTTGGTCGTTTGTGTTTTTTTTGAAGTCGGTTTAATTTTTTTTTTTTTAAATAATTTTATTTCACTATTTTTAGTTGCGTTAATGTGCTGTGACCTTGAATAAAGGCTAATTAATGTCCTTAAGAGTTTTACTTAGGAATGAAAAATTTTGCAAGTGAAGATTTTGCGATCTAGAATCAAGCATATCACTTACCAAATCACCGGCCCTATTAGCCCTGCATAAGTACATACTACTACCTAGTTTAATATCGACCAATGTCAGTACTGTCCCCTAACTCCTAACCGTTAAGGAGTTCTGTGGCTTCATCATCAGCACCAGATGTTGACGCCCGGAAGCATATACCTGAGTAAAATATGATTACGTAACAAAAACACCATATGAGCATACAATTTTCGGTTGTTGCCCTCAATTTCTCCAGGATCCCATCATCAGATCCTGACTTGGTGATAATGGGACCACCTCGGAAGTGTCCTCTGTCGAACTGTCGAAAAATTTTTAAAATCCATCCATAATTGACGGAAATATCGGTGAACATACATAAAAAAAAAAAAAAAATATTATACATACAGACGAATTGAGAACCTCCTCCTTTTTTCGAAGTCGGTTAAAAATGACTTGCCTCGGAATTGAAATTGAGACATCCGAGCTCTAGGTGAAACCGTTTTTTTTTTGCCATCATCAAATTTGTATGTGTGTGATTTGCAAAAAATGTAACTATGTACTTAATTCTTTAAACATACTTTCAAAGCTGTTTTCTAACTTAATCATTTGACAATTCCAATTAACGACATGTATGTATAGATATAGTATAGCTCTGCATATAAGCATAGACATTCAAAGTTGCAATTCCGTAAGAAGATGTATTAACGTCTTGTTCATATCATTCTACTCGTATAACACGTATAAAAAGCTACGTTTTCACGCGTAAGCATTGTGCACAAGTAATAAATAAAAACGTTTTGCAACGCAACGCTAGAACATTCTTCAACGCAATATTTACAAAGAAAAACTAGTAAAGAGAAAAGCAACCAGAGTAACAGTGACGCGTCTATACTCTTTTTCCTTTCGGTTGCACTTGATACGTAAGCGTTTTAGCAACGTTCAGGAAATTCTCTGTAACAGGAAATTGGCCGGCGCTTTCCAAAGCTACAAAAGAAATGTTACTACTATGATTTCGCGTGTATTTTCACAGCAAGATAACGTTTGAGCGAGAAATTGTTGTGTATTTGTCGGTTCAATTCGAAATTTATGGTTTCATCGCTGTTTTTGTTTTACAAGGAACTTGAAATATTTTTTGCCTAGGATTTTTTTGATTTTTGAATTGACTTAAAATTATCCAATCGATGATTTTAGATGATGAATAGAATTTAACTTATTATGAAAGTTATTGAGTATTACACGGAATAAAAAATAAAGAAATCTTTCATTACAAGGACATCACAACAATGCACCGACAAAACACATAGCACAATCAAACATACAGCGTTGTTGTGACAACCAAAGTAAAAGGCCCCAAATTCACGGCGCCGGTTGTCTAGTACTCATAGTACAAGCTTCGGCTTAGTTTGGGGCTAGATGGCGATGTGTGACCCAGCGTGGCATGTTTTTGGTTATTTATTTAATCAGAACGTAATTACCGATGTCATGATATTTAAAAAAAACTTTTATTTCCAAATTACAATAACACTTGTGAACTTAGCTAGCGGTTTTGCACTAAGCATAATGTTTGTGTCGCAGTAACCATTGACAATTACCAGTTAGGTACAATCATCGTGGACTTGATTCGGTATTGTAGGTAGTTTTTAATCACAATTTTGGCAGAAATTATTTCACGTGGAGAGAAATAACATGAATATTAGAACCCGGAATAATACATTGCTGTTTTCGATACTCGATCGGTGTGCCTAGCACGAACACTTTCGAAAAAGTATGCGTAACGCACGGCGTAACGTAACCGTAAACAGGGCGATAATTTTCAGTACGTAAACGTACCTAGTACCTCGTATGCACGATAGGGGCGCTGTACCAAGTTTCATACAAATGTTTACGGTAACGTTACGCATACTTTTTCGAAAATGTTTGTGCTAGGCACACGAATCAATTGTGGTGTAGAACTTTCCGATTGGTCTGTTGAACTGGGTTAGTCTTTGCTTGTCTCAGCCGTAAAAAAAGTTAGGGCACATTATTCACTAAAAGCCTTATGTAAGCATGTTGTAAACCTAATTTCACACTATCTATCTTCATCACAAAGACATGCGTTGGCAGAAACGGAAAGCGGATATTGGAAAGCTAAGCGCATGTCACAAGGAAATTGGTCGTTAACCGTGTTTGACCTGCACCTTTGTGTCGCATGCTTTATAATGGCCGTAACAAGGCCGGGGTGGGATAAGGGGAAATAAAGATGGCGTCGAAGGGAACGCTGACGTGATTGGATACTGGGTGATTCATCAGCGATTTGAGGATACAAATGCCACCATGAGTTTTAAGTAGAATGTGCTGTAAATACTTGTAAAATGGGATGTACGTCCCATTTTACAAGTATTCGGATTACAAGGAAGCGGTAATCTTTTCGCTCCAAGCCAACCTCACCTACCCGTGGTGCACCCTGCCGAATAACAAACGAGGCGCTGGCAACCGGCTGGCGGCGGTAAAACCATCACAATTGAAGGCGAAGGGCAGCAGCGTCACCGGAGCAAGATGCTACGCCCTGCTACGATCGCCAATCCGCCTGCCCAGCGTGGCGATTATGAGTATTCCTCCAGATGTTTGCCCTAAGTATGATAGGCTGATTATGATGATGACGACTTGTAAATATAAAGAGCATTCATGCACATTTCCCCTCCCTTTTCTTCCTCTTAGAATTAGAATTTCTGAAAAACCTTTCGTAGAGAGCACCTACGACCCAAAAACAAAGCCTCATGCTAAACTTTAAAATCGTGGCAGTTTTAGTTTTTGATATTTTTATGTTGTGCGAGTTAGTGAATGAGTCATCTTTAATTTCTAATTTATTAAAAAAATACTAAAAGCTAGACAAAGTATACAATTGCTGTATATTGATAATAATATGCGGGATCGAACACGCGGCCTCTGTGTCAGAGGAGTGCACTACCACTAAATCAAATTGAAGAAACACTTCTGTGACACACCTACATGAACGCGGACGAAGTCGCAGGCAAAAGTTAGTTTTTAAAATAACAATCATTCTACTGAAATATGAAAGGCTCATCATAAATTATATATCATAGAACTAAAGCCTTTGATTGACGTGTTCAGGTTGTCTGTGTTATGAGAAGACGGAGAACGGAAATTGTCTGTCAAGAAAAAGTGAAAGCTTACAAGAGGGTAGGCATAAATATATCAAGGACTAGCTGTGCTCGCGACTTCGTCCGCGTGGAATAGTTATTTTTTCCCCGTTTCGCTCCTAATAGTTGCAGCGTGATGTTTTATAGCCTAAAGCCTTCCTCGATAAATGGTCTATTCAACACAAAACTAATTTTTCAACTCTGACCAGTAGTTCCTGAGATTAGCGCGTTCAAACAAACAAACTCTTCAGCTTTATAATATTAGTTAAGATAGAGCGGTATCGTGCGTTAATCCTATGCCCTCCATAAGATTAAACCACGATATGTTCAGATTAAAAATGTTCAACGCGCGCTTAAGTCGTTTTAAAGATCTAAGCAAAGATAGGGACAGACATACAGATCGCAACGAAACGTAAAAATGTCAAAAATAAATCAAAAAAATAGAAAAAAAAGGGAATAGTCCCTTTTTTCTCATTGTTTTGCTAAGCTTTCTTTTTATGAAATGTTGTAAAATTACAGAACATAATACAAATAAATATTTCTGTTATGTTCTTTATTTTTTTATGTATGTGCGCCAAACAACTGATTTTCTTTCTTGCTTCTTTCTATCCGAGTTTGATTCAAATCTATGAAAACATAAACCGTCCTAACCGTAGAACCATTTGTATGATAAATAATCTACGCACTATGTATTGTAAATTAAAGAATACCTTAATCTTCTTCTAATTACAGCATCTAGTATGTAAATAAACAGAGAAATTAAGGTTTAATAAGTCAATACCAATAAAGTTGGTTAATTTTCGAACTTACACCAATTACACAACAGTCCATCGCCCAGGTCACTCAAACGACCCTTAAGTCCAGACCAAACATTTATGCCCTAGCTTCACCCAACTCTATTATGATGCCAAACAGTAGTTACACGCCGTGAATATTGGATCGTGACGTCGCCATCTGTTATGCAAATCGCGATGCATTTGTGATGCAGTGGTCGACGGGTAAGATATTACATTATTCTTATGTTCACCGTCAATGGAAGTTGGATAGAAAAAGTTTTCAGTTCTTATTAGTTTTTCAATTATGGACAGAGCGACCGGTTTGATAATACAGTATCCATCTTTAGATTTTCCTCTCAAAATTTAGGAGAAACAGAGTAGTTAGTATTGGATGTTTTTACTCTATAATAACTTCATCCACTAGCCATGGTACTATTCATTTACTTATGGATTTTTGGCACCAAAGATGGAGATCTTTTAATTATCCTCTATCCAAAGACTATCTCATCATTGCTTAAAGCGTTATGACCACTTAAATTGTACTTTAATATAATTATCTTCGTGTCTAATTATAAGAAAACTGTTTGGTGCGCAATAAAAATATCTATCTAACTTTTAAACTGCGAATTGCTTTATGAGATATGTAATATTCGATATTCAATGCGCAGACGTTTTACAAATATTGTGAACAAGAGTGCAATATGGAGTTCTTCTTTTAACACACTTAACGCCTTTAAAATGTTTTATACATATCTTGATTATCGCTTCAATAGCCTTTCGAATTCGAACCAATTTTTACACATGCTGTCTATGTTTTGACATGATTGATTAGACCCCAAAATGTAACAAATACTTTATTATAACATCTGAAATAGTACCTCCGACGAACGATCTGAAACTGATCTCAACTTAGCCATGCACTAATTCCGGACGGCTCTATCGATTTATTAGATAGGATATAGAATCTGCCTTTTGTTCGCCAGACGAGGAGTAGAATCGCATTATAGATTTTGCACAAATTCGAGATTCTGAATGGAATTAAACTCGCTGGAATCTGTACCCCTAGTATACTCGTAAGTAACTTACACTAGGGGCTTTGACGTCTGATCCGTAGTTTCGTTTGGTAGTGCGTAAGTTGATCATCAATAGCCTATCGCAGTGCATTGCTGAACATAGGGCTCTCCTGTTATTCGGCACTTTACTCCTGATGTTTACACATAGTCGCCACGCTGGCCAGGCAGGCTAGCGATCGCAGGGCGTAGCTTTTTGCTCCTCGTCATGGGCATAATATTTAGCTGCACCTTTAACTATGATGGTTTTATCGTCACTTGTCGGTTGCCAGAGCCTTGTTCCATGGGCAGGTTAGAGTGGCTTGGAGCAAGAAGATGATAGGTTCGCTCCTTTACACCCTTCACACCTAAACAAAGTAAACGCTATAATAACTTTTAAGCTTTCGCGTTGCATAATATAATCATATATAACTATCGGGATTTAACGCGCATACGATACGATTGTACGTGAGGCGGTTGAAATAAAGAAACACCCAAATAATTTCAATCGTGAGGACGGTTTAAAGTTGTCTACAACATGGAATCCAGTAATTGCAAAAACACTCCCCCTTTTTAGTGCGAAGTCGGTTAATTCTCGTCAAAATGTGGACACTGTTAGTGTGATTTGTGATGGTGGTTGGAGAAACAAAAATGTGCGGGTAGAAAAATATTCTGCCGCGCAGACGGAGTAACATCGCTGCACCAGTACTCCCCGTGACCACGGTCGTTGTAACACGGCCGAAACGTCGGGTTTTTAAAAAAGGTATGCGCGTTAAATCCCGCTAGTTATATATTATTAAAGTAAACGCTAGCCTATAAGCTAATACACTTCCTTCTACCAACATCTAAATACAACATCTCAATTTATCTAACAACACGCGCAGTACATTCGAGTCAAAGTGGTGCGTACAATGGTCTAAATATCTCACTGGCGAAGTCTGTCTGCGGAGGGTCGGCCCCGTCCCGTCCCTCAAACGTATTTATTACTGTGAACTAGCGAGTCAAGGCTGAATCAAGGTTCTGTTTAATTCTTTTGGTAGATTTGTAAAAACCTCTTGTTGTTTCTAAGAAAAAGAACTAATAAACTTCAAAAGATTTTATACTATTTTTGTTTTATTTTTCTTTTTGTGGCTTGTACTACGAGTAAAGGTACTAGATAACAGATAACCTTAAATTTTATATTTTTTTGTAAATAAATACATTGAAAGAGGTAGGTAGGATATAGCGAATCTTAGCTCGAACTGAGCAGCCCACCCAGTGTAGGACCTCCATCCTATAGCATACCGCAAATGACCTCCAGGTCATGTTTCTGCCAGTGAGTAGACTTTCTGGATACCGTGGGAGGTGGGGGTTGGGCCGGCATGGCAGTGGCAACTGTCAGGTAAATCAGTTACTAGCCCGTTGTCACAGCGACTTCGGCTTTCTTTCGCTTTCAATCAGGCGTCGGGAAGCTCTTATGTTGAGCTACTGTAAACAAAAGTTGATATTTTACGCAGCAAAAACGATACAAACAAACATATTCATGCACACAAACATGTGCAAAAACAAAGCGTCCACTACCACTGCACCAAAAGGACAAGATCGCAGCTAAGTAAATACCCAAGAGATATTAAAGTGCACAAGTTTGTGCGCAAATACACACTCTCTATTACATTTATTTGCATATGTACTTATAGGTCCAACAATGGACAACGAAACATTCTGCAATGTCCGATATTCACCTCCAGTCTGCCGAATGTACGTAAATTGAAGAGTGCATTTCCCACGGGAGCCTTCTACAATGTAGCAGACGTGTGGCAGACGTGTGCCGTAAGTCAGAGGCATTTTGATCGTCCAATGCTATCCGGTCAAATATGTTGCGCTTGAGTCACATTTAAATTTTTAATGGAATGTAAAAGGTAAAAACCGGCCAAGTGCGAGTCGGACTCGCGCTCGTAGGGTTCCGTACCACTGATTGAATGAAAAAATTAGGTAATGTGATTTATGACGTTTAAAAAAAAACTACTGTCTAGATTTCATTCAAACTAAATTTCGTTAGTAGTTTTTATAGTAATACACATCATATATTTTTTTCAGTTTTATCATGCCCATATTTTTAAGTTACGGGGGGGGGACACACATTTTACCACTTTTCGAAGAGTCTCTCGCGCAAACTATTCAGTTTAGAAAAAAATGTTGTTAGAAACCTCAACATCATTTTCAAATACCTATCCATAGATACCCCACACGTATAGGTTTGATGAAAAAAAAAATTTTGAGTTTCAGTTCTATGTATGGGTAACCCCAAAAATTTTGGATTTTTTTCTGATTTTGTTTTCACATCTTAATGCGGTTCACAGAATACATCTACGTATCAAATTTCAGTAATGTAGCTCTCATAGTTTCGGAATAAACTGGCTGTGACATACGGACGGACAGACAGACAGACAGACAGACAGACAGACAGACAGACAGACAGACATGACGAATCTATAAGGGTCCCGTTTTTGCCATTTTGGCTACGGAACCCTAAAAATCACATGCCTGTATGTCATTCGACCATCGGGGAACAACCAATCTCATCCAATCAACAAATCAAACCGCCCGAGCCATGGTTGCCTTGATGGTCGATAAAATGAATAAATACGACATAACATCACAATCTGCCCAGCGAGGGGATTATGGGCAACACCTCCAGATATTTACTTAAAGTGGCGAATAACTGGAAAGACCTAAGGCCAGCATTGGACTGTGATAGTAGGATATATTTCAATCCCAAAGCAAGTAGTTTGAGCACTTAAGCTATGGGTATGAGAACAAGTATGGGTAGGAAGTGCCAGGAGCAAGGACGACGCTTTCGTGGATATGTTAGTCGCACTCGCTTGGATAGTGTCCTTGTCCCGTCCGGGTCGTAAGCTCTTCACACTTGATGCGGTCCTGGTACTGCTCGGTATTTTTCGATGGATATTTAATTTTGAATCTTTTTAGAAATAAATTTACAAGGGGTTACTAAAAACACGTCTGACTGACCAGACATCTAGCGGGGAGAGCCATATAAGGCATAAGCTCCCCTGTGCCGCCTGTGGGCAGCAACTTGCAGGGACTCAGGTTAGAGCAGATGCATACTGACGTGATCGATGGCTCATTTGATTGTGACCTCTGCCTTCTGAGCCAAGGGACGTGGGTTCGATTCCCGCACAGTACAAACATTTTGTATAAACAGTTTGTATTGGTTTGGGTGTTAATTAACTAAGTATAATAAGTAAGTTTATAAGTTGTCCAGCACTAATAGTACAAGCTTCGGCTTAGTTTGGGGCTAAATCGCGAAATGTGGTAAAAAATACGGTCGCGTCCCTGCCTGCCATGGGCAGCAGCAGATGACAAGCAGCCGGCACTACTGGTCACACGACCCCTTGTTCAACCCCCATTTGACCGTATCTGATCTACATAGACCCCAGACCGAAGTCATTCAGCGACCAGCAAAAAAGCAGTGTTGACTGTTTGGAATTTCAGATTTAATGAGATTTAAATCCACAATGATAAATTATCCAAATTGAAAAAGCAGCCGATAAATCGTTTCCGTAATGATTCAACAAAACGAATAATTCGCTTACGCAACTGGCTGCTAACCTCAAGAGTTTAATGCCGGAATACTCCTATTAATGTGGTTTATATCGACTGAGCTATTTCATAAATTAACTCAAATATTTGCGGACGTACTTTCCTTAGCAGATAAATATTCAAAGCCATCCCTTTCTAAGAATTTTCGCCGTATTACAGATGAATCGACTAAGGGCTTACCATTGAATTATTCATTCAGCAGGTTTCACAAGTTGATGAAATTAAAAGTATCTCAGCGTTTCGAGCCAAGTTTCGTTGCTGAAATAATAGCTTACATTAGCTTTTCTCATCGTATTAATGTTTCCATTTTAGGGCTTTTCTTATGAAGCGAGAAAATCCTTTTGATTTATAATTTTAGGAATTACTTTGATGCAGGGCCATTGTTGCTAGGCTGGCTGTCAAGGTTTACCTAAATAGTGGTTAATGGTAGATTTTACCTGCGAATATTTGTTTTTCTTTTAACTTGAGTTTTGATCGTTTGTGACCTTTCTGTTTTAATCTAAAATTTTTTGGTGTGGATACACCAGAACACGCAATTTAAAAGGCCCAAACAATTTAAAAATGATCATTTCCTAATTTGACATGACTGGGAATCGAACCTAAAACCTTCGGATCATTCGTCTAGTTTTAAGTCAACTTTATGGTGTGCAATAAAAAGTTAATCTAAAGTAGCTAAAAGTCATTGCTCAAATTGGTGTATTTTAATTTTACCTCCTCTAATTACAAATCGCAAGACGTCCCTCATATTAACAGCACCACAATCTTTTTACCCATCTTCAAAAAAAAATCCAAATTTTCCCCTCATTCCCAGTTTTCGAGCTGCTTCCAAAGGAAATGTAGGTCAGTGGAGCGTCATACCGTCCTTTCTTATCCAGCTTGGCACTGCATTATAAAGAATACGGTTGGAATCCGAGAAACTATTTTAATAGGCTTAGACTTTAGATTACAGTGGAAGTTTTATAAGAGCACGGAAGGAAAATGGTTTGAACTTTAATAAAACTTGTGTTCTTGTGTGTGCTTGAGATAGGAGTAATCACCATTCATTTTGTAGTAGAAATCCTATAAACGAGGATGCTATGCGTATTAGTTTTGACTTGACGAACGGCAGAACTTGTTTAAACAATAAAATTGTTATCCAATTTTTGATTTCAGGATAAGCTAAGCAAAAAATCGAGAGTATATAGAAGGAATATTTCGCAAAATAATGAAAGATATTCTTTATTGAACAAAGTACAAACATTTACACTTTTTAACTGTTTCTGCTTAGCCCAATGGTTGACTGGTAGAGAATGCCTACGCGGCATTAAGTCCGCCTTTTGTACAATTTTTTTATGTGCAATAAAGATTAAATAAATAAATAAATTTAAAGAAAAAAGTATAACAAATATCATGTGGTGGTATTTGGGCGGTCTTATCGCTAGTAAGCAATCTCTTCCATACAACGTTCAGGTAAAGGAAGTGTATAATCAGATGGGTGGCAACACTGGCAACTATGTTATGCTAATATAAAAAAAAATAAGTAGACACGAATTGTAAAATACAATTTGAGCCCTGATGTTAAGCGATTTCAGACCTTAGATAGAGTGACCCACACTTTCGCATTAATTTTAATATTTTTATTTTTATAGTGGCTCGACATAATGGCCTCTCTACGCCTGATGGAAAGCGAAAGAGAAGCCCAAGTCGCTGTGACGACGGGCAAGTAACTGGTCAGTTACCTGTCAGTTGCCATGCCGGCCCAACCCTAACCCCCCACGAGCTCCGGAAACCCTACTCACCAGCAGAAACACGACCCTGAGGTCATTTGACTGCGATATTCTATAGGGTGGAGGTCCTTCCCCGGACGGGCGGCTCAATTCGAGCGAAGATTCGCTATGCCCTACCTCTCTTCTGTAGATTATACTTATCACAGACTCTGGCAAAGAATTCTATAACTTAGCCGTTGTATGAATGGTGACGCAAAGCGCTTACCTAATAAAAGGAACGCTCATAATAATATACACACGTACGATATGATGATAAAGTTATAACCTAGAATCAAATACTAAAATATTGAAATATTTCACTAAAATGTGCTACCGATTTTCATCCACATTTTCTCTATTATTTATTAAGTCAAGACTCACACAGAATACTTTTGCAACATCGGAGTTGCACTGAAAAATAAATCACCCAATATATCAGACTATACTTAAGCGAACATTTTATGTGTGAAATTTCTCAAAAGTGAATAAATAAACGTTCCTGGTAACTTGGTATTTGGTTTATTTAACAAAAATGCTACATCGTTTGCAACGTCGAAACTGTGAGCTTTAAAACATAAGAGTACGTGGATGTTTTAAAAATACTGAGCATCGCATGTTGTTGCAATTTAAATTTTGCGATGAAAGCCTATTTTCGTTCGTGAATTTCGTTCTTTAACTTAAAATACGCCACCATACCTTTTCAAAGTTAAAGTTTTTGAGCAATGTGAAATCGTTTGACGGAAAGCGAATGAGAAGCCCATGTTGCTGCGGCAACGGACAAGAAACCAGACCAATCACTTATCAGACACCATCGCTATGCCGGCCTTCAAGACAGCTCTGGCTATATACCAAATCTCGCCGGAGTCACTTCACGGGTGTTTCGGAATATCTGACCGGCAACCACCGGTCGCCAGCCAGAAGTGACCCACCCCTAACTTAGTTTAAAAAGTTTCTGTTAAACACAGAAAGGTTAAATACTCCCAAGTTGGTACCATCGTAGGAATACAGACTTCATATAAATACATTCGTACTGGAAATGCGATAATTTCCAAGAAATATCTCGTACATTTCCTCGCACACATTGTATCCGACGTGAATTTAAACTAAATTATACCATTAATCACGAACAAGGACTCATGTTTAAACAATAATACGTCATAAACACTACCTTATAATTTCACTCAAACCGATGAGTGCTTAATTGCCCAAAATATATCATAATTACTTCAAATAATATACTTGCTTGTGAAGATTAAATCAGACAGCACGCATACATCTATAAGCTTTTTTAACTAAACTAATTAAGGCAATTTGGAAAACCAATTATCTAAATCGGCTCAGGTTAGGATGTTTAAAGAGAGGTAGGGCATAGCGAATCTTCGCTCGAATTGAGCCGCCCGTCCGGGGAAGGACCTCCACCCTATAGAATACCGCAGTCAAATGACCTCTGGGTCGTGTTTCTGCCGGTGAGTAGGGTTTCCGGAGCTCGTGGGGGGTTAGGGTTGGGCCGGCATGGCGGTGGCAACTGACAGGTAACTGACCAGTTACTTGCCCGTTGTCACAGCGACTTGGGCTTCTCTTTCGCTTTCCATCAGGTGTAGGGAAGCCATTATGTCGAGCCACTATAAAAAAAAAAAAAAAATGTTCGAGAAGTGTGTCATTATTACTGGCACACTAGTTACATAAATGTTATAAACCTACATACATATTATAACGTCACGCCTTTCTCCCAGAGGGGTAGGCAGAGACCACGTCCTTCCATTTCCATTTGTGGCTACTAATCCGGTGAGATATGTCGATGACTATAGTTCTTTGTCGGATTTGCTCATTTCTATTTCGATCTCCCAGAGATCAGCGAGCCCTTTCCGTAGCTCGTTGAGCGACTTTAAACAATAGGGAATATGCATGATTTTCTTTTATGGATTTTTTAAAAATCTATCAGGTATCTATCAGATAGGTATCTGGAAGATAATAGATTTTTAAAAAATCCATAAAAGAAAATCATGCACATTCCCTATTGTTTAAGGTCGCTCAACGAGCTGTACATAAATTATCGAAGAATATTTAAACTATCTTTTTTATTAAGCGAGTTATAAAGCGTTAAAGTTATTGCTTAGACAGAGAGATCCGACGCGGCGGATAACGTCACGTACCGTGCGCGCCATACAAACTCCATAGAAAAATCTGTTTCGCGTGACAGAGACGGATATAGTTACTTTCAACGACTGTATCTCGCCCATTTTTCAGCCAATTTTGATTTTACTTTCACTGTTCGTAGTATAATTTTATAAATTTTTCGATAAATTATTAAATACATGAATCTATTTTTCATGCATATTCCCTATTCTCATCATTATTAGCCTGGAAATGTCCAATGCTGGACATAGGTCACGCCCAATAGTAATTGTCATATAGGGGGCTAAGCCTTAGTCACCACTCTTTTTAAGCTACGTTTGGTTGGATTGCCATGACTGGTCTGGAAATCTTAAATACACGTACCCAGGTTGGGCGTAGCAAGGAGAGCATGTCTAGGAAGGGTTACATTGAGAGGTTTAACCTCACCTGCGAGTGTTATGCCTCTCATCTGAGTATGTCTCATCTGATCTGCTGGCCCACGTGTTAATGTTCACGACCGGGGGTGCGGTTAGAGTGGCGGAGCACTGGGCACAGCGGCTGTGATTACGATTTGCCATCGAAGCGCAAAGAAGAAGAAACAACGTTAAAAGAACATCATCATCTTCATCAACATCGGCCCTTTACAGTCCACTGCTGGACATAGGCCTCTCCAGTTGTTCGCCACTTTGGACGAACGTCCGGAGGACATACCCATAATCGCCACGCTGGGCAGGCGGGTTGGCGATCGCAGGGCATAGCTTCTCACTCCGGTGACGCTGCTGCCCGTCATCGGTCAATGGTATTTAGCTACGCCTTCACCAGTCGGTTGCCAGTGCCTCGTTTGTTATTCGGCAGGATGCACCACGAGCAGGTGAGGTTGGCTTGGAGCGAAATGATGATAGGCCGCTCCCTTACATCCCAAAAGAACAAAAGGACATCATCATCAGCCTATCTCAGTCCACTGTTGAACATGGGCCTCGCAAGTCGTCACTATATATCTCCAATAAAGCTAGAGCCATTTATTGACTCGCCGCACAATCTCCACCAACTCATTTACATTTACATAAACATTAACTCTAGGAGTTTGAGTTTTATTTCAATTTGGGCAAACTTCTGGAGGCTTTACCTTAATCGTCAGGCTGAGAGGCGGGTTGGCAATCGCAGGGCGCAGCTCCTCGCTTCCGGTGACGCTGCTGCCCGTCACCGATCTGTGGTATAGCTACGCCTTCCATCGCGATGGTTATACCCCCACCAGTCGTTTAAAGAAGGAACTTCGGAATGTTCCGCCCCGTCGAGATACCTTACTCAATACGAGAACGAGGTCGTCTGCAGAGTTTATATCGTATTTTATTTATAAACGGGAAAAGGTCGAATTATTTACGGCCAGCTGATATTTTCTGACTTGTTTGTTGTCGGAACGGTGTGGATAGTTCCGCTGATTCATTGGCCGTGAGAGTCAGATAAGATAATTAATGGGTTTTAGGAACTAGATCGTAATAAATGCTTGTGTGCATTCTTGCAAACGGTGTTGTATTATTTTCAGACTCGGTTTGATAAGTAGATAATAAGGAAATACACAGTACCTATCATTTGATCAAAACAAAAAGATTTAAAGTTAGAAAGTTACAAGTCAATAGAGTTAGATTACGTCAATAGAGCAACTTTTTTCCAAGCTGATGATAAGGCCAAATTCTTTCCTCCAAAAACGTTTGCTTCAACACAAAAATTTAGGACGAAATCTTTTGCGTCACTACTGGATTACAATGTGTGTCGCTTAAACGGTTTATTTTTGGTATCTAATGCACATCATGTTTTGTTCAAATATAGGATATAAAAACAAAATTGCAAATCTATGTCACGGAATTACGACCGCTTAGCTTAAAAAGTTAATTTATGGTAATAGGCCGCCCCCATCAGCTTACAGAGAAATGAACTCTTTAGTACTTATTACTAGACTAGCTGAGCCCGCGGCTTCGCCCGCGTTGCCCCCCATTTTAGGGAAGTGGGGTGTTAAAAAGGGGCAAAAAGTAGCCTATGTTACTCTCCATCCCTTCAACTATCTCCACTTACAAACTCACCTCAATTCGTCGCTCCGTTTTGCCGCGAAAGAAAGACAAACATACAGACAGACAGACACACTTTCCCATTTATAATTAGTATGGATTATTATTATAACTAGATCACTGCCTGAAATTGGACCACGTACCAAATCTTCCCATTGAACAATGATGACATATTTTAGAAGGAAAAAAAAACCAGAATCGTTTTCCCCAAAAAGCCTCCACAATTGATTTGTTTATTCCGAGCTGAAATCACAAATGCCGACACCATTTCACAGAAGCCCGGAAGAGTCAATCTTCCGTCTGAATCAGAAATGTGATCGGATCAAACCGAACGCTCAGACGACGAAATTGATCTAGCCAAGTTGCCCGCCATTGTTTTAAAGCGAAGGCTTTTCAAGAAATAAGCTACTTCAAAGGCAACGAAAACGCTATCAAGTAACGGATATTACACGGTTCGATTGTGGATTCCAATTTTGAATAAAAATTGGAAAGCATTTTTAGAGACGAGCTGTTTCTATGTAAGTCTCGAACTGGTTCCTCCTTGGGCCGAAAAATTGGTTGGCTTAGCTTTTTATTTTTAAAGCCTGTACCATTAGTGAATGTTTGTTTCCCTGATGAGACTGTTGAGTGAGCGAGTCGGCGAGTTGCAGTTCTCCACTTTTGTCAAACATCCGGCTTTGCCGATTTCTGTGGTAGTGACTTGACTGCCATTGACATAGTGGTTGCCCGAACATGTCTGTATATAAAATATATTTATATACAACTGGTAGACATAATTAGATAAATTATGTCTAACAGTTGTCTAGAATCCAAAGTACAAGCTTCGGCTTAGTTTGGGACTAGATGGCGCTGTCTGGCCCAATGTGACTTCTCCTGAAGATAATTATATCACATACTGCCTGACCCGGCGTACTTAGTATCGCCATTGTAATTTTTATTTTTCACGAACCTTGTCTTAACAATTAAATAACGAATATATAAAACAAAGAATCATCCAATTTGGTGCAGTCGTTCAAAACTTTTGCGGTCACATACATTTCGAACATCTATTTTTATTTATATACGTAGGGTAAACGCTCCAATTTGTCTACATATATCAAAACCCGTTATTGCATTAAAATTGCGTCGTTATTCTATAACATAAGTTCGTTTTAAGCGCGCGGCTTTGAAATGAGCAGTTACCGAGTTTACTTCACGTCGGATCCATAAAATCCGGTATAAAGAGAGCGTTTAAACACCATTTCGCATTTTAAAAGGCGCAGCGGAATGCACGCGACAGACGCTTAAATGAATCCAGATTGGTCATTAACCGTAAACGTATTCGACGATTCCGATTTCATTACGTTAATTAAGATTTTGCGTGGTTTTCTCAGCAAAGGTAGTGCCTATAAAACGCTCAGGTTTGGAGTGAGAGTCTTCTGCTCCCCCAACAGTCCGGTAATGGTAGTCCGCCCTAGGTAGTCATGTCAGGTAGAGAGACGATTTGCGCTAAATGTGCTGGATGTGAGAGACCCAGGGACAACCAAAGTGGCAAACAGTTATTGGAAAAGTCTATATCCAGCTTTGTGTTAAGAGAGACTGCTGACAATAAGAATAAAAACGCGCCAGATAACTCACCACAACCATCTAGTCTCTAAGGTGTCCCTTGTATTATGAGTACCAGGTGATACATGGAGGCGTTTCCCTGTACGTCATGACCCGAAGAGATCGAACCTGTAACCTTTGGATTGATCATGCTCTCGTCTTAACGCTTTAACCTGATGAATAATTAGATGATGACAAGGCTCTGGCAACCAACTGGAGCCGGTATAATCACGGCTGAGGGCGTAGCTAAATACCACAAGCCAATGATGGGTAGCAGCGTCACTGGAGCTAAGAGCTACGCCCTGTGATCGCCAACCCGCCTGCCCAGGGTGGCGATTATGGGTAAATCCCCCAGGTGTTTGCCCAAAGTGGCGAACAAATGGAGAGACCTATGTCTAGCAGTAGACTGCGATATGCTGATGATGATGATAATAACAGATGATGACTATGGGGGCCGCCCAGAACATCCAGACCCCGGCCAACCGATAAAAACGTTCATTTCATAAATTGGCTGCACCGCGAGTAAAACCAGGAACCTTCGGATTTGTCAGCGCTTTTAGCTTAACGCGCTACCGGTCGCTGTGACTGTAGCTTAAATGAATACTATTGGTCATTAACTGTGCAGCGGCACTCGGGAACGTATTCCCCGATTAGATTTCAGATTGTTTCAATTTCATCAGGCTAATTGAGATTTTGCGTGGTTTTCAGACAATCGTGACGTGATTTATATGTGTTTGTTTCACTGTAAATGTAAAATACAGAAACCTGTAAGCATGAATACGGAGAGAAGGATGAGGCCATTAACAGTTAATGCCTTTGTCTTATCCGGCTCGAAGGACCAACTCTTTAATACAGCTTATGATATGCATATGGAGTCAAAAATAACTAGGTTTACTACTAAATATTTCATATGGCCGGTATTCACTGACTTAGGCCTGCCTCCTGCAAGATGCCTTCCTAGTGCAAGTTACCCTCATCCAGCCTCAATCAGCTACTTTTATTATGTAATCAGTTCATCTCGCTGAATAGGGAGCTCCACGTTTCCTACCAAAGGGTCTTCAGGCCAAAATTTTTCAGCCCAATTGGCCATCTGTTCTTCTCATGACTCTATGTTCTTTTCACTGGTACTTTAGCCAGCTGATTTTCTGAGCTATAATGGTAAGGACCATTACCTTTTGTGTAACAATCTACATAATTATCTCATACGGATACATACAACTTTACACTTAAGCGGAACAATTCCGACCCACTTCCGCGGTTCCCATTCGATCTTAATTTACATTACCGACGGCACACGCTAGTTCCCGCTAATTTTTCCTCGTCGCACTTTAAAGGGAAATTTAGAGCTTCATTACCCCCACTTCTGTGAAACAATGAGCGAAGTTTCCTTATTTAAAAAAGGTAGGAGTGCCGAGGGAATCTTTAGTACTTTAGGTATAGCGAGTAAAAGCGACGATAATGATTCGTGTTATAATTTTTATGAATCCCGCTTTCGCTTGTTTCAGGGATCGTTCATTAGTGTCTGAATGTAGTTGTTCTCGGCTTTTTCGATGAGCCCAAAGCTAAAAATACTTTTAATTATAATAAGTCGCCTCAGACATATTAAAACGATAAGTAGTTATGAGGGCTGCAAACGTTTAATGCTGGACTTAAACCTCCTTTAATCACGAATGTTACCTATTTGGTATCTGATATTCCCTTTGTGAATGACTTATTTTGGTAAACTATTTATTAACAAAATATACTGAAAATAAACACAGAGTCCTATTACCTACTTGTAAGTATACTTTACACCAAAATACTACGACATTACTGAATTAAGGACGTCTAGAAAAACATCGTATTCCCAAAGGGCTGAAATTCATGCCAATAAAGTTGCCGGTGGCTGATAGTAAAATGCCTATAGCTTTAGGAAAGTTACTTTAACATTTGCGCTAGGGTCATTACTTCGTAATGAGATAAGCCTTTTAACCGACTTAAAAAAAGGAGGATATTCGCAGAAGAACTAAAGTGACTGACATAGCTCACAGAATAAGCAAGTTGAAGTGGCAGTGGGCAGGCCATTTCGCTCGCAGAACCGACGATAGATGGGTATGAAAGGTTCTCGAGTGGCTACTGCAAGAGGGAAGACGCAGCAGGGGACGGCCCCCTACGAGATGGACTGACGACCTGGTAGATATAGCGGGGATCCTTTGGACCCAGGCTGCTCAGGACCGGTCCATGTGGAGGTCATTGGGGGAGGCCTATGTCCAGCAGTGGACGTCTACGGGCTGATGATGATAATGATGAAAAAAAGGAGAAGTTTCTTAATTCGACTGTTTTTTTTGTTGTATGTCCCATTGCGCCATATTGAAGTCGGTTTTTGGTTGTGTGAAGTCGACTAACCCGCACTTGACTAAGGTGGTTGACTAGGGTCTTATCGCCCTAGTTTAGGGTAGGTTCGAGCCCCTCGATCGGTGGGGGCGTAACATGAGCTGCAGATAAAAGAAACTTTCTTTTTACCTGATGGAAAGAAAGAAAATGCTCACACGATGCGCCAATTGGCTCCATCGACATAAAACCATATTTTTAATAATAACTTAACAGAACCCTTACTTAATAGATAGGATCGCATCCGGCAAGTCCAAATTGAGAAAATTAAGATAAATGTATCATTCTCAGGATAAAACAATATTAAACTCGTCATTTCCAATTTTGTATCAAATTAGACCCGACATCAAAATTTATCAAGAATTCCCAGCTTTCTAATAGACAAATTCCCTCTTCTCATAAAACTTTTGTTTCTTCAAATTTGATTATCACTTGGTCCTTTCAGTTTTGCCATCACTGTCAGAAAATTTGACAGCAATTTTACACTGTGAAAGCCTTTCACGGTTGTAAGAATACTCTTTCTATTTATAATATTTTCTTATTGTCATAATAAGACTGTAATAGGTGATACAATAACATTTTGTTTCGTATTCGAAGATTGAATAAAGTTAAAGGATCATCGAAATAAATCGTCAAGCTTGCATCAGTTACCGAGCGATTGAGCGAGCATGTTTTGTTTTGCTTTCTAAGTATTCAATTAATTATAAAAAGCGTCAACAAAACGGGTTCGTCTTTTTTTTTATAGTGGCTCGACATAATGACTTCCCTACGCCTGATGGAAAGCCAAAGAGAAGCCCAAGTCGCCGTGACAACTGGCAAGTAACTGGTTAGTTACCTATCAGTTGCCACTGACATGCAGACCCAAGTCTAACCCCCCACGAGCCCAAAACCACACAAAAAAGGCTAGTAGCGAAACTGTAACTTCTCATGTTGCAGATGTAGGTACATGGGCGGTGGCTATCACTTACCATCAGGTGAACCGCATGCTCCCTACTTCTTCAAAAAAAAAGTTCATAGGTACATTGTCATTAAGTCAGGGATACCAAAATTTCCCGTATTACAGGACAAAATAAACGCCATCTTAATCTCAGCTGTCGGGCATTCAAGTTACTAATCGCCTGCTAAATCCTTAATCAAAGGAACTTGATATCTTTCAGAAATTAGCGACTCATATTCCCGAACTTTGAATTTGAATAATCCTTGCTTTATTACAAAGCTCTTTTGTTCATTTCCAAATTCAGCTTTTCGGAATCAAGTGTTTGCCTATAGAATTTCGCCTATTTTAAGAAAAGTTTAAATTCTATTTACCTGTAGGCACAGCGTCTTATAATTTCACACTCCGTTTACTAAAACAACGTGTACCTATTTATGAAATTATATTCAAGTCATACCAATGTATGTCAGGATAAATTTTTAGTACCATATTATATAAGATTGATTTATTCTTATATTCCAATTCTTTCATTAAATTCTAAATCTACTTCAGCATTGCCAGTAATTATTTTCTTTTCTTTATTTTTACTGTCCATCCATACACAAAACAGTATCAACTGGCAGGAAATTGAAATATTGTTTTGTTCGAGCAAATAACAGTCTGAATAAATTTAGGTGTATTTTCGGTATACTCGTATAACCTTAGAACTGATATAAAAGGAAAGTTAAAGATGAAATCAGACAGGTTCATAACAAAAAAACATTATGTGGAAGACTTGTTTCAGTAATGAAAATGTTTGGGTCTCCAAGCTAGCTGATTCAGTGAATTAGTAATCTATCTAATAATTTCTTCACGATAGGAATTGCATTCCGAATCCGATGGTAGTTTAACTAATGTATTCAATATTGACGATTTTTAATTGCTTGTCATAACCGTATTAAAAGAAAAAACATATTTATTTACCTCATCTCAAGTTTAACTGTTATCCTGGGGTATGCGGCCCGACGCATTACGTTTTCAAAGTTTCCTAACAAACTAAGCATAATATTTGGTAGCGAAAATTTTTAGTATTTTTCCTTCATTGCTACCCTATACAGATGGCAGACATATAGGACTCGTGAGACGTGGACGCACCCTACTTAACAGGACGAAAGTCCCCACAATATCGGTTAAGTAGGTATATTATGTTAAGTATATTCATATTTACGATACAGTTGAGGGTTAATTCTCATATTAAATGTGTTCTGACCTAATACATAACAGCGAGAAATACCAAATTAATTACTTGAACTTTATAGATTTGTTCTCCGACCTCAACGCTTGCAACAACTTAACAAATCTCCGTCAATCTTGATACAAAGCAACGTAATTGTTGAAACTTGAGAGAACAATTTTGGGTATTCATTAAAACTGTGTCGGACTGGAAAACGCAAGATTCCTCAAGGATCCTACGGGATTACGAAATAAAATTGAATTAGTAAGTACCGATATTGGTTTTTCTAAAGTCAAAAGTCAAAATACCTTTATTCACATAGACTTAAAATAAGCACTTATGAATCGTCAAGTAAAAAATAATGTAGAAATACAAAAAGTAAAGTAAGAATGTCAATAAAAGCAATTTAAAAGAAGCTACCGCCGTGTTCGGAAAGTAGATTTCTACCGAGAAGAAACGGCAAGAAACTCGGTAGATACTAATAGCAATTTTCAATTTTGAGTGCCTACCAATCATCCGGAGTGTCCTCACCAATCAATTGGAAAAGGTAATCAAGTGAACGACTTAATTAAATATTTATTTGTAGGAATCCGATAAAGTTGGGACGACCAGTTTGAGGTAGTAATTGAAAATTATTTTGGTAGTAATTGAAACTTGGTTTACGATTATAGGAATTGAAAAAACTTGATTTATGAATCTGTTCACTCAACCAATAATTCTTTTAAATGCAAAACTTTTTCTTCTACGCCTGAACTTCTGTACTTGTAGAGCAGCACACTACCCACTTAATTGTTTCTGTTTTGCCTAAAGGTAGACTGATAGAGAATGCCTACGCGGCATTAAGTTCGCCTTTTGTACTTTATTTTTTTATATTGTGCAATAAAGATTAAATAAATAAATAAATAATAAGCATTTTTGGACCTATACCATAAGTTTTTGTAACTTTTTTTTTGCCATTTGCCATCGGCCATATAATTTGGCTTAACTTACTGTAACCTGGATAACGATAATGGAAATATCACCATATTCTCAAATTCTAGAAAAAACATTTCTAACGTTAACATAGAAAGTGACCAGCTTCGCAAAATCAATATAATTCTAAAATTCACTGAGCTAACTCAGCTCGAATTTAGTTTTGCATTCAACGTCCTTTTCTAGGTGGAAACTTCCAAGCGGAATTAAGTTGTGCCGACACACGTTCCGTCCCTCTATCCACATAGAGTTTCAATGGAGAACAAATTTGAGTAAATTCAGACATTTAACTACGAAACTCCTGCGTTAATGCATCGGTGATCTGCGCAAAACTGCATAATACTATTATTGTTTGTGCTAACTTTGCACCATCGGCACAAAGCAACTGCGGTGTTTTCGCTGTTTAGGTTGCGTTCAGTCAACTGTTTGCAATAAAATGAGAAAATTATGACCTAATTTACTTATACACGTTAAAATTTTTAAAACCACTCACGCCCTTTTAAGAGGAAACTTTTTCTATTGAAAATTCATCCGGAAAAAAGACTATGGTTTGGTTGCATTACCAAAAGACGGCTTTAACAAATCTGACCTATTATGTATGTATTATCTTTATTCATTCATTATCTTTCCAGTTAATCCTCAATAGATACTGGCTGAAGGCAATTTTTGTACAAAATTAAAGGGTAGCATTTAAAAAGCGTGCTTTTTGGGGGGCACGATAAAATAAGTAGGTATGCGATGTTTTGAATGTAGATATTAGTACAAGTCGTGTTTAAGGTAAACGAGATTCAGGCCAACCAAGATAAGCTTTATCGCTACTAGGAAACAGGATGGCGCGGATTTTTCAGGAGATAAATGTTAGAAGAGGATGATTTTTCGGGTTCGTTTACCTTACTGGTCGGATCAATTTACAAAACGAACGTTTTTACATGGGATTACGAGTTATATCTTTACTTTTTTTTACCTATTTTGTCATTGGTATTCTTAATACTATCGTTAATTTCCACTGTTATCGCTATTAAGCAAGCTTTACGAATTATTATTTATTAATTGAAATATTATTAATTTCCTATATGTACGATCTTTATCCTTAATTTATTAATGCAGTATATCAGTGGTACTTTAAGTCTTATGACCTTAATACTGATTCTATTGTTAAATCTATTAATATGTCTGTGAATTTCGGTTTACCAAAGTTCACCCAAATCATTCCGACAGTTTGAGCCAAAGAAAATATATTTTCTTTGCAGCAAATTTACTTGTAATTTGCTATCCCATTTTGCTGCTTGCTCAAGTTATTCAGAAGTAGTTGCCATTTTCTTTGCATATTTAATGAAATAATTAACATTAAATCGAGTTTCATACTATTTCTCCAGACGCTATTACAAGTTTAGAAAATTATCGTACTAAGTTGTATACCACCTAATGACGGAATACACCATACTCTTATATACATTCTCTTTACTTGCATTCTCTGTGCATTTTTGTTTGCATTTCGCTTCACTGCTAAATTATTCAATTTCTAGCTGACATTGAAGGGCATTGTTTTAGACTCCCGTCCAGAAAACAATGCCGGCCCCATCTGCGAATTGAAATTGAAAGCCAGTCAAAATTGTATCGCACCATGTGTAAACACGATTCCGTAGTGGAGGTATTCTTGGTAAAATATTACTAACTTTATGTAAAAGGCATTTTTTATGGGAGTAAGGGAGCGGCTTATCATCATTTCGCTCAAAGTCAACCTCATCTGCTCGTGGTGCATCCTGCCGAATAACAAAGAGACACTGGCAACTCGGCGGCGGTATAACCATCACAATAGAAGGCGTAGCTAAATATCATAGACAGATGACAGGCAGCAGCGCCACCGGAGCGAGAAGCTATGCCCTGCGATTGCCAACCCGCCTACCCGTCCTTGAGGTATTGATAGTTTTATCGACAGCGTCTTATAATACTAACGACTAAAACTTTAATCTGACAAAAACTGTACTTGCATAACTAAAAAGCAATAAATAACGTTAATAATTATCGACTTAGTACATATTATATGTACAATTTTAATTATTAAAATATTTACAATGATCACTTAGGTAACGTAGACTGTTGTGTTGTACGATGCGCGCGCGGCCGGCTAATCCACACGGCAAAATACATTTGTTTGTATGGATTTCAAAAAAAAATGCATTGAATTGAGAACCTCCTCCTTTTTAACCGACTTCAAAAAAGGAGGAGGTTCTCAATTCGTCTGTATGTATAATATTTTTTTTTTTTTTTTTTATGTATGTTCACCGATATTTCCGTCAATTATGGATGGATTTCAAAAATTTTTCGACAGTTCGACAGAGGACACTTCCGAGGTGGTCCCATTATCACCAAGTCAAGATCTGATGATGGGAACCTGGAGAAATTGAGGGCAACAACCGAAAATGTTATGTTTTGTCGATGATAAAAGTTTCTTATTTCTTAAAATTGTATGCTCATATGGTGTTTTTGTTACGTAATCATATTTTACTCAGGTATATGCTTCCGGGCGTCAACATCTGTTGCTGATGATGAAGCCACAGAACTCCTTAACGGTTAGGAGTTAGGGGACAGTACTAACATTGGTCGATATTAAACTAGGTAGTAGTATGTACTTATGCAGGGCTAATAGGGCAGGTGATTTGGTAAGTGATATGCTTGATTCTAGATCGCATAGTCTTCACTTGACTTGAAGCAAAATTTTTCATTCCTAAGTAAAACTCTTAAGGATTCCCGTATTCATTAATTAGCCTTTACTCAAGGTCACAGTACATCAACGCAACTAAAAATAGTGAAATAAAATTATTTTTTAAAAAAAATTAAACCGACTTCAAAAAAAACACAAACGACTAAAACTAAAAAGCGATAAATAACTTAAGTAATTCTATCCTTAATACATAATTATTTAAATATTACAATTATCACTTATTTTTGAAGTCGGTGCCAGCCAAACAAATAAATGTATATTGTCGTGTGGATTTGCCGGCCGCGCGCGTCATACAACAACAGTCTACGTTAGGTACCAAGAGCTGGCACCGACTTCAAAAATAAGTGATAATTGTAATATTTAAATAATTATGTATTAAGGATAGAATTACTTAAGTTATTTATCGCTTTTTAGTTTTAGTCGTTTGTGTTTTTTTTGAAGTCGGTTTAATTTTTTTTAAAAAATAATTTTTTTGAAGTCGGTTACAAACTATCGATTTTTAATCTATGGATATTTTGGCATCGCTAGCTGTTGCGCTTTTCGTTGCAAATGTCAATGAAGAATTCATGCACCCACAGCAGATGTTACGGAGCATTGGTTGCTGAATAATGCATGAGCGTTACACAAGTACTTAATAGGTGGTTGTTGCTAATAGAAATCTAGTGAAGTGAAATGAAAATGTTGTAGTGTTATCAAAGCTAGTAAATATAATTTAATCGAGTGGGCAAGGTGGAGTGACGATTTGCGCAGGACGGCTGGCAAGTGCTGGATGCGAGAGGCCCGGGACCGAGCGAAGTGGCGAGCATTGGGTGATGATGACGATGAATCGAGTGGGACGAATCTCTACGTAAAGAAGTAACGTTATATGAAACCGTGTGATCTATACAATTTTATGATGTACTAGTTGTGCCGGCGGCGTCGCACGCGTGGATATCGGGTTTCAAAAATAATCGACTTTCATAAAATGGTAACTAAATTTTAGGTTAGACTTCTAGCAATACATTGGTGAAAACCGCATTTAATTCCATGCCTACTGCATGGTTTGTTATGTTTTTCGCGTAATGCGCGATCAAACATATAGATAAAAAAATCCCCTTTTTCCAACACTTCCCTTTAATGCTCTGCTTCTATTGATCGTAGCGTGATGAAAAGTATACTACCTGCCCAGGAGTATGAAGAATAATTATACCAAGTTTCGTTAAAATCCGTTCAGTAGTTTTGTTCTTATAACGAACAGCAAGACAGACAGACGGACAGACAGACAAAAATTTTACTGATTACATTTTTGGCATCAGTATCGATTACTAATCATCCCCTGATAGTTATTTTGAAAATATATTTAATGTACAGATAAATTGACAGATTAATAATTAATCTGTGTTATAATTATTATAAGTATAGAAGAAGAAGATATATATTTTAAGTCATCCATGCAATTATGGATATAGAATACAAATCACCGTCTTATTTCCTGATTCGAGATTGGCAATGCTTCAGGCGAGGGAAAGTCACTGTACTGCGCCACTATAAAAAAAATAAGGGGCGATATTTTTTTTCGACACCATACCTACTCGTATAATATGTCAGCTTTCAGCTAGTAGGAGTTACCCATCTGGCTGATGACCAACGTACTCATAGGGGTTAAGGAATAAATAAATATTAGACAACATCACATACATTGCTCTAATCCCAAAGTAAGTAGCTTAAGCACTTGTGTTATGGGTATCAGAACAACGAAGGTACCACAAATAAATACTTAAATACAAATTATAAACACCCAGACACGGAACAAACACAAGTTCATCACACGAATGTTTGTCCCGGGTGGGAATCGAACCCACGACCCTAGGCTCAGAAGGCAGGGGTCACTACCAATTGAGCCACCGAGCCAGTCTTATGTGAGGAATAATTATGTCTTAATTATATTATTCGTTATGCCCATGCCCATAAGTTCTCATAATGCTCAACAATTTCTTTGATTCTTGTTGATTTTAATGCGGACACCTACAAATTTGAATGGAGTTTGTAAAGAAATAAAAATCTTATCCTGCAGAACTCCAAAGCGGTGTTCTGACGAATATTCACCTATCTGTTTTCACATCTAAAAAATAGTTCTACCTATTGTGCTGCCCTGGAGCGGAGCACCGCTTCAATTTCCTGCGCCCGACTTGCTGACAAGACCGCATCATGTAGGGCGTATTCATGTACTAATTTATTTAAATCGAAGATAGAAAACGTTAAGCTACTCTTTTTTAAACGACTTCAAAAGGGGATGAAGTTTTAATTCGCCTGATTTTTTTTTCTGCTGGATCTGGATCTCTCGCCACTATGATCTATATTGGGCGTCTGTTTGGTATGCAATCATCATCATCAGCCTTAATCAGTCCACTGCTGGACATAGGCCTTTCCCAATGTTCGCCACTTTGATCGATCCTGGGCTACTCGTATCCAGCACTTGCCAGCCATCCTGCGCAAATCGTCACTCCACCTGGCCTGAGGGCGTCCTAACCTACGTTTTTTTTTTTTTTTTTATAGTTGCTCGACATACACCTGATGGAAAGCGAAAGAGAAGCCCAAGTCGCTGTGACAACGGGCAAGTAACTGGTCAGTTACCTGTCAGTTGCCACCGCCATGCCGGCCCAACCCTAACCCCCCACGAGCTCCGGAAACCCTACTCACCGGCAGAAACACGACCCAGAGGTCATTTGACTGCGGTATTCTATAGGGTGGAGGTCCTTCCCCGGACGGGCGGCTCAATTCGAGCGAAGATTCGCTATGCCCTACCTCTCTTAACGTACGTCTCTTATACGTTTGCCGAGACGCGGTCTCCACTCCAGAACTCGTTTACCCCAACGGTTATCGGTTCTGAGGCTGATGTGGCCAGCCCACTGTCACTTCAGTTTGCTAATCCGGTAAGCTATGTCGGTGACTTTGGTTATCTGCCGGATCACCTAATTTCGGATCTGATCTCGAAGAAAAACGCTGAGCAATACAATAAAAATTATCTATGCATGTACAAGTATATAAAGATTGTCATCAGATACCGCTTACGCTTAAAAAAGCTTAGGTATATGTGCACATTCAGCGGGCTCGTATCAATTGTACGCCATCTGTGGCGCCCGTCACTGTCTACCTGCTTCAATTTCCTGCATTCATCTACCGGACAGGTAGGGATTAAGGCTACAGAATAAAAATTATGAAGAGTAAAGTGATTTTTTTTTTGGATTTCTGTTAAATGTATAAAGATGAGAGAATGGAAGTCGTTTTATAAAGAGATAATTTTTCTGTCTATAAATAAATCAGTAGTACTTATTTATTTATACACAAGACAGATTACAATCAAAAGAATTACATATAACATATACAATAATCTGGATTGCAATCCAATAATAAGTAAATAAGATAGTCATTATCAGCCTATCGCAGTCCCCTGCTAGACAAAAGCCTCTCCAGTTATTTGCCCGAAGTGACGAACAGCTGAAGGCTTTACTCATAGTCACCACGACGGGTATGTGATTGTGGCTTGGAGCGAAAACTGATAAGTCCCTTACATAACTTAAAATGCTATGGTGCATGTTCCACAGATACGCACAGCGTATTTCACAGTAGCCACACAAACAGGGACAAGGCAACACAAATAGCTTGTATTTTCACTGATTCTTCTAAATCGAACTTGTTTATTGACGACTAACATAATTTCTATTTATTTGTAAAAAAATCTTATATTCACGTAGAATTTTTATATTTCTGAATACGTGCCTATCAACAAGGCTTAATGGATACAATATCCGATCAGATGACGATATTTAACTGAAACTCCGCTTCAAAAATGACGCCATCGGAAGTCCGCATCCGTATATAGTACTAGCTTTTGCCCGCGACTTCGTCCGCGTGTTTAAATTTATACATACAAAAGTTTTTTCCCGCTAACTCCCGTTCCCGTGGGAATTTCTCAAAATACAGCCATAACTAAACTTTATATTTACTAAGGTACCTGCATGCCAAATTTCAAGCGTCTAACTTAAGCGGTTTAGATTTTTCATACAAAAGGATTTTCCCGCTAATTCCCGTTCCCGTGGGAATTTCGGGAATTCCTTTCTTAGTGCACCCCTACGGTACCTAAGCTACGTCCCTTCCAAATTTCAAGTGCCTACGTTTAGCCGTTTGGGCTGTGCGTTGATATGTCAGTCAGTCAGTCAGTCAGTCAGTCAGTTTCTCCTTTTATATATATAGATTCACGTAATGAATTAATTTATATCATCTAGTACAAAGTATTTGCTCTGTGATTTATATAATAAGGCTTAGGAAAATACAAAATATAAGAATATGCATTTTGCTTATAATTAAAATCTTAGCATAAATAAAGTAGGTATTCATTAAGTTTGCGTACCTTTTAATGGTTGTTCTAAAATTTACCTGCTTTTAAAAGCATTTTAATTACCTATGCAAAGTATTATGTAAGTTTTAGACTATCTTTCGTTTTTTATTAATTATTTTTATGTTCACAATGTATAATTTCATGTTTTTATATAGCACGTTTAGAATTAATTGTTTTATAAATATAAAATTAAATAAGTTGTAATGTTCAAAACATTTAAGCTCCGCCTCATTTCGTAATATGAACGATATTTTATTACGTTCCAGGATCATCTACATTACATTATTGTACCATCATTACCTATTAAACTTTAAAACTGTCCTTGAAATATTTAGTCCACTACATAAAATATGAACACTTATATTAAATTCTGATATACTTACTCAAATGACCCTACTCAACTTGAACACTTCAAAAGAAAATGAACCGAGTGAAAGGTTACAAGGTCCCAAAAGAGTTTTATTTCATTTCATCACACGTATTAGTGGGAATCGTGGTTAGAATAAAATTTATCTCCACATGGACTGTTGAGGATCATTGTATGCTTTTGAAATAGATGAAGAGATAACCAAAAACGTACTCGTACATACATACATACAAACAATCGAACTGAGAACCTCCTTTCTTTTTGAAGTCGGTTAAAAATGATTTTTATATGTTGTACAGTGTGACGATTATGGGAATATGCTCCAGATGTTTGCTGCTGACGTCATCAAACATCTGGAGCATATACCCATAATCGCTGCTGACCATCATAGGCCAGTGGTATTCAGTTATGCCTTCTATCGTGATGGTTTTACCGCCACCAGTCGGTTTGCCAGAGCCTCGTTTGTTGTACGGCAGGATGCACCACGTGCAGGTGAGGATAGCTTGGAGCGAAAAGGTGATAGTTTGCTTACATCCCAATACTAGTAGACTATTGTGTAGCTAACTAAAAGTGTATTTTACATATTACCGCCGCGGACTTCATCCACACTAATAATACCTACTTAATAAATAAATAAACCAAGACATGTCACACTGGGCCACACAGCGCCACCTAGCCCCAAACTAAACCGATGCTAATAACTATCTATCAATACTTATTCTAATACAGAGTTCATCATCATCATCATCATCATCAGCCTATCGCAGTCCACTGCTGGACATAGGCCTCTCCAGTTGCTCGCCACCTAGGGCAAACATCAGGAGGATATACCCATAATCGCCACGCTGGGCAGGCGGGTTGGCGATCGCAGGGCGTAGCTTCTCGCTCCGGTGACGCTGCTGCCCGTCATCGGTCTGTGGTATCTAAGCCTTCAATTGTGATGGTTATACCGCCACCAGACGGTTGCCAGCGCCTCGTTTGTTATTCGGCAGGATGCACCACAGGCAGGTGAGGTTGGCTTAGAGTGGAAAGATGATAGGCCGCTCCCTTACATCCCGCTCCAATACAGAGTTACCTACGTTTTTATAGTTCATAAAACCATGAAATAGTGTATAGCCAGAGTGTCAACAGTAAAGTGTATCTCGGTACATATTTCACCAGTACAAAGCGTCACTTATCTCTCTCTACGCCGCTAGCCAAGAACGCATTTTCATTCGACAATACTTCAACGCTGAATAAAATATTTGTAGATGTCGCGACGGTTGGGCACTCAGAATGCGACGTGAATTTTAGAGGTGTTTTGTACATTGTAGTAGTTCTAATTTACCTGTGAATCTATCTGTGGGTCATACTATGTGGAATATAAATATCTGTTAGTTAGATGATTAAATTCGATGTATTTAATTGGCACAGAGCTTCTTTCTCTTATTTTAACACGAAAAATGCATCTTGTACTTTCAAAGTAGTGTTATCAATAAAATCTAAACTAATATTATAAAGCTGAAGAGTTTGTTTGTTTGAACGCGCTAATCTCAGGAACTACTGGTCCGAATTGAAAAATTCTTTGTGTGTTGAATAGACCATTTATTGAGGAAGGCTTTAGGCTATTTATAACATCACGCTGCAACTATTAGGAGCGAAGAAATAATGGAAAATGTAAAAAAAAAAGGGGAAAAAAATAACTATTCCACGCGGACGAAGTCGCGAGCACAGCTAGTAACGTAATATAATAAATCAGTAAAATATGTGTTCGTAAAGAATATTTTTATACAAAAAATCAACACAACACAACGACAAGAATTTAAATACGAAAATAAATCTGTCTCTGTCAACCGATTTGTATGTTTGGTGCACTATCTGTACACCAAATTTCATACAAATCGGTTAAGGTCTAGGTTTCATACAAATCGGTTAAAGTTAAGGTCTACATAGGGCCTGGGAAAGTATTTGGGTTACTTGTTTAAGGAAATGAAACGTTGAAACGGGAAGATAGCAACTTGTATAGAAGTATCGGCGTAGTTTGGGGGAATTTGCCTTAGTCACCACATTTTGCAGTGGGGTTGGTGACTGCAGTATATTTTATTTATGCCCCAGTAAACGCTGCTGCCCGTTACCTGATATCAATATGTTAAATAGGTCTACCTATTATCAATATGTTAAATAGGTCTACCTATTTAACATATTGTCTATACCTTGTAAATAAATATAATTTTATAACAACAAATCAATGTTACGTTAACTCTCTAGATAGCTGTACTGCAGTGCACTTAACACTTTTATCGTTAACAACATTCACTGGATCAAACATTTCTTTTTGCCCCAAAATCTATATTCTGTGATAGACTGTTTCCACAATACATTTCACATCGCACCTTATTATTAAAGGTATAAAATTGAAAATTGCTCGTTCGAAATTGTGAATATTTTCAAATTGATTCTAAAATATCCGCAGGCGACCACTAATGGACGCCAGTGTCGTCTGCTCCTCTTCAAACACAATATTGTATCGTTTTAACTGCCTTTAGCGAACGATTTTGAACCCTATTGTTAAGCCACTTAGGCTTACAAAGTGCAGACTTTACGTAAATGGTTATAAATTAGTACGTGTTGAGCAAGTTCAATTTCGTGTAGTAAATTACAAATTGGAGCCTATTTAAAAAAAGAAATATTTCCTGCCAGTTAAAACAGTTTTATTAAAAAACGATTTTACAAGTCCGGTACGTAGGTATCCTAAGTAATTTTTTTAACAAGTTTTTTTTATAGTTGCTCGACATAATGGCTTCCCTTCGCCTGATGGAAAGCGAAAGGGAAGCCCAAGTCGCTGTGACAACGGGCAAGTAACTTGTCAGTCACCTGTCAGTTTCCACCGCCATGCCGGCCCAACCCCAACCCCCCACGAGCTCCGGAAACCCTACTCACCGGCAGGAACACGACCCGGTGGTCATTTGGCTGCGGTATTCTATAGAGTGGAGGTCCTTCCCCGGACAAGCAGCTCAATAAAATTGGGATGATGACTAAAAAATAATTTAATGTCCATCAGATAGATTAATGAAAAATATTGGATACGTATTTTTTATTTTGCCTCTTGTTCAAAAACTTACGAAGATACATTGATTTTAAATGTCACATGACGTCACGTTAGAGTACAAAATATACTCTAACGTGACGCAGTTAGCCCCCACCCCGTAACTTTAATGCGCTATATCTAAGTATTTTCTCGTTATTTCGACAAAACAAAAAATACGGGTCTTATATTTTTTTATTATCTAAGAGACGGACTAATTATTTTCTTCATTTTCATACCTTGTCATCATCCGTATTCGAGCCAAGATTCGCTATGCCCTACCTCTCTTAAATTCTATTTTAACGATAATAAAATATCTGTCTCTCACATAATTTCAGTTTCCAATATTTCTTTTTCTTTCAAACCATTATTAAAATAGCCTTACCCTCGTTAAAAACTCTTTAAGGAATTCGTTCTAATGCATTTTATCGATTCTCTAACACCCCAAGGAATGCCGGCCATAGCGGGGCGGGAAATAAGAGATCAACTATGCGATCGTTAGATGCAAGATGCACCCGCCATTGGCACTAACCCGTAGTATTAAATTTTCCTGCAAATTCTTAGATCAAGACATTATTCTTTATTTATTACACTAGCTTTAGCACGTCTTTATTGTGCGTATTCTTTCCATCCTTTATAACACTACTAGTGACTCGCGCCAACTTCGCACGGGTGCAATATTATATGCATAGGTATATTATACACATAATCTTCGTCATGAACTCCTCTATTTATTAAAAAAAGGTATCAAAATCCGATGCGTAGTTTTAAAGATATAAGCATATATATTATATAAGAATGCTTATGGTGAACTTGATCCCTATCCCGATGTTTATCCTAATCCCTTAACCGATCTGTATCCCGAACGCTACGATTTTGTTTGCGACACTTATCACGATCAGTATCCCGTATACGGGCTGGAGGAAGATTTACAAAAAAAAATCTTCATTTATTGAGTTCACCCACCCACCAAGTTCTAGAACGAAATATTCATAACTTTTAAGGGCTTCGGATGAATAGTGTGTTATAATAACATCTCCAGGAAAATATCCAGCCAATCGTAAGAAAGAATGTAAGTACAGTCAGTGTGAATTAATTCGTAGCATACAGAAATATAAAATTATCGTGTTTTTGTTATGGGTATGTAAGGGGCGACCTGTCATATTGTCACTCCAAACATTCACCTGTTTGTGGTGCTTCCTGCCGAATGTTACAAACGAGGTAGGTATGTTTTTTTTTTGTATTATTATGAAAGTGGGCTTTTTTTTGTATTATTAAGAACGTATGATGATAGTGGGCAGTTTTTAAAATTAATCAGAAGCTATGAAGTACTATTTGTTTTTTTTATTATTTAACGAGGCTCTGCAACCAACTAGTGGCAGTATATAATCATCACAATAGATGGCGTAGGTAGATACCATAGGCCGATGGGCAGCAGTGTTACCGGAACGAGGTGCTACGCCTTGTGATCGCCAACCAGCGTGACGGTTATGGATAAAGCCTCGAAATATTTACCCAAAGTTATGATCATCATCATCAACATTAGCCTATTACAGTCCACTGCTGGACATAGGCCTCTCCAGTTGTTTGCCACTTAGGGCAAACGTCTAGAGGATATACCCATAGTCGCCACGCTGGGCAGGCGGGTTGGCGATCGCAGGGCGTAGCTTCTCGCGCCGGTGACGCTGCTGCCCGTCATCGACCTGTGGTGTTTAGCTACGCCTTCAATTGTGATGGTTATACCGCCACCAGTCGGTTGCCAGCGCCTCGTTTGTTATTCGGCAGGATGCACCACGGGCAGGTGAGGTTGGCTTGGAACGAAAAGATGATAGACCGCTCCCTTACATCCCATTACATTAAAGTTATGATGGTTATGTGTTTTTGCTCAAAACCATTATACCTTATACGAGTGATGACTCGATAGTATAATACTACGATGGCATCAATCTACATGGCATTGATAATTGCTTGACATGACTACTGAAACACCATAGTTTGCTCCTAAATAGTCCATGTCTACAAGAATATAAATCATTACATAGTATAAAACAAACTCGCTTTTGCTGTTTGTCCCTTTGTATGCTTTATTTTTTTTAATTGATAGAGGGATTCAAGAGGAAAGCTTAGTAGTAGTATTGCAACCGTACGAATCCGGAGCGGGTCGCTAGTAGTTTTTTAAAGTATAAAAACTTTAATGTTTTTTGCAAATATATGTTGTGGTGAAACATCCGGGAAGTGTCTCCTGTTGCGTTTCGGGATCTGTAAGTGACTACGATGATAGCCAAATCCTTACTATCGTTGCCTATCATCGTATTCATTTACGAAAAAAAGTATAACAATACAAAAGTAGCAGTCGTATTTCTCCGGGACTGATTGTACCATGTATGATAATATTATTATGGTAAGGCTTCACCGATGACGACATGGTACATTAATTCCACAACTTTGACTTATAAGTGCTCGTAAAGCACGAATCCCATTGGAACTTATTATTACTAAGGCAATATTAATAAAAGTCCTATTATGACTTCTGGATTGCGATTAGATGAAAACGAAACGGGGATCGAACTGATGCGCGAGAATACTTGAAATGGTATTATTGCTTTTGTTTATTGCTTTTTTTTTCCTTTGAAATTAATGTTGACTGAACCGGGGACTTATTAAATTCAGCATAATAAAATATTGGCCAGAATTTTTCGCTTTTCTAATACAAAATTCGAAAGTAAAATGTCCAAAGGACAAACATTGTGAATAAGGAGAAACGTAGAATGATCGTTGAGAGGGTTTTTTTAATAACAGAATAGTGGCCTCCCGTAGCTTTATGGAAAGTGAAAGGCCCAAGTTCATGACTCTTTGTTCCCCTTAGATGATCTTCAAGTACTGAAGGCAAGAGTGAAGCGGTATTTTCTGGGTAAGCGCGTTCCATCGTAGTATTACTAGTGAATCTATTTGCAGAAATAAACAATTTTATTTTATTTATTTATTTATTTTATTTTAACATCATATGAATCACTATTCATATGATGTATTCGACAGGTGTGTATTCGACGTAAAAGGTTGTATGTGCTTGGTCACTACCAAGCCCAAACCTATAACGAATAAAAAAAATAACAAAAATACTTCCTTAAAACTTAGCTACGCCTTATTAATCCATCACTGTTTCCTTTCCCAAATCAGATTTATTCTCAATCAAATCTACAATACTCAGCTCTAATTTATCATTGCCATATCGCACGCGAGCAACTACCAAAAACGTATCAACAAAAGCCATTATCTAGGACCATTGATTAAGAACTTATGATTAATCCTTTATAGTTATAGCGAATGATAAATGGTGCCTAGCAAATATGATAGTGAAAATTAATGGGCTTGCTATTAAATGGGAAATTAGATTCTGTGAAAATGGACGCCAAGTTACCTAAATTGTTATTGATCCTGAAGATTCTTCTTTGTCGTATAGAAGTCGGCTAGTCTAGTAACGTAAATGCTAATCCTACTTAATGTTATGAATATGAAATTATTTTTGGTTGGAAAGGGTTTTTTGTTGCTCTGTTCAGATGTTTGTTTGTTCACGGTAAAAGTGCTGAACAGAAAACTTTTCAGTAATTTAGTCGTAATACAAAGATCGGTAGAGAGAATTTGTCTACGTCAGATACATCGGACTACCACATACGCTATTATTTAATGATATTTTTTTCACACAATATTATGTCTAAGGGATATACGGCTAGCAGAAACACAATTTCAACGTAAAAGCTGCGGTTCTACTGAGACGGAGCGAAGCATAGTGGAGTCCAACTTTGCTACGATTTACCTGTTGAAATCCATAATCACGGGTTATGAGCCATGAATCGTGGCACAGCTCATGTTCTCTCCGCTCCGCTCCGCTTAATGGAACCACAGCCCAAACACTATCTTGTAAACTCGAATAACTTTCAATACAATTTCCATCTAATACCTCCACTTGTAACGACCTACACATAACCCTCTCATACCTAAAGAGCGTCATAAATGCCAGTTGATATTAATAACAAATGACTGGTATCAAGAGTGCCCAGGTGCGGCACATAAAGACGACAAGACGGCCCTTATATGACTTTATGATCGGGAACGCGCAGTCGCCGCTCACAAATGACATTGCAATGTTCGACGTAAAAGGTTGTATGTGGTTGTTGTGTATTTTATTGTCAAGTAACTTTTATCGGGTACTGTTCGGCTAGGTACTGTGTGTAATGTGATGACCTTAGAAGAAACTGCCAAGGTTAAATGACTGAAGCCCGGGATAAAGAAATGTGGCACGAATTAAAGGAGGCCTACGTTCAGCAATGGACGGATCAAGGCTGTTGTTTTTTTGATTGATATTGTAGGTAATGTTCGACGTAAAAGGTTGTATGTGCTTATCTATGAAAACTAACAAAGTGTAGTTTATGAATAGGTTTTTGGGTACTGTGCGTCCGCGCATCGCAGTAACGTTTGTGAATACGGGTATTAGTTTAGGAAATAGGACTCACAGGTGACATTTATCATGCAGTAAATTATTGTAATGCTATTGGAGAAACTGTTTGCTTCTCATAGCGGCGGTTGTTACTTTGTCAAAACGTCAACCTATCAGTAATGATGTACTACAGCATAATAAACGTCACTTGATAATGAAACGAACCGCCCAATAAAAGACACGTATGTACAGTTTACAGTTACTCAGTTATTCATTGGAAATGAGCGATTCGCATAAAGGATCCAAATGGCCCCTGTCATTTGGAGGGTTACAAGATGACTTATGGCCATTTAGCCATCGTTTGCGTTGGACCTTTCCTTGGCCTTATGGTTTGCGTAAATAAGTGATAGTGGAAACCACAAATATGGTCATTTTCCGCATTATGTATGGCAAGATACCATACGGAGACGGATAAATAATACAAATGACAGTTCCTTTTCTTCTCTTATGTATCGTAAGAGTCGACTAAGTGACTTCTTGAGATTTCTGCTTCTTAGGCTGTGCTAAGGTTTATCCGCCTGCCTGGCGACTACTGTAAACTTGCAGAATTAGTACGAAATACCCATGTTAAAGCCCGATATTACGATGACAAGAGACCAACGAACTGGTTACTAGTTCGTTGCCACAGCGACTTGGGTTTCTCTTTAACTTGCCATCAGGTGAAGCCAATGTGCTAAGCCTCAATATAAAAACATACCGCTATGCGGTATAAAAGATAAATAAGCTAAATATCTTCGTAAAATCTAAAGAACGAACAATTTTGCGCAGTCTAGTGAAAACAACACAAATTGTTTCTAGTTCTCTCAAGTAAGTCGCAGTGTTCGAGTAAATTCAACGTTTTCTCGACCCCAGAACCTAGTCGTGTAAACAAAACAACTGTTTTACGTTATACGACGTTCGCACACATGGTGTTCGAAAGATTTTCAATTTTGTTCTATTTGTTTTTGTCTTGATTGTACGTAAGAGTAAGGTGCAGCGCAGACGGCACACTTTTTGTGCAATACAGTCTACGTCTGAGACATTTAGAGCGCGTCAAGAGCGTCTAGGTCTGCCGACAGAATGATCGAAGATGTGCGTCGTGTGCGTTGAGTCTGTGAAATATCTGCGACAGATTTTTGCGCATCGTATGCGTTACCGCACATAATTGCAAAAAAGTGCGTCACAGATAGTCTGTCGTCTGCGCTGCCCCTAAGTGTTGTATTTTGCTCATTCATGCGTATGCATCCGTAGTGTAGTCTGTGTGGCATCAGGATTTAGAATAGGACCATCCCATCTTATCCTGGGGTGTCGTAAAAGACGACCAAAGAATATCAGCAAACGGGCAGAAGCGTTTACTTGAAATTATTATAAGTTTAGTTCGTATTCTAGATTATAAATAATATTGACGCGTATTTTTTCTTTTTTCGATTTAACAAAAAATATCAAAGTACAAGGCATCACAACATCTTTGACGTCACCCCATGTGAAATGCCACGAGGAGTGACGTTCCACGTGACTTTAGCGAGATACGAGTATATCTTTATTGTTTTTGGTCTAATTAAGAAAATTAAAAACATGTGTCTTTAATTTTTAAATAATCTAAAAGACGGACTAATTAAATTGAAATTACAAAGCAAATAAACAATTCTTCCAATTGACAATTGTCATTGGTGGTGTCTATGACCAGCTTTGGACGTTTGCAAGCTGATCATGTATGATGATGATGTATTAATTAGTGTAACTAAGTAATAAGCACCTTAATATATGCCAAATGTCTATGTAAAAGCAAATTACTTAAAACATTTTTTCAAACCAAACTTAACTTCATTGCTCAATCTACGGAGACGTTCTTATGAATCCAGTGTCAGACGCTTTCAAATAAAACCTCTATTCTATCCACCCTTAGCTGGAAAGGCTGGTTTTAAAATAAAAAGGCTTACTTTTATTTAAGAATATGAAGCGAATATCAGAGACGAAGCTGCCTTTGACTGGTAGTCGGCTTCAAATACAATTTGTGTTGCTTTGTTTGCGATGCCGTAGTTTCACGGGGTATTGCGTATGAAATAAGCGAGGTGCAGTATGAATTTTATTGTTGATTCGCTTTTGTGCGGTTTGTTTACATCACTACTCTTGATGAGGGCCTTCACGTAAGCGTTGAGGGCGAACCTTTCAATTATACTTGGGATTCCAGTAATTTTCTCTTATTTATTTTGGTAACAATTTTTTTTCTAATAGTTCCTAAAAACATCATTATCAGCCTATTGCAGTCCACTGCTGGACATAAGCCTCTCCAGTTGCTCGCCACTTTGGGCAAACACCTGAAGGCTTTACTCATAATCACCCGCTGGGCAGGCGGGCATAGCTCCTCGCTCTGGAGACAAGCAATAAAATGACTATACCTAGACTTAGTCAACTGTATGGTATGCAATATAGAATATCTATCTTAATATTTAGGAATCTTTTACGTTACGTTTATACGTCACTTGCCTTAAAAAAACAACCAATACCTACATCACAAGAATTTACCATAAATGTTACAATTGTACGTTACTCATATGGAAAAACTGAACAAAAGTTTCTGTACAAAAAAAGAAGGCAAAAACAGCTGTAGGTACATAGATGCTTTTATTCCACCTTTCAAAGGTTCTACAGATTACAACTTATCTACTTATACAATTTATCCTCTCCTTTTCATATTCAAATTTCCATTGGCGCGATTTATGGGTTAAAAGTAAACAAACCGAAAGAAAAACATTTACAACGTTCTAGGAAAACGTATAGCTTTTATTTTAAAAGGACTGGCCGAATCCGATTATGGGCTCAAGACAAAGCTAACAATCATCAGAGATTGCACAAGGCGTCAGGAAAGGCTTTACCGGCGGAATAAGGGTAGTTAAATAGAATAAACATTTTCTGTTCGAGTTGCATTACGCTAAAAATATTGTAAACTTGTTTCAATTGTTTTCTTCTTTGTTTATATATAAAACTTTAATAAAAATTGGAATGTGAGGGAGCGATCTGTCACCTTTTCGCTCTAAGTCATCCTCATCTGCCCGTGGTGCATCCTGCCGAATAACTAACGAGGCTCTGACAACTGTCTTATCTGGACAACTTTCAGGTTGAGAATAATTAAAAGAAGGGATCGTAGACTAGAATAAATAAATAAATAATAAAGAACCCAAGACATGCCACGCTGGGCCACACAGCGCCATCTAGCCCCAAACTAAGCCGAAACTTGTACTATGGGTACTAGACAACTGATAAACTTACTTAGATACATTTTTTTTGTAAATAAATACATATTATTCATAGAAAACACCCAGACCAATACAAACAGACATGTTCATGCACACAAATGTTTGTAATGTGTGGGGATCGAACCCACGACTCTTGGCTCAGAAGGCAGAGGTCACTACCAATTGAGCCACCGAGCCAGTCGAATGTCAGAATGTCTCCTAACATCAAGTGGATATGCGCGGTCAAGAGCAGTTTGCATTTCTTTAGAATAAAAAGATGTATGAAAACACCTTTCCCTTTCTCACCAATACACCAAAACGCCAAGTCTATCGCTATCAAATGCCAAACCACTCATCTACCTTATTCAGTAGCTCTTTGAGGGATTACTGCGGATACAGCGCAGTAAAAACAGCTCCAATTTAACAAAAACCAATTACTTTCCCTTCTAGGCCGGTGTGGAAGGGTGGGGAAGCAATATGCGGTCTAATTGGGCTTGCTAAATAAATCAAGAGGAGTTAATGCACAGATAGAATCTATTGCTGGCAAGTGATTGATACGCGCACCGGTTACGTTCTAGTGAATAGAATTTTATTGCAGTTGAAAACAACGGTTCGCGTGAATGTTGACGGTATTCAGAATACTAGGCTGGCCCGATGGCTCATTTTTTTATAGTAGCTCGACATAATGGCTTCCCTACGCCTGATGGAAAGCGAAAGAGAAGCCCAAGTCGCTGTGACAACGGGCAAGTAACTGGTCAGTTACCTGTCAGTTGCCACTGCCATGCCGGCCCAACCCCAACCCCCCACGAGCTCCGGAATCCCTACCCGGAACACGACCCGGAGGTCATTAGGCTGCGGTATTCTATAGGGTGGAGGTCCTTCCCCGGACGGGCAGCTCAATTCAAGCGAAGATTCGCTATGCCCTACCTCTTTCATATCTCATTTGGCTCACTTCTGCCTTCTGATCTAAAGGCAGGCGGGTTGGCAATCACAGGCCTCTCACACGAATGACGCTGCTGGCCATTTCAGCCTGTTGGATTTTAGCTACGCCTTCAATTGTAACACTTATACCGCCGCCAGTCACTTGGCAGTCCACAACTGTGCGCTTCTGTCGCAATTATCTGCCGCGCACAACTAAGCTTTGGAATGCTTTGTCGCCAGCGGTATTTCCGGACCGTTAGCACCCCCAAATCTTCAAGAAAAGAGCATACCTCTTTCTTAAAGGCTGGCACTGCAGCTGTAACTCCTGATGTTGCAGTACATGGGCGGCGGTTATCACTTACCATCAGGTGAACCGCTTGCTCGTTTGGAATAGGGGATTCCAGAAAAAAAGTCAGTTGCAAGAGCCTCGTTTGTTATTCAGCAGGATGCACCACGAGCAGGTGAGGAGCTAAAAGATGACGGGACGCTCCTATACATTCTATTCCCATCGAACTCGATTCAAAGGCAGGCATTTTTACAAATGTAAAAAATTAATAGGCAGCTATACTTTCTCTTTTCAGCGGCATGCCACAAAACGGTACCTATGAGCGGTAAATCTTTCAAATACAGATAATTCCTCCGGTCCCATTTTGTTGAGAGAATTGTATAAGCGTTCGGTTCATACCAATTTAACGTTTAAATTTATGACCAACGGGAAACGAAATTGGGTTTTCCAATTCGAATTTATATGAATCCTGGCCGGTGGTGAGAATTTATTTTCAACGGGCTTTATCTTATGTCTGATAGTGTTCAAACTATCATCTAAATATTTACGAGAACAACAATAAATCTCAAGTATTACTTGTTTTTTTTTATAGTAGCTCGACACAATGGCTTCCCTACGCCTGATGGAGAGCGAAAGAAAAGCCCAAGTCGCTGTGACAACTAGCAAGTAACTGGTCAGTTACCCGTCAGTTGCCACTGCCATGCCGGCCCAACCCTAACCCCCCATGAACTCCGGAAACCCTACTCACCAGCAGAAACACGACCCGGATCATTTGGCTGCGGTATTCTATGGAGGTCCCCGGACGGGCAGCTCAATTCGAGCAAAGATTCGCTATGCCCTACCTTTCACATAACAGCAGATAATGCATACACAATTATGTAGACACACATAATGTATGGTATCCTACTTATATTATATATTGAAAAATTTGGGATTTAAGCTAGCGATCTTCTTCTTCCAAGCCATCCTCATCTGCCCGTGGTGCATCCTGCTAAATAACGAACGAGGCTCTGGCAACCGACGGGCAGCAGCGTTACCGGAGCGAGAAGCTACGTTCTGCGATCACCGACCCGCCTGCCCAGAGTGGCGATTATGGGTTTATCCTCCAGGTGTTTGCCCTAAGTAACGAATAACTAAAGAGGCCTATGTTCAGCAGTGGACTGCAATAGGCTGATGATGATGATAATTACCACACGGAATAAACTTTCAACGGGATTTTACATCAGGTATATCAACTTCTAATATGAGCAAAATTAATAGAATAAACCTCTAAAACTTACTCTATGCAACAAAGCTAACTTTGAACACACATACGTTCAACATGATTACATAAAGTCTGACCGCTGTTCGCCGTTGTCGAAAATTTGTAATTTAAATTACATTGATCCGTTCATTCGATAATCGGATTTCAATGTACACGAAACCCTATCGTTGGTTACAAACTGTAGTCTAAATTATTTGCGTAGGCATTTAGTAAGGGCTCCCACATATTAATACACTGTGCAATGCTAATGCATGTCATAATCGACATCATCATCATCATCAGTTGATTGCAGTCCACTGCTGAACATAGACCTCGCCAGTTGTTCGCTACGTAGGGCAAACATCTGAAGGATATTATGGGTATATTATCTCTGGGTAGGCGGGTTGGTGATCGCAGGGCATCTTCTCGCTCTGATAACGCTGCTGCCCGCTACAGACCTGTGGTATTTAGTTATACCTTTAATTGTGATGGTTATACTGCTACCAGTGCATTGCCAGAGTCTCGTTTGTTATTCAGTAAGATGCACCATGGGCTGGCGAGGGTGCGAAAAGATGATGGGTCGCTTCCTTTTATCCCCTAACAGTCCGATAATGATGTAAAGCCCTGGCCATCATCGTAATTAATTTGAACAAAAAAAAACTTATCACGGCGTTCGTTCTTAATATTCTAAGTGTGGTAGCCCTGATTCGGGAATGCGGCTTTATGTAATAGCCCGGATCTCTGTGCGGGCAGTATGTTAACAAACTTCAAATGCCAGTGGGGATGTTCCCTCAAACTGTTGGATTCGGTACATACCAATATTAAGCCGCAAATGCGAAAATCTAATGCCCTGAAGTCAGATGTTCCCTTCTATATTCTGCTTATTTAACAAGTTCCATGTTCCATGTATCATACTTGATACCTGTATAACTGTTAAGTCTATTTAGTTTGAACTTGACAATTAAGGGACGTCTGAACAGCCTGAACTGTTAAAATTAACAAAAGGTAGTATACCTTTTATTTTGTAATCAGATAAAAATCAAATGAAAGAAACAAAGAAAATTTTAACTGGTAAGAATCAGAAAGGATAAAAGGACATTTCTTCCTCAAAAGTAAACACGGGTCACCTTAATGTTCGACTTACGAGTATAGACGAATGTGTCAGCAACCTAAAAATCAGTGTATTTGACCAAAAAATGGATGGCGCACCTTTCTTCCAGTCCAATGGTCTCGGAACGCAGTTAGTTTCTCCCCAAAACAGTCCCTTCTGAATTACATCGCGCGTTTGTGAAAGATTCCACGTTTGTTGTTTGACATTTATTTTTTTGTTTTTTTTGAACCCTTGGAGTTAAGATGGATCTTTTTTCTAAAAGGGGGGCTAGTATACCGTAACTATTTCTGTTCGGATTTGGATTGTGAGTGTGAGCAGCGTCACCGGAGCGAGGAGCTACGCCCCACGATTTCCAACCCGCCTGCCCAGCGTAGCGATTATGGGTATATCCTCCAGATGTTTGACCTAAGTGGCGAACAACTGGCGAGACCTATGTCGAGCAGTGGAATGCAATAGGCCGATGATGATGATGTATTACATGCACATCCTCACGTAAAATTCACTTTACTAATCATTTAATTTTTTACTTCAGTCTTTTTTATATTTTTTTTATTATTATTTAAACGGTACCACTGAAAATCAGCGCCGCGGCGCTTGCGTCACGGCTAATGCTGAGTGGTTACCCTTTTGGTGCATTGAACTATTAGTGTACGTTATTTTATTACGTTAGATGTGCCTACCTGTGTAATACCTTCGATTTACATATTTGTTAAAACTGGCATGTATTGTTTTGCACTGAATAAACGTTTTTCTTTCTTTCTTTCTTTAAAATAGACAATCAAACACAAACTATGTCTTTGGATTCAAACTATGTCTTATTCATTTACATAATCTTTTTGAGCCCGTATTTCTATCTACGCGTAATCTATAGACTTTACCGAATTATGAATTACAAATCGCCTCTTTGGGATTATTCATATCAATGGTGCCTATTATACCCTCTCGAATTCAAACTTGTGAATAAATTAAACAAGACTGAAACCCGTTTGGGATATTAAAAATAGAATTACAAAATCCGACCATTCGTTTCGAATGAATTTTGTTAAAACGAGAACAAAGTTGGAGGCTGTTTAATTAATATTATTTATCTTTGATTAAGTATTGAATATGGTTAAGTTATGGTTTTGATTAATGATTAAACTCACACCAAATATAACCATTTAACCATGCATTGTATATGCACAATAAATTAAAAAATATTACTCGTATTTTCGAATTAAAATACACCTATAATATTTAAATAACTAAATCTACTTTACTGTATTACTTTATATTATACACATTATGAGTATAATAATATACATTCCTACTATGTGTCAACATCGTAGCATACTACCTACATACTCGTATTTACTTCTGCTTAGCCCAAGTTTTGTTTGGTGTCTATGCGGCATTAAGTCCGTCTTTTGTACAATGTAATAATAATATGTACGTGTAATAAAGATAAAAAAATAAGTAAATAATCAGACACTAAGCTCCGTGTGTCACCAGTGGGCAACAAATGCAAAATACCGCGTATACCTAATATCTTGACAGGTTCCCTGTCCCGTATATCACATTTGATAGGTATGTAAATTCAAAAAAAATCAAAAATATTTATTTGGAACAAAAACGATTTAAAACTAATTCAAATAAACGTTAACAGTTGTGATAGTCTAGGACTGTGTTACAACTATTAGCGTCCACCTCCTGGTGTCCAGAATTATTAGACAATTAAATTTCTTTAGAGACATTTATAAGAATTAAATTTCTATTTTGTCGACGGTGGGTAGATAATGGGTTAAAGTTGCTCATCCGAGAGTCGGACTCTAAACAATAAATTGCGTTTTGAACTCTTTTAGCGTAACCTTATACTTATCATAATACGCAATTTGGGTCAATAGGTCATGTCAAATCCTCTTTAGACATAAAGCTTAATTTTGCTTAAACAAGCAATATTTGCTATTTAATATCATTTTCGTTTGATCATGGTTCATTACAGAGGATTTGTGAATTTACTTTGTGTACATACTTTGCTCGAGCATTTGAAAGTTAAAACAATATTTAGGATACTTTGCTGAAATTATTATTTTCTCTACTAAACATTGGAAAGCCTTTGTAACGAACTGAGACAATAGAGGTCTTGGTCCTCTGAAATACTTGACATTGTGAATGCTTTGAAATTACGTAGTAATTATAATGTTAAATTAGCCGGTATTAAAATACGATGTAAACAATTTATAAACTTGAAGCTTCGGCAGCCCAGTGGCTCAGGTCGTAACTTCCTAAGTAATAATAAAACCACCTAAATTGTGTTTTGTTTTGTTTGAAATGGGTTCTTCTGTAATGTCTTTGTTTATACAAGTACGTATCTTATACGCGAGAGGCAGTGGTTCAAAGCCTCCCACGTAGAAATACATACATACATCACATCACGCCTGTCTTCCAGAGGAGTACGTATGTAGGTACCAATATGTTTTTGAATTTTAAATTCATGTGTTCTGTATTTATTACATCCTGCCTTCCGAGCGAAGGGTCGTGGGTTCGATTCCCGCATGGCACTAACATTTTGTGTTCATAAACATGTCTGTTTGTATTTGGTCTGGGTGTCTAATATGTATTTATTTACAAAAAAAAGTATCTAAGTAAGTTTATCAGTTGTCTAGTACTCATAGTACAAGCTTCAGCTTAGTTTGGGGCTAGGTGGCTATGTGTGGCCCAGCGTGGCATGTCTTGAGTCCTCTTAAGGTGAAGGAAAACATACTGAACGTGTGTCGCGTTATCACGAATATTCACCCACTAATATATCTAGCCACTTTATACTCATACACGCACTCTTTATCACCGAAACCCAACACGAATCATCACCTACTAAATATCAGTGGGGTAAAGGCAGTAAATAACAAGAAAAAAAAAATAAAGCCTGCACAATCGAGATTTATAGCATATTACGTTCCAAAGTCTCGTAAATTTTGTTTATCTTAATTGAATTTTACTATAATCCCTCTTACTGCGATAATGCGAGTCCCCATGCATTTGGTTTCGAAATGATAAAAGTACTATTTAAAATAAACTGCTTATTTATTATGATCAGCTAACACTTTACTTTTAACTCATAAGCCTGTCGCAGTTCACTGCCGGACATAGGCCTCCCCAGTTGTTCGCCACTTTGGGCAAACACCTGGAGGCCTTACCCATAATCGCCACGCTGGGGAGGCGGGTTGGCGATTGCAGGGCGTAACTCCTCGCTCCGGGGACGCTGCTGCCCGTCATCGGTCTGTGGTATTCAGCCACGCCATCAATCGTGATTGCTTTACCGCCACCAGTAGATTGCCAGAGCCTTGTTTGTTATTCGGCAGGATGCACCACGGTCAGGCTTGACTTGGAGCGAAAAGATGATAGATGATCCCTTACTTGATAGGTCACTCCCTTACATCCCATTTGAACTACTATATGCCAAAGTTTCGGTAGCCGTTAAGATATAATATGAGAACTTCTGATATTAATGTAAGTTGCGGCCGAAGTCAGAAAGTTGGCAGTTATACACTCGCGAAAGTACGATAAATCGATAGTGCTGTGTAATGTCCCATAAATAATGGAAGAGAATACTAATCACCGCCCCTTTTCTTCCCATGGGTGTCTTAAGAGCCGACTAATGAGAATCTTCTTGAGATTTTAGCTTCTCTGCCAAGCAGCTTCTCTTTATTGGGTCATCTTTGTAGTAAGTTTTACTAGTCTGGGCGGCGAATAGTGATCATAATATATTTGTTTTTTGCTGATAGTGGCAGACGAGCAGGCTGCCTGTCTGATGTGAAACAGTAACCGCCGCCCGTGGACACCAGCAATGCTCTGCAATGGGCTCTCTTTAAACCACGCTTGAAGAAGGACATGTCGTAGCGATCAGGGAACACCGCTGGGAGGTCGTTCCAGAGATGACAAATCCATGGAAGAAATGAACGCTGAGAACGAACAATTCTGGACAAGACCGACTTGACTAAATATATGTAAGCAATTTATCAATATAAATATTATGCACCCAAAGTCAAAGATTATTATTATTATATTAGTTACCTAACTAATTATACTAATTATTAATTAATATTATACCATTCTAATGTTTTATTAATAGGGAGATACCAAGGGTAGAGAGTTTATAAATTCTAATAAGACACACCATCCATATTATATTTTATAGTAGAGTGCCTTTTGAAGGTTTTAGCATCGATTAAACAAAAGAGGAAATGAAAATTATTAATGAAATATAACCAACGGGCCCTGAAATCAGATAACTTTTGAACCGCGAAAATAATAACCGCCTATATTAAAAACTAGCTGTGCCAGCGGCGTCGCACGCGTGGTTATCGGGATTCAAAAATAACGGTCTTCCATAAAATGGTGTCTATAAATTTTAAGTAGACCAATATGCAATACATTGGTGAAAACCGCATTCAATTCCGTGCAGTTGTTTTTGCGTGATGCGCGTTCAAACATACGCGTAAAAATTTCTCCCATTTTCTCAACACTTCCCTTCACTGCTCTGCTCCTATTAATCGTAGCGTGATGAAAAGTATACTATAACCTGCCCAGGAGTATGAAGAATATTTGTACCAAGTTTCGTTAAAATCCGTTCAGTAGTTTTTGTTTCTATAACGAACATACAGACAGACAGACAGACAGACAGACAGACAGACAGACAGACAAAAATTTTACTAACTGCATTTTTGGCATCAGTATCGATGACTAATCACCCCCTGATAGTTATTTTTTTAAAATATTCAATGTACAGAATTGACCTCTCTACAGATTTATTATAAGTATAGATGTAATACCAATAAATATGAAATACTTAACGCGTGAAATGAAATGATTCAATTATGTGTGGTCCGTTTTACCAACGGTAATTAATTGAAACCTATTCGAGCGTTAATTAAGTAGGTATAACGATGAATGTTATAACCAGTAGGTTATCATTCTCATCATCTCCTCAATTCATCATCCTCATCATATCCTCATACCAGCTGTTGGGGTAAACGAGTTCTAAAGTGGATATAGGCCTCTCCTGTTGTCGTCACTTTAATCAAACATCTGCAGGATTTACCCATAATTTCCACGCTAGGCAGGCGGGTTGGTGATCGCAAGAGTCGCAACATCTCGCTCCGGCGACGCTGCTGCCCGTCATCGGTCTGTGGTATTAAGCTACGACTTCAATTGTGATGGTTATACCGCCGCCAGTCTGTTGCCAGAGCCTCGTTTGTTATTCCGCAGGATGCACCACGGGCAGGTGAGGGTGGTTTGAAGCGAAAAGATGATGAGTCGCTCCTTTACATCATCATCATTATCATCTGCCTTCTAACGTCCAGCGCTGGACATTCGTCTCCCCCAATGTCTATTGTAATTTGGGGCGATTTGTCTTAGTCATCACACTTCGCAGGCGGGTTGGTGACCTCAATAGGGTTTATTTATACTCCTGTAAAATACAAAAATAAAACCACCTCATTTATTATAGTACTATTACTATAGTGACTGTGAAAGATTTAATATTACAATCCCATTCCGTCCCATCGAATACTCTATTTTCATTTAAAATTAGTTTGAAATGAATTCTTCTGCAGATGGAATACGCATCTCTCATTTAATTCTTCACAACCACGTTTAAAGCCGCTTTTCGGTATTCAGATACGTTTCCAGGGAAGTATAGGAGCTATATTAAAATTTTTACTCAAAGGAATGAAAATTGCCCATAAGCGCATGAAATAGTCTTTGCACATAATCGTATTATGGTACCTTTGAGGTATTGGATGCTACTGCAAGTATAGACCTGATACGTGCAACGGAAACACAGTACTTATGTGTAATCCCCTTGCTTGCACAGTGTAATGTTTGAAGCAGTGTAAGACCAGAGTTTCCCAAACTGGAAACTTTGCCCCGCTCAGCATGTAGCATTTGTGTGCATGAAAATATCTATTTGTATTGTTCCAGACGTTCACAAACAAACAGATATGATCATGACATGTAATAAATACAAAAATAGATAGATATTCTTTATTTCACAACAAACCGTTGACTTAAACTAGACACAAAGAAGAGGAAGTACAATAATTCAGGTCATGTCATCGTTTAAGCGATCTTTTCCATATAATCTTTATTGTAGAGGACAATTAAAAGGAAAGTTAAGGTGGAAATTGATGAATAAAAAAAATATTAAGTCCGTAAACATCAAAGTAATACACCATAGGAAACACCTGGGTACTTAAAGTTTTATTAGTTTACTAGTACCCATAGTACAATATTCGCCTTAGTTTGAAACTAGATGGCGCTATTATCTTGGCGTGGTATGTCTGAAGTTATTTTTTTTTTTAATTCAAAGGCAGCACATTATGTAAGCATCACATTATGTTGAGAAACGGTAATAGACATTTTCTATCTAGGCCAGACTGTCCAATTAGGAGGTTCCAAGTTCGGGATAGAGGCTGAACGATGAATTCAACTTCTTGGGCAGTTTAGGAAATCCTATTGTCTGAAACTGGCAGTGGTTAAGCTTGTACACTTAGTTACAGCTTAATGTCCGATCAAGAATTGGACAACTTATAGTATAAACCGTCAACCGAAGTTGTCCCATTTTTTGTGGTACAGTATAGTGGCTTCTGTTTAGCTGGTGAAAAGCGAAAGAAACCCAAGTCATTACAACAATAGATAAGTGATAATGATATAATGACAACAACTAGTCAAAAGGCTAGTTTAAATGTGTAAACATTATGTTACAAGTCACAATCTTTCGACTGTTTGTTTACAACCTTGACAGATAGATCACAATATAACGATATTTACAATTTAACGGTGACATAAATTATCGATTACTTACTTTCGTTTTTATATAGTTGTATACGCTTTTCTATAGTAGCTGACTAAATCCCTATCTATAGAAAAAACTTGCCAATACTCTTTTTCATCCATTATTAGTTCCTTGCGGTTATGCGCCAACGCCGAGGCTAATAAATTATCGCTTATCTTGTACCCCATTCAAGGGTGATGGTGCCTAATCCCGGATAATGGCTTCCCTTTAGACACAACTGTTTTCATATAGAAAGGAATTCCTTTAACATTTTTGCGACATTCCGATGTCTTAAGGTATTATATTGACTTGTGCTTTGAGCTTTTCTGGAATTGGTTGGATGAAATGCCTTTTCAAGGTAAGTTGGTTAAGGTGTGTACTTGAAAATGGAAGTGTCGTAGAACTGCAAAGAAAAACTTGATATTTGTTATAAAAACCAATACTCTCCTGACCGAAATTCTACAGCGGCAAATTTTTAAGGAGACTAATCAAGTACGCCATAGATATGTAAGTATACATGTGTGTATGTGAATACAGATGAACAGTTTAAGAGAGGTAGGGCATAGCGAATCTTCGCTCGTATTGAGCTGCCCGTCCGGGGAAGGACCTCCACCCTATAGAATACCGCAGCCAAATGACCTCCGGGTCGTGTTTCTGCTGGTGAGTAGGGTCTCCGGAGCTCGTGGGGGGTTAGGGTTGGGCCGGCATGGCAGTGGCAACTGACAGGTAACTAACCAGCTACTTGCCAGTTGTCACAGCGACTTGGGCTTCTCTTTAGCTTTCCATCAGGCGTAGGGAAGCCATTATGTCGAGCTACAATAAAAATAAAAAAGAACAGAAACTCTCTAGTTCTTTTAGTATCATAATCCGATAAGACGAGGGTTTAAAACGATCGGAAAGAGATCAAGCGTAGGAACTAGGTCTTAACATGCCATCCGAGGCGGAGGTATACCATCATTAACTTCCTGGCTTCATCACCAAATTCGTGACAAAAAACCCAGATTAATATTTGGCTCAACCCGGAACTCAAATCCGAGACATTTATTAGCCTCGAATAATTATTTATTTTGTAAACTCCTATAAATTATTAAAATTGTAAGCATTTTGCTTGAAGTAGGTACATTTTACACACTTTTAAAATAAAGTAAAAGTTCTACTTTCTATCATATACCAATCGTTATCCATTAAACAGTTTCAGTACAATAATGTTCGCTTAATTATTGACTGGCTCGGTGGCTCAATTGGTAGTGACCCCTGCCTTCTGAACCAAGGGTCGTGGGTTCGATTCCCATCCGGGACAAACATTCGTGTAATAAACACTTGTGTTTGTTCCGTGTCTGGGTGTTTATATTTGTATTCAAGTATTTATTTGTGGTACCTTCGTTGTTCTGATACCCATAACACAAGTGCTTAAGCACTTACATTGGGCTCGGAGCAATGTATGTGATGTTGTCTGATATTAAAGAAGAATTACCTAAATAATATTACTTTTTAGTTAGCAATAGATACCTATCATATTTGTGTTTTAACTGACCCCGACCTGTCATATTTACAAAATGAAAGTTATTACAATTATTTAATCAAATCAGAAACGTATTTTATTATGAAACCCATTTAACAGATTTCTGTTTAAGGGTTTTCCCTTAGGCAAATGTGAAACAAAATGGCTACATTTAATTTATAAACGAATCAAATTTACAATTGTTTTACTCTGTTCCATTTCACGTGCTCCTTTTAACATTGTGTCTGGGTGTTTATATTTGTATTTAAGTATTTATTTGTGGTACCTTCGTTGTTCTGATACCCATAAGACAAGCTTACTTTGGGATTAGAGCAATGTATGTGATGTTGTCTGATATATATTTTATTTTAAGGGTGGATAATTTTGGACTGCGTAGGTACAGACCATATTATTGAAGGTAAATATATATAGATATATATAGATGTAGCTATAGGTAGTATAGGTAAGAGAGGTAGCGAATCTTCGCTCGACCTACCCTATAGAATACCGCAGCTAAATGACCTCTGGGTCGTGTTTTCCGGTGAACAGGGTTTCCGGAGCTTGTAGGGGGTTAGGTTTGGGCTGGCAAACTGACAGGTGACTGACCAGTTACTTGCCAGTTGTCACAGCGACTTGGGCTTCTCTTTGGCTTTCCATCAGACGTAGGGAAGCCATTATGTTGAGCTACTATAAAAAAGGTGCTTTATATCCGTGTGGTTTCTGGATTAAGAATAGGACCGTCCCCTCTCATCCCGTGGGAAACAACTAAGGTAATATTAGGGACGCTAAGCAGGAACGTTTACCTGGATGCAAATAAAACCTACTATGGTCGACAACTATTATGATTAAGCCTTAAGGTGTTTGCCCAAAGTGGCGAACAGCTGGAGAGGCTTATGTCCAGCAGTGGACTGCGATAGGCTGATGATGATGATGAAGATGGTCACCAACCGTCCTGCCTAGCGGACTAAGGCAGTCCCCCAAATGACAATTGTCGTTGGGGGTGGCCTATGTCCAGCAGTGGACATTTACAGACTGATGATTTTACAGATGAATAATTTGATGACAATGGTATAGGGAATATGCATGAAAAATAATTTCATATATTTACTAATTTATCGTAAAAAAAGATAAAAATATATTACAAACAGTGAAAACAAAAGCAAAATTGGCTGAAAATTGGGCGAGATACAGTCGTTGAAAGTAACTATATCCGTCTCTCTCACGCCAAACAGATTTTTCTATGAAGGTAGTATGGCGGGCATGGTACTTGACGTCATCCGCCACCGGATCTCTCTGTCTAAGCAATAACTTTAACGCTTTATAACTCGCTTAATAGAAAAGGTATTTTAAAAATTCTTCGATATTTATGTATCTGGAAGATAAATGATCTCAATAAATCCATAAAAAAAGTCATGCATATTCCCTATTGCCCGAGAGTCTTTGCTTTGTCTGTCAAAATTCAGTTAGGAAACAGTATTAATGTCGCACAAAAAGGTAACAAAGGTGATGCTTCTTTAAGATTTTTCAATTTCCAAACGGGCTGTGTAGGAAAAAACACCCAACCCGCCCTAGATGAGATCGTTCGGAATGTAATATGAAGGCGGGAGTGGATGAAATTGTGGATAGCACTTCGTAATTGCGTCTTTAACGCGCGATGGGGGCCCGAATTGCCGTAATCGGGATTCAGATTAAAGTAACGTTTTCGGAAAAGATTTAGACACGACGGGATTTTGGAACAGTGACTTGTTTTAGTGTCCGCACTTGGTACCGATTTTGGTACAGGTAGGCTTTTTGAATGTAAAAAGAATAAATTATAACCTTAGACATGCCACGCTGGGCCACACATCGCCATCTAGCCCCAAACTGAGCCGAAGCTTGTACTACGGGTAGTAGAAAACCGATAAACTTACAACGATAGGTACTTAAAAGAGGACCTAAAAAAAGACCTCTACCTTCTGAGCCAAGGATCGTGGGTTCGATCCCCGCACAGTACAAATATTTGTGTGCATGAATGAATATGGTATGTTTGTATTGGTTTGGGTGTTTTCTATTATAACCAATATGTAGGTATTAATTTACATTAAAAAAATATCTAAAAGTTTATCAGTTTTCTAGTACCTATAGTACAAGTTTTGGCTTAGTTTGGGGCTAGATGGCGATGTGTGGCCCACCGTGGTATGTTTTGGTTATTTATTTATTATTTGTAAATGTGTCTGTTAGGACCATGGAAGTAATGTACTACGTACAATAATACTTCCATGGTTAGGACATAAAATATAAACAACCCAAGACTTACACACACTCCCACTTTAACTTTGACGTTCTTTGGAAACGCACCCTTAAAGTTCTTGAAAGCATGAAGTACGTAACTAGGTGGGTACTTAAGTTAAACCATCTTATCCGTCCTTTACAATACATTCAATTCTACTTAACCCTTTTCCAACCCTCCAAATAGTGGTCGAACAAAACTTTTCCTCAACAACTAATATATAAAACAAACATTTAACTCATCTTATAAGTGCGCTGGGACCCCGAACCCGCGTCATTTTAGCCAGTATTTACCCTCCGTTCCCGCGGGAGGTAAACCCTCAAATGTAATATAAAAATGTCCCAAAATAAAGCCGTTGAAATGCGAAATAATTTCCATTTTACTTTTTATTTGAAAAGGTCACTAAGAGGCGGTTTTACGGATTCTGTGTTGTAATTATGGCATCTCATTAGACTAAGTATTTTTTGGTTATGTGAGTAACATCAAATTAAGTAAAACATTTATGCCTTATGTTAAAGATTAAATATAATTCTTCTTATTTGATACAAACACCACGCTGGCAGAATGTTATCAAATTCAGTTTCATAAACAAGTACTTATTTAAAAAAATAATTTTTACTTAGTTCTTTAATTTTTAAGTATACCTTTATTTTAATTATACTCAACCTAACGTTTGTCGAATTGTATGTGCGATTTCTAACATTAACCCGGCTAGAAAACAAACCCGAAACGATAAGATAGTCCGCATTTAAAACTTATTGAAATAACTATTACGCCACCAAAGCATTAAATTTTAAAAGAAAAGAAACTCGTACATGGTCACTGTTCTACTTTTGACTCTATATTCAGTAACTTAACTAGTCCTTGGGGATGAGAAATAAGTTTCAATTCACACGTGTGTTTAGAGAATGTTTAGATAGGACTTCTAGGAAAGGGATGAGGTCTCAAAATTACTTTTTTATTTAACTTAGCGTGATACGCGTGCCCTTAAAGTTGTAAACAATGTCTTAGTTTCATTAAGGTAGGGCTCTTTTCAAGTTCAAGTTTTTATTTAAGTCGTCTATCAATATAATTTACGAAAATAGGGTGAATTTTTGGTAAATAACTTATTTGTTATAACTTTGAGTCTTTTTCTTTCTGTTTATTGCATAAAACCTATTACAGGAAAGTACATTAGAATATAGTATGATTTAGGCGGTCTTATCGCTACTAGCAGTCTCTTCCAGACAACGAGGTAGAGGAAACTCATTTAACCAAAGAGATGGGCAAAGTTGTGCAAATCTGGCACTGATAATTAGGTACCTACTGACCGATAATTTATATAAATAGGGTTAGAGGTAGGTATATTATTTATTTTACTAGGCTCTACTGTCCCACTGCTTTACAAAGTCCTCCCCCAGGTGTCTCCTGTTCCTCCTCTTCGAGTTCCTGGCAGACTGGAGAAAAATCTTCCAGGTCATCACGCTAACTCTTAAGGGTCTCGCCTTCTGCTCCCCCAACAGTCCGGTGATGATCTATCCGACTATCATCGTAGTCATTTAGAAAAAAAATTGGTAGGTAGGTAAGGTATTTCATAGACATAAAAATACATACTGAATTACATAGATAGATAGATATATTCTTTTTTGCACACCAAACAATTTACATAGAACTAGGTACAGTATAACAGTAGACATTTTGTTGTACAATATAGGCGGCCTTATCGCTATAAGCGAAGAGGATAGTCAAGCAGAGAGGGTGGGGTGGGCCATCAACTAAATCACATATTGTCAAACACATAAAATCTCACTAACTAATTAAAAGCTTTCGTGATAGCATTCTCTCAACTGTTAGACTAATATCCTTTGACCTCATCGGAGCTGTGGCATTCACACGCAATGCCGAGTTAGCACTCGGTATAGACGCTCAAGGGTGTTCGGTAGTTATCCAAAGTGCACTTCCATATATTATTATTGTCTGAGAATGGAATCGCAAGGCTAGGCTATTCCAGTATGTCATGAACACGCACTATATCAATACACCAAAGAGAGATACTCGTACTTTAAAGGTATATAAGATTGTATTAAAACACTAAAAAGTTAAGTCAAAGTCAAAGTCAAAATAATCTTTATTTGTATAGGTTTTTATGAAAAACACTTACAAATCGTCGAAGCTACCACCGGTTCGGAAAGCAGCATTCTACCGAGAAGATACCGGCAAGAAACTCGTGTAGTTGCTCTTTTCAAAATGGTGTTTACAATATTATTATCACATTTATACTTTTAACTATGACCACTTCATACAGTCTGGGGCCTTACAAAATTAATTATAAATTAGATTAAAAAAAAAAATTAACCTTAAAAAAAAATATTGCAAAAAAATTAATTAACGGAACAATGTTCTTGTTCACTTCATCATGTTTTGAACTCTAATTCTTAAGGTTATCTGACAAAATAAGTAAGAGATAAAAACACGGGCATGAAAAAATAAGGTAGATAGATAGATATTCTTTATTGCACAAACATAAACATTCAATACTCAATTATTTATTGCATCTATAATGTAGGTACATAAATATTACAAGATGTTATATGTAAGTTAGATCATTATGTTCCGTGCGGTGACGGCAAAGAATACTAATCACCGCCCCATTTCTTCCCGTGGGTGTCGTAAGAGTCGACTAAGGGACTTCGAGAGATTTCAACTTCTCTGCCGGTGGTAGGGTCTACCCGCCTGGCTGGCGACCACCGTACACTCGGCGAAACACTCGTGAAGTGGCTTCGGTCGCGTTTCGGGATCAGTCGGTGTATAGCCAGAGCTCGGGGACTCGTTGTAGGGATATTGGGGGAACAGTGGAGACTTTCGTCGATCCATTGTAGGAGGGACTAAGTTGACCCGTCGGCCAGGGAGACCCGAAGAAACGGTTTTTCCGCTGGCCGCCCGCGGTACAGTACAGGGGCCCAATCTAAGCCAACCACTTCGAGAGGCTGCCCTATCATACCGCGAATAATCTCGGGGTAGTTCGTCGTGCCGGTTGGTGACCGGAAGGTGGGGACCCGGCGACTACTTCCGGGGGGGTTCGGGGGCCCTTCCGTCCGACGGGTCAGCGAATTCCCTACCTGCAAGGTAAAGGTGAAACAGGTCAACACACTATTTATTCCCTAATATCGTTGCAACGATTCCTCGCTTCACGCTTCTTCTCCTTCCTTTCCTCCAATGGCAGATGTACATAGAAGAGCTAGTTATACGGCGGTGCACTCCCCCACCACCCTCTTCACAGTTGAGTTCGCAAACATCCGCGGACTACACTCCAACCTCAATGCCGTCCACCAGCATCTCGAAACGGCACGGCCCGCGATGCTCTTCTTGACTGAGACGCAGATCCGTAGTCCAGCAGACACTTCGTACCTGCAGTATCCCGGCTATATTCTTGAGCATAATTTTCTGGCTAAAGCTGGGACCTGCCTGTTCGTCCGCTCTGATATCTGCTGTCGTCGTCTACATTCCTTTGAGGATCCATCTTTCTCCGTCCTCTGGGTACATGTGAGCCTGGGTCTTCAAAGCCGTATTTACATGTGCCTTTACCGATCCCATACTGGGGATGTCGAGACAACACATCTCTTCGAATATATGGGACGAGCGATGGATGAAGCGCAGGAGCGATACCCTACTGCGGAAATGGTATGTTTGGGGGATTTTAATGCACACCACGAAACCTGGTTGTGTTCCCCCACTACTAACCATGCAGAAAGGACTGCCCATGCATTCGCATTAACGTATAACCTGACGCAACTGGTAAGCCAGCCCACCAGGATACCAGATGTCGTGGGTCAAACGCCCTCTTTGCTGGACCTTCTGATGACGACACATCCTTCTGGATACCGGGTTGAGGTCCGGGCACCCTTGGGGACCTCCGACCATTGCCTGGTGTCCAGTACGGTGCCCTGCGCAACCATGCCTCAAAGCAGGTTGGTTAAGCGCCGAGTCTGGCATTACTCGTCAGCAGATTGGGAAGGCATGCGGGACTATTTCGCATCAGTCCCTTGGGGGGAGCGTTGTTTCGGGCAGAGGGATCCCTCTGCGAGTGCTGCGGCCGTTGCTGATGAAATCGGTGTAGCTATGGAATATTACATTCCTTACTCCGATATCGTCAGCAAAAGCCGGAGACGCCCCTGGTTCAACCGCGAGTGCTCTGAAGTCGTTTGTAATAAACAAGCGGCTTACCGCGCCTGGGCCAGGGGTCGCGCCACCAGTGACCCTAATCTCAACTGCCTGAAACAGGCATTCAACGCTGCCACCAAGGCCTGTAAGAGGGCGTATGTTAAAGCGGATGCCCAGCGCGTCGCAAGGGTTGGTAAGGAGTTGGCTTCGCATCCCACTGGATCGCGTAACTACTGGCGTTTGGCCAAAGCCGTGCAAGCCAACTTTTGTCAGCCCTCATTACCTCCCTTGGGATATCCCAATGGTTCACTCGCGTACCAGGCGAAAGAAAAGGCTGATTTGTTGGCTGGTCTTTTTGCCTCTAATTCCCGGCTCGATGACTGCGGTGAAATGCCACCTCAACTACCATCTTGTGGCCACACGATGCCTGAAGTTTACTTCAGGCAACGTGACGTAAGCTCTGCACTACAGTCACTCGATATCCGGAAGGCGAGTGGGCCAGATGGAATCCCTGCCATCGTTCTTCAGAGATGTGCGGCGGAATTGTCTCCGGTGTTAACGCGCCTTTACCGCCTCTCATACTCGTCCGGTTGTGTTCCGGAGGCTTGGAAAGAAGCTAACGTGCAACCGGTCCCTAAAAAGGGAGACCGTTCAGACCCATCGAATCATCGTCCCATTGCCATTACTTCAGTGTTGTGCAAGGTCATGGAGCGGATTATTAACAACCAATTGATCCGTTACTTAGAGGGTCACTCCGTCATCAATGATCGTCAGTACGGCTTCAGACCGAATCGATCTACGGGTGACCTTCTAGCCTACGTGACGCACCTCTGGGGTGAGGCAATTGACAAACATGGCGAGTCTATGGCTATTAGCTTAGACATCGCCAAGGCCTTCGATAGAGTCTGGCACAAGGCTCTACTTTCCAAGCTTCCGGCATACGGTCTGTCCGCTAAGCTCTGTGAGTGGATTGCTGCTTTCCTGCATGAGCGAAAAATCCGTGTCGTTGCTGACGGATACGCTTCGCGGTTCATGTCAGTGAATGCTGGCGTACCACAGGGTTCCGTGTTGTCCCCCACCCTCTTTCTTCTGCATATCAATGACATGTTGCCGCTTGGAAACATTCATTGTTATGCAGATGATAGTACGGTACACGGACGGTATTTTAGTCGACCTAATGCGGGCAGATTGGAAATTGATGAGAGGCGAGAGAATCTTGTCCTTGAGCTCAATCGAGTTTTGGAACTTCTTGCGGAATGGGGTTCCAATAACTTGGTTGAGTTCAACGCCAAGAAAACTCAGGTTTGCGCGTTTTCATCAAAAACGTCCTCATTCCCTTCTTGTCCCACTTTCCAGAGCACTCACCTACAACTGCGAGAAAGCTTAATTATGCTTGGCATGGGACTTCGCTGCGATCTGAACCAGAGGGACTACATCGAGAGCTTGATCACTACTGCGTCTAAGAAGCTGGGGATCCTGAACAGAGTGCGTAGGTTCTTTTCGCCGGACGAGTTGTGTCTTTATATAAGACGCAAGTTCGTTCCTGCGTGGAATATTGCTCGCATCTCTGGGATGGGTCTGCCAAATACCTTCTTGACGCTCTCGACAGAATGCAGCGAAGGGCTATTCGTATTATAGGCGATGAAAAGGTTACCGAGTCCTTAGAACCTCTTCAATTACGAAGAGATGTTGCGTCCTTGAGTGTTTTTTATCGCCTGTACCATGGTGAGTGCTCTGAAGAGTTGTTTTCCCTTGTCCCACCTTCCCTCTTCCGAAACAGAACCACACGTGCTGGCCTACGTTGTCATAGTTTCACCGTGGAAAACATCCCTTCGCGTACGAAAAAGTTCGGCAATTCCTATCTTTGCCGCGTCGTTAAAATGTGGAACTCATTGCCAGGACATGTGTTTCCTCCCTCCTTTGATATGGGATCCTTTAAGCGGGGCGTGAAGAAGCACCTTATGGGCCGGCATGGCGGCGGCAGCTGACAGGTGACCAATCGGTTGCTTGCCCGCTGTCGCAGTGACTTGGGCTTCTCTTTCGCTTTCCATCAGGCGCGGAGAAGCCATTATGCCGTGCTACTATAAAAAAAAAAAAAAAATTATAGACCCTGAAAGGGTACCGGAATTGAAGAGAGGACGCTCATAAGCTTACATTTACAGGAAAGAGTATACAAACATATAGTAGGTACAATGTAGGCGGTCTTATCTTATCGTTTTCACCAATTTATTGCTAGAGGTCTAACTTAAAGTTTAGGCACCATTTTATGGAAGTCCGTTCTTTTTGTAACCCGATATACACGCGTGCGCCGCTGGCACAGCTAGTAATGATAATAATACCCTGACAGGTGAAATGGGGCATGGCAAAGCCGCGGGCTGAAGCTAAGTAAACTATAAATTAATCCAAGGGCCAGTTTGCACATTAGCTAAGTCACCTATTTAGATAAGCGCACTACACTATCGCGATATAAGTCGAGATATAATACATTAGTCTTGGCTACGCATTCGAATACAGTGAGAAATGTTCGCGTGTCTGACGCTTGTAAATCATGGATGCCGTGGTATTTTAAGCTCCTGGCTCTTGGTACATTTACTTGGGAACAAATTGTGTTATTTATTGACTATGCTAAGTGTTCAAATTAACGTTTGTATTTCGAAAGTAAGGGGGACTTTTGATATATTTAAACTTACTGGTATTGACTTTCTTCGAGTGGAATTCTGATCTTTTTTTATAGTAGCGCAGCATGTTGGTATAGCTTCGTTTAATGGACAGCAAGAAAAAAGAAGCCAAAATCACTACGGCAATGGACAGGCAAACATATCAAAAAAACATGTTGCGCGCAATTTTCGCTTCGTGCGACGGTTCTTTGGAATCAGAGGCCCTACTACAGAAAACGAAAACGATCGTTCGTTGAACGGATCGCGTATTTTTGCCCCATAAATCCCTCTCATTTGTCCCTCCTGTGTTCGAATATACGAACTAAAATTCGTCAACGTCGATTTTCAACAATTTAATTGATATATTAGAACACTGGAGAGACAATTTTCATCGTTTTGACATCGTTTTCGTTTTCTGTAGTAGGGCCTCAGCTTTCAGTTACGACTTTTCAGAATTGATAGATAGTTAGATGGCTTAGAGAACAACGAAGGTACCACAAATAAATACTTAAATACAAATTATAAACACCCAGACACGGAACAAACACAAGTGTTCATCACACGAATGCTTGACCCGGGTGGGAATCGAACCCACGACTTTTGGTTCAGAAGGCAGGGGTCACTACCAATTGAGCCACAGAGCCAGTCAAAGTTTTCTAACCATCAGGTGACCTTCAAGCTCGTTTGCCCACCTTATGGAACCCCCCCCCCCCCCCCCCCCCCCCCGGATATATCCCGAAACTCTAAGTAAAATGCTTCATGTGGTGAAAATACAAAGAGATCTCATGCCTTTGATGCTGACCATACTCTATTTCAGTTGTGGACATGGACGTAAAATAGTGACGTCATTGGACAGGTACCTCGGACCTATGCAATACAGGGTAACCTATCTGTGCTGAATTATGAATGCGAGGGAACCAAACATTGTAAAATTGGTTAGGGTTGTACAGACTCATGCACAGGCAGAGTTTAGAATAAAAAAAAATATTTATACCACATCCTAGGTTACATTGGACATCACCATTATCATCAGCCTGTCCACAGCTGGACATAGGCCTTCCCGAGGACGATTGTCATTTGGAGGCTTTGCTTTCGTCACCAAGCTTGGCAAGGAGTGTGACCTTACTAGGTTTTATTTGTACCCGGATAACACTGCGTGCCCTTTTCTGATAGTTTCCCTTAGTCGTTTTTTATGACATCCGTGGGATGACATTGGCCATAGAACGTGAAATTAGCTATTTCTTACAACTCAGATTAATATTAGCAATCTTAACTAATATTATAAAGCTGAAGAGTTTGTTTGTTTGTTTGAACGCGCTAATCTCAGGAACTACTGGTCCGAATTGAAAAATTCTTTTTGTGTTGAATAGACCATTTATCGAGAAAGGCTTTAGGCTATATAACATTACGCTGCAACTATTAGGAGCGAAGAAATAATGGAAAATGTAAAAATAAAGGGGAAAAAAATAACTATTCCACGCGGACGAAGTCGCGAGCACAGCTAGTCATTTATAAAAATTATCGCAGAAAGTGTGCAGTCATTCTTATAATTTGTATTGCATATCTACCGCTAAGCCGCAAAGTAACCGAGAAAACATTGAAAAGTGGCAGCAAAATGTATAACTGACTACGAAAGACTACGATACGATACGAAAGGATAAATCGTAGCAAATCGTAGCAGTCGCCGTAGCATTCGTTGAAATTCTATCGTAGCATTTCAATGTTGCTTACTAATTTTAGGCACGTCTCTTATTAAGCGCTCAGTTAGCAGCTAACTCATTATCTCTAAGTCAGGTGACCTAGAAACAATGTATAGGGAAATACATACCTATATTTTAATGATAAGCCTCTGCTTATCCCTCTGGTACATACATCGTGTACTGTTTTATTTTTTTTAATAACCCAAGACATGCCACGCTGGGCCACACATCGCCACCTAGAACCAAACAAAGCCGAAGCTTGCACTATAGGTACTAGACAACTGATAATCTTATTTAGATACTTTTTTTTGTAAATAAATACATATTAAACACTCAGACCAATACAAACATACATGAATAAGAACACAAATGTTTGTACTGTGCCGGAATCGGACCCTCGACCGTTGGCTCAAAATCAGAGGTCACTACCAAATGAGCCATCGAGCCAGTCAGAGTATTTACGTGGGCGTTACGACCAGTACTCACGGGTTGGATCCCTGGACAGTACAAACATATGTTTTAATGAACATTAAACAAAGTTACTTATGATCATCATCATCAGCCTATTACAGTCCACTGCTGGACATAGGCCTCTTCAGTTGTTCGCCACTTAGGACAAACATCTGGAGTATATACCCATAATCGTCACGCTGGGCAGGCGGGTTGGCGATCGCAGGGCGTAGCTTCTCGCTCCGGTGACGCTGCTGCCCGTCATCGGTCTGTGATATTATGCTACGCCTTCAATTATGATGGATATACTGCCACCAGTCGGTTGCCAGTGCCTCATTTGTTATTCGGCAGGATGCACCACTTTACTTATGTAATATATTACTAAAATTGTCTCTCTAAAATCTCTGTTCTTTACTCTTTGTTCTGTTGTCTTCCTTTTCCTTTCTTTAAGCTGTTTATTGTGCCAATTAGTTATTTATTATTATAAAATGATCTAGTATATTTATAATTATTATAATATATATATATATATATATATCTATATTCAAAATATATATCTATATGTATCTAGTTATTATGTCTATTTTAAATATGTATTTGTGTATATATTGTAATGTTTATTTTATGTACGTAATATATATATATATATACTTTTATCTTACTTGTAACAGTTGCACTGCCTTCCCCTTTTCTTTAGCAATTGTCCTCTACCTGAAGGTTGTCTGGAAGAGATCGCTCCCAGCGATAAGACCGCCTACATTGTACCTACTATATGTTTGTATACTCTTTCCTGTGGATGTTTATGTTTGTGCAATAAAGAATATCTTATCTTATCTTATATTTATTATTTACGAGAAGTGGCAACCCTAATCGAATAAGTCCAGTCGGACGGTAACATAGCATCTTCTTTTCCCGTTGAATTTTTAGTGCTAGCTCGTGTGAATTGAAACCTGGGGCCGACCTTTACTATGCAGGCAGATATATTATGCCGATACATTGCTTGTATACAAAACTATAGACGCAGCTATGCAAACTGTTACAAGTAAGATAAAATAAAATAATATATTGATGAAGCGAGCCTATGGCCCTGCGATCGCCAACCCGCCTGCCCAGCGTGGCGATTATGGGTATATCCTCCAGATGTTTGCTCTAAGTGGCGAACAACTGGAGAGGCCTGTGTCCAGCAGTGGACTGTAATAGGCTGATGATGATGATGAGCCTATAGATTTCTCAAGGGCCGGCAACGCATCTGTGACTCCCCTGGTGTTGCGGTGTCTATGGGCTGAAGTGATCACTTACCATCAGGTGACCTTTAGGCCCGTTTGCCCCCTCTATCATAAAAAAAATGATGATCAATATCTGGTGAAGTTTAATAGACACAAGTAGGCAAACGTCAACTGCTAGACATAAATAATAAAATAAATATCAGACAACATCACATACATTGCTCCGATCCCAAAGTAAGTAACTTAAGCACTTGTGTTATGGGTATCAGAACAACGAAGGTAATACAAATAAATACTTCAATACAAATATAAACACCCAGACAAGGAACAAACACAAGTGTTCATCACACGAATGTTTGTCCCGGGTGGGAATCGAACCCACGACCCTTGGCTCAGAAGGCAGGGGTCACTACCAATTGAGCCACCGAGCCAGTCGTAGACATAGATCTCCCCCATTGACCTGCTGGCCGGTTCTTGATATTATCTTAGACGTCTTCTACGATTTCCACAGAAATCTGGAATCCACGCGGACAATAAAGTACATAAAGCAGTATCAGAAAGGATACGATTTAATCACATTTCTACGAAAAATGCCAGTCTTTACGCGCTTAAAAGCATATTTTATTTATAACTACCAAGCTTCACGAACAAAAACAGACCCCGGCCATCAAAATTATCAATTTAACGGAAAACACGCTCCCCGAATTGAATTCTTTATCATTTACCTTGTTTTTGTTGCAATAACCCTCGTATCGGTTAAAAAAAACGTTGGATCGCGCCCAACACTCGAGGGCCGAAATAATTGACGCTCGGAAAATGTATGTGCCAAAAAAGAAATTGTACGCACAGGCAGTAGGTATAAAAAGTTATTGTGGAAAATTTATGAGGAACCGTTTTCGGTAATTGAAGTTTACGTAATGGCTTTGATGGGACTAGGTTTTTAATGCCCAGCGATAATAGGAGTAATTTAATTAGGGGCAAGATTCGGAGACGATTGGGCGAAATGTTGTAAAAATTTATTGTAGTAATAGAATTTCATTATAATTAAACCAATTCATCATACTGTTTTATTTATTTTTCTAAATCGTAATAAGTACTTTTTATTCAGAATTAGCTTTTAAACGTGATACTACGAGTATACCGAGTTGAAAGCTTGTGAAATTATACGTAGTTGAAATATAATTAGGTAGTTGAAAAATTCAATTTCAAAATCCATCTAAATAAATATAGTACCTAATATCAAATCCAAAAAATATCTGCTGGCCTTCACAAAAATTCTAACCGTCCGAAGTTTAAGCAAAAACGTAATTAATACCTTTACTTACTTGTACTAAGAAGTTCTAATAGATATAATAACTTAACTGACCAAAGTGTACAATTGTTGTACTCGTACATTCCGGCGGTCTTATTGCTACAAACTCTCTCTTTCTTTGCTTTAAAACCTCTGGGTAGAGGATAGTAAGACAGAAAGAGAAGATATACAAGATAATTATATACAAGATTTGTAAGGGTAAAAACGGGGTAAAAATTAATTAAAATATCAGGATGAATTTACATTCTCATCTCTGCCACATGCAGTCTATTTTCATCCGTCTCTTTCATTGCCCAACATTCTGATCCATACATGGCGACAGGTCTTACAGTAGTAACTTACTTTCTTCGGAAAGTAAACAAATAAAACACAGGCTCGGCCCCCAAAAGTCACATCAAAAACAATTATTTCCTAGCCCTGACAGCAGCAGTGAAGGGAATTAATGAATGTACGAGCAGATAGAAAAATTGCTTCTCATAGTTTCTATCTAATTGGAACATTACATGAGTAGCTCAGTGAATTGAACTCAACTGAGTAATTAAAGTTACCCGAAGGTACATAAGAGCGTGATCTAAATAAACAGGTTTTTTATATCTAGGTATAGGGATGTAAGGGAGCGGCCTATCATCTTTTCGCTCCACGCCAACCTCACCTGCCCGAGGTGCATCCTGCCGAACAACAAACCAGGCGCTGGCAACCGACTGATGGCGGTATAACCATCACAATTGAAGGCGTAGCTAAATACCGCGGGCCGATGACGGGCAGCAGCGTCATCGGAGCGCGAAGCTACGTCCTGCGATCACCAACCCGCCTGCCCAGCGTGGCGATTATGGGTATATCCTCCAAGTTTGTCTCTTAATTCATAGTGATCGAAATTAGTTCGTTCGTGAAATTCGTTCATCATCATTCTATTGTAGTCCACTGTTGGACATAGACCTCTTCAGCCATTCGCCACTCAGTGCAGATATCTTGGCTTTACCCATAATCGCCACGCTGACAGGCGGTTTCAGTCTTTCCGAACAGCTACGACTTGGAAGCCTTCAAGAAACGAGCGCACTCCTATTTAAAAGGCCGGCAGGAACTCCAGAACACGTTTTGAGTTGCGGGTGTCCATGGGCGGTGTTGACTACGTACCATTAGGCATCACATTCGTTCGTCCACCGCATCTTACATAAAAAAAAATACTTCATCATCAAAATATCTTTTCACTTCGTTACATGATCGGCCGTTCCTATACCCAACGTATGTTACTTTAAAGCTACACGTCGTTACAGAGCGTTTTTTTCGCATTACCTAGCGTGACTGGCACATTGGACAATGGGCCGGATGAGTCATTCATTCACCAGAATATGGTCTTGATGGGCTAGATCGAATTAACTCGAGTCACAATAGGTAATTGGGTGGAAATTGATGTCTGTTTGGTTTCAGTATTTAGGATAGGGCCACCTTAATTTGCGGCGCGAGACTGTAAAGAACACCGCTGCAAAGTAAAGTCGCCTGTCTGTCGGTATTCTATCGGTTGCATTTTGGAGAGTGTATTGAATTAGTTATACCGCTACCAGTCGGTTGCCAGCGCTTCGTTCGTTATTCGGCAGGATGCACCACGGGTAGGTGAGGTTGACTTGGAGCGAAAAGATGATGGGTCGCTCCCTTACATCCCACAATAAGTATAACAAACGTAATTGCTAACATTTCCCTGTACACTCACATTCAAACCACTTAAAAAGTCCGTTTCCTAAAGCGGTAAATGAATTCTAAACACGCCTACGACGCTGTCAGCATATAAAAAAGTACCTTATTATTTTAAAAAACTCCCTAGAAGTTGCTTTATTCATAAGAAGATAAATTACGTCGTCTAATAAAAAAGAAATATAACCATCTTACCATCTGGCTCACATAATTACAGTCATCTATTGTCTCAATAATGTGTCCTGGGACAGCTGAGGCTCCTTACGGCAGCCATTTGTCATACAGGTGATATGACGCCCACCTAAGGTAGGTAGTCATTGCCGATAATAAGCATGTTATAGTACAGTCACAAAGTGAGGGACCCTTTATAAAGGAAGATAGGAAAAGTTGTGAAGGAATTTCCTGTCTAAAGCATTCTGCGAATAGCTGACATATTTCAGACAACATCAACATCACATACATTGCTCTAGTCCTAAAGTAAGTAGCTTAGAAGGCGTAGCTAAATATCACAGATCGATGACGGGCAGCAGCGTCACTGGAGCAAGAAGCTACGCCCTGCGATCGCCAACCCGCCTGCCCAGCGTGGCGGTTATGGGGTATATCCTCCAGATGTTTGCCCTACGTGGCGAACAGCTGGAGAGGCCTATGTCCAGCAGTGGACTGCAATAGGCTGATGATGAAACGCTGCTGCCTGATATATTCCCTTAGTTGTCTTTTACGACACCCATGGGATAAGATGGGATGGCCCTATTCCAAATCCGGATACCACACGGTCAAAATTAAGTAATAGTAAGTAAATAGTAAGTTTATTTTCCATAAAACACATTTACATTTTTGCAATGGGTCCCAAACTAGGAAACCTTGTATCTTGGGGACCATGGGGAAATATCCGGAATAACAAAGTAAATATGAAATTACGTATGGAGCTTTTGTACCTAAGCTTAATTAAGACCGTCGATAGATGCACTCATATCGATAGACCAATTATTCCATATCTCATTTGAAAGCCCTTTGATTACGTAGCCAGAACGATGCGAACGTTGCGGTTTGGAGAGTTGCTGTTTCCCTTTAAAGGTCTCTGCCCACTACACCGTATCATACCATGGCCGTGCTATGAACGTGTCAAGCACGGAAGGTAATACGATACGGCTTGCTTTGCCCACTGAAACGAGTCGACGGCGTTTAATGCCCGTATGATGCCCGTATGATGCCCGTATGATGCCCGTATGTTGCCCGTATGATGCCGGTATGGTGTCCGTATGCAACCCGTATGATGCCCGTATGATGCCGGTATAGTGTCCGTATGCAACCCGTATGTATGGAACTAACATGGTATAACCCAGGTAAATTGAAATGATATAAGCTCTTATGTGTGCATCAAATTTTTGTGTACAATTAAATTTGCTAAACTCAGAGAAGGCATTTGAGACGCGTTTATAACGGTCCTTATACGCGGTTATAACCCGTATTATCACCGTGCGCGGAGCGTACCGGCACCGGCAAAATATTCTCGCCGACAATTCTGAACTGTCCGTGCATGGCACGCGACGGTGTTGGTCGGTGACGGAACGGTCTAATGGGCATCGTCTCATAGTTTTCAATACAAAGAATACTTTTTTGTCTGACACGTTCATAGCACGGCCATGGTATGATACGGTGTAGTGGGCAGACTCCTTAATGCAAAACTAGATTACTGGACTAATTTGCAAATGTGTTGTATGAACGATAATAAAAGTGATTTTACGAGGAAGTGGTCATTTTTTTATGCAAGAGGCAGCAGACGGTGATAAGCAGTCAATACCGTCCATGGACAACTGCAACTCAAATTGCAAGTCAAATTCTGGGGCCTGCCGGCCGTATGCTCGTTTCTTGAAGGTCCCCAAGTCGTAACTGTTCGGAAAGACTGTCGCAGAAAGTGTTTACTACAATACAATACTACTTATAGTAGTTTATGTAATATATTATGTACTTATAGCTTGACGGCTGTGTTGCAATAACAGTGGTTAACTGAAAGACCTAAATAAAAAGGGGAAGGAATAAATGTCCGTTAATATTCGGGCTTAGATCGTTTCTGAAGATCGAGGAAAGATTTCCTCAGTTCAGCTGTTGCATGCGCGGGGTCGGGAATGACACCGAAACTTAATGAGCTAATATTTTTTAATTTCATGTTTAATTGCATAAAGTAAAAAATATAATAAAATGTGATAAATTAAGTGCATTCAATATTAATTGTGTTAATGTAAAAATATGGATTTCATTGCAAGGGAATGCGAAAGTTATAAATCTTTATACTCTTTCCACGTGTCATGTTTTTCCCACTGGCCTTATTCTAATCCGGAAAAGAAACCAAGTGAAACTCATTACAATCCAACTGAATTAATGTCCGATTTGCGAGCGAACAAAACGCAAAGTGTCACAAACAATAGCACAGTCAAAGGACGGCGATTTTGGGTTAAGCCCACAGCTTTGGGTCGGGCCCGAGGCCGGACCACTCTTGATGTGACAACGAATAAAACGTTACGTAAAGGTTTTAACCCTCCAATTTGTGTGTTGTTTATTTGAAATATCGTAAAGTAGTGGACGGGATAACTTCTTTGTAGTATTATGCTTTTACGTACTTGTAAATGTACTGAACTCTTAGTGTGGTTTTATTCAAAGGCAAACCAAGTTTACTTTAATCTATATCTGTGGCTTTTTTATATAACGGAACGAGAAAAATAATAAAAAAACATCTCACCACCCACCACCTCACGCCCTCAGTCAGCGTCCTACACTACCTACGTTTGCCGAGAAGCGGTATGTCTCTCGCGGTAGAACTTGTTTACTCCAACGGATATTTATTTACAATTTGACCTATTTGTCAAGGATACTAACATAACAGATAACAATAAAAGATAACAGAAATGATAAACTATCCAGACATAATTTTGTACATAAAACTTTGTACTATTAAACATTGAACATAATACAATGCTGTAGGTACCAATATTGAAATAAGCACCGAACAAAATCTGGCCGGAGATTAGCTTTAACAGTCTGATAATATTTAATAGAAAAATAGCTTATGACAGGAACTCACTTAGTGTTATTTCTTTCTGAATAAATCAGGACTTTTCTAATCAGTCGTGTTATCTTTTTCAGTCTGTTTTTGATCTGTCAATGACAAAATGTCAGCTCTAAATGGAACAGACTGATTCGTATTCAGTACATCACTACGAAATGAAGTGTCACAGGTATAAAGAGCCCAAATAAAATTGCTGAAAGGTTTCCGGGTCCATCTTGACAGTGCAAAATAATTGTAGTCGACTAGTTGATACGTGACTGCAATACCTTTTGTAGATACATTGAGCATGTATAAAAAGGAGTTATTTTAATATTTCAAGTGAAACAATGCGTGATATTTACATTTAGGGGGGGGGGGGGGGTATTATTTGTGTCAGTCCTGCCTGCAAACGTTTAATGCTGAACATAGGCCTAGGGCTGTCTGATATTTATTTATTAGTCAATACTGCTTTATCATCATCGGACTGTTAGGGGAGCGGAAGGCAATCGCCCCTAGAAAAACCGGGACGTTAAGCCGTCTCCTCTCTGTACTTACTCCGTGGTACACACCTACACACAGACCTTTATTGTACTGTTCTATTTGACAGTTCTGGTGATGGAGCATCTGAATAATTAAATAGGCACTCGGTAGCTTACCTACATACTGATTTGGATTGAGAGCTTATTGATGAGTTTGGATGACATTTTTTGTAGACCGAAATAGAAATAATTTGCTCGCTGGATTTCGATCTTTGTTGTGTTTTCAGTAATCATGGTTGTCATAGATAAAATACTTTATTGCACACCAAAAAATGTACTTAGAACAAGACAAAGTATGACGCCAAACAATCTATTTATTTATTTTTCTTTATGAGCCTCTTCCAGACAACCAACAAAAAGAGCAGAGAAAGTACAAAAAGATGTTACGTAGATTTCTACCAGATAGTACCTACTTGTGGTATTCGGATTTAGAATAGGACCACCCCATCTTATCTCGTGGGTGTCGTAGCAGTAAATAAGGGAATATCAGGAAACTGGCAGCGTTTACCTGGGTACAAATCAAATCTACAGCGGTCACCAATCCACCTGCCAAGCGTGGTGACTAAGGCAAATACCTCAAATGACATTTATCATTGGGGGATCCAACAGTGGACGTTAGCAGGCTAATGATTATGATTAGCTGTCTGTCTGTATGTATTAGATTTTTATTATTTAGCAATTTATAACATGGCAATAAGTACGCCGGGTAGGCTACTAAATAATAAACAATTTTATAAAAGGCATAGCGAATCTTCGCTGGAATTGAGTCGCCCGTCCGAGGAAGGACCTCTACCTTATAGAATACCGCAGCCAAATGACCTCCGAGTCGTGTTTTTGCCGGTGAGTACCTAGGGTTTCCGGAGCTCGTGGGGGGTAAGCGTTGGGCCGGCATGGCGATAACAACTGACAGGTAACTGACCAGTTACTTGCCCGTTATCACAGCGACTAGGGTTTCTCTTTTGCTTTCCATCAGGCGTAGGGAATCCATTATATCGGGATACTATATAAAAAAAGAAAACAAAGCATACTATGAAATAATTATTATTTCACGCCGTTGCCAACATAGCCTTAGGCGTCCATGGGGAATATTTACGGTTGCTCCTTCGGGTTAATATAAATAAACTGAGTATTGATGGGGGTCGCGGTCATCGGGCGTGGGAGTAAATTCCTTTCGTATTTTTAGTTCCTTTACAAAATAATATGTAAGCCAAAGTCGTTTACCTTGAGACTTCTATGGACAACGCGATTTTTTTTTATATTAACTTGGTTACCCAATTAGGTTGGTCTATAGGTGCTCGGTTTTTTTAGCATGAGAAAGTATGTAAACAAAGAATCGGTGGTGATAAACCTTTTTGTTTTTACAGATACAATTACAATATAAGAGCGTGTAAGTAATAAGTACTACGATTAATAATACAATCCATGTTTATGAGCGATTTTAAGTTGTTAAAAAACCACGTGTCAAACTAATAAGCGTTCCGTTTGTTGTTTGAGAGTTCTGCTTCTTTAAGACCTTAAAAGCTTTTCAAAATTAATGTCCTCTTGTAATTTCAATTAAAGTGATTACCTTAAATAAAAAAAAATATTATACATACAGACGAATTGAGAACCTCCTCCTTTTTTCGAAGTCGGTTAAAAACATAAAAAAACGAAGTAATAATGTCAAGCCAGTATTTTAAATCTTTTTTTAAATCACTTAGTAGCAAGCAGCAAGAGGATTGGGAATAAATACATTTGAAAAAATATCTCACGCATTTTGTTATCATGCAATATGAAAAAGGCATCACAAAATGTATCCATTGAAATATTATGTATATTATATATAATTTATTATTAATCGTTGTTCAATGAAACACTAATAAAGTACACTATCTACTATATGGGAATTCATTTACACATACATTCACATTTATTTTGTCTATGATAGATATTTTTTCTTATAGCTGCATGTTTTAATATTTTCTGACATAAACTAATATCTATATAGATGTACAGCATAATATTCTTTTCACTACACGAGTGCTTGTAACAGAGCTGATATCTATCTCAAGATCAGAGTCTCATAAAAGAAAAATACACAATAAAAGTTATATATTACAGTTAAAGCTCATAATATTATCTCACTGGACATAAAATATCTCTATAATAATGCCCAGTGATATACGAACTATATAAAATTAATTGTGGCATATTTCATCTAAACGCAGATAAAGTTTGTATCATCACATAGTGTACGCAATAAAAGTCACAATAAAATGTGTTGATAAGTATTCGAAACTATACGACTGCGTAATAATCCCTATATCCATACTTAATATTAAATGGGAAAGTGTGTCTGTCTGTATGTTTGTCTTTCTTTCACGACAAAGCGGAGCGACACATTGACGTGATTTTTAACTGGAGATAGTTGAAGGGATGGAGAGTAACATAGGCTACATTTTGCCCCTTTCTAACCCCCCAAGTAGAAGTTGGTAAGAGGTATTCACCCCAAATTTAACGCGAGCCAAGCCGCAGGCAATTCGCCTCATCACTAGCCTATTCAGTCCACTACTGGACATAGGCCTCTCCAGTTGCTCGCCACTCAGGGCAAACATCTGTAGGATATGCCCATAATCGCCACGCTGGGCAGGCGGGTTGGCGATCGTAGGACGAAGCTTCTCGCTCCCATGACGCTGCTGCCCGTCATCGGCCTGTGGTATTTAGCTACGCGTTCAATAATGATGGTTATACCGCCATCAGTCGGTTGCCAGTGCCTCGTTTGATGTTCGGCAGGATGCACCACGGACAGGTGAGTTCGCTTGGAGCGAAAAGATGACAGGCCGCTCCCGTACATCCTTAATTTTTATTTTTATTAAATTATTTTTAAAACTAAACGCCTAAACGTAGGTAAAATTATTGTCACATAGTCAAAGCAATGTAGGTTGTAATTAAATGTGTTAATAAGTGTTTAAACAATACCACAACGTAACAATATTAAGAACATAAATAACTATTGAAGGTTATACAAAATCATAGGGCTTGTGACTGTCAAGTCCCTTATTCTAGGTTTCAAAGGGCCACCCGCCCTATATAACTCGTGACAGGGGTTAATCTACGCTAGGAAAATTGTGAAATATTTCTCTAAAGGGCATCGAAATACAATAACAATTTTATTGTGTCTCTATTTGGTCCGATTTATAGTAGTAGTATTTATACTGGTAGAGAATGCCTACGCGGCATTAAGTTCGCCTTTTGTACTTTATTTTTTATATTGTGCAATAAAGATTAAATAAATAAAAATAAATAAAATTTATGAATGTTCAGTCTTAATAATAAAGTTTTTCTGTACATCTAGGAATTAAAGTGTGTACACATATGGAATCAGTACTTATGAAAGGGCCATAAGTAATGATTTCATGTATGATTTAAAATTATGAATGGACAATTCAGCAATCTGTTACGGTAATTTGTTGAACACTTCTAGCTAGACCCAAGCCAATAAATTATTTACTATCCTATTTAGTTTTAAACGTGAAACGGCAAGTTTGTGTTTATTTTTATTAGTTTTTAAGTTATGATTATCACAATTTTTACTTTATTCAGAAGACATTTTTTTTATTCAAAATGAGTTTGCACTTGACTGCGATTCACCTGATCGTAAGCGATATCGTAGTCTACGATGGAACGCGCTCACCTAACAAAAGCCGGTTCACTCTCGCCTTGAACATCGGAAGATATATCTCTCGGGGAAAAAGGAGCCCAGCAAGGAGTTTCATAGCTTAGCCGTTCGCACTATGAAGGTAGAGACGAAACGAGTCTCTATTTCTATTTTATTCTAGAGACATTTCTATTTTATTCACAGGAAAAGAAACTTAACGAAATAATATTTCATTTGTTTAAAATTAAATGTTTGTGTATTTTAATATTGACGACCATTACTTTTCGTTTTCAACGAATTCAAATGGAAAAACGCCGACAAAAACGTCCAATGGAACTAATTAGAAGCCAGATAAAAAAAAAACTCCGTTCAGTTTTCGGCATCCTCTTTATAATCGGTAAAATACCCATCGGGAGTAGCCATTTTAAACGGAACGTCTAACAGCAATTCACGACCGAGGTCGTTATTAAAAAAGTTTTTATCTCAACTCAAGAGTTCCTGTTCCAGCATTAAAGAATTTATTCTGAAAGATAACCTCGCTGTATAGATACATTCCAGCGAAATTGGCTTAAGCGATATTGAATTAGACGACTTGATAGCCATATTGGGTCAATGATTGATGCTTTAGAAGTAGTTTGTTCAAGATTTACTTCTAGGGTTTTTGAAATGGACCTAAGAATAAAAAATAAAAATAATGAAGATTTATTGTCTTCTTACAAGATAACATACAGAAAAAAACATCAAAATAACCAAAATACAAAATGACCTGGGCAGCGCTGGTCTTCATCTTCTCCCCTGCCCATGAGATGTTGTGTGGGGCATGTGCCCCATGTACGAGTACGAGTAGGTATAACGTAATGTAATGTGGCTGACAATCTTAAATATCTTATCGATAACAATACTAATTTATGAGATACTTTTCTATTAAAAGAGTTGCATATAACTATATTAAAAATAAAAAAACAAAGAACATGAAAGTAACGAATTATTTAGGTATTTTGGTATGTTTGGTAGGTTCGCTCAGACCTGAGGGGAGAATAGTCTTGAAGTGAAGATTAACAGCTAATGTGATTTCTTTTCAAACTGTCAGACACAAGATACAACATAACACATTGCTCCGATCCTAAAGTAAGTAGCTTAAGCACTTGTGTTATGGGTATTAGAACAACGAAGGTACCACAAATATGTACCTACTTAAATACAAGTATAAGCCAGACACGGAACAAACACAAATGTTCATCACACAAATGTTTGTCCCGGGTGGGAATCGTACCCACAACCACTTCAGAAGGCAGGGGTCACTACCAATTGAGCCACCGAGCCAGTTGTACTAGAGCCACTGACCTTTTCGTTAAAATTTTATATATAAATTCTTTCTTCCCTTTACTACTACTTCGAGACTAAAACAAACCCGAAGTTTGTACTACGTGTACTAGTCAATTGATAAGATACTCAATTTTTTTTATTATATACATAATATTATATAAAAAATAATTATACGTTATCATTATCAAACCACCAACCAATAGGTACAGACATGTTCACGAAAAAACAAAATAATATTTGTACCTACTGTGTAGGGAGTAGGAACCATTGTTTCGGAGGCAGCATTCACTGAAACAAAAGGTCCCAAACCTCTTCTTTAAAAAAAAACAATTTTTGACTGTTGTTGTGATCAAATAAAAAAAAATAACAAACTACCCCACTTGTATTCAATTTCACGAGGAACGCACCTACGCATCAGAAAATTTCCCCATACATATTCCCTCATTCCTTTTACGCACAATCGTAAAATATGCTCGCTATTTTCCATACAAAGCTACTACGCCCAGTACTAAAAATACCAGCATAAAACAACCCAGGCAGATTGAGTTACCGATAAACCTGAAGAGTAAGCCTTAATAATTTGCGGTTGGATTCCCTCATGGCTCAATTCTATTTGAATAGCAGTGGCCGGCATTGTTTGAGCCGTATTACCCGTCTGACCCGCTCTGAGCCGGTGTGATAGCTTACGAATCTATTTGCGACCATCTTGTGTGGTAGTGACAATGGACACATCGATAATAATTATTATGATATTATTTAAATTAATAAATAACCCAAGACATGCCACGCTGGGCCACACAGCGCCATCTAGCCCCAAACTAAGCCGATGCTTGTACTATGGGTTTTGAATGACTGATAAACTTACTTAGATTATCATCATCATCACCAGCCTATTGCAGTCCACTGCTGGACATAGGCCTCTCCAGTTGTTTGCCACTTAGGGCAAACGTCTGGTGGATAATCGCCACGCTGGACAGGCGGGTTGGTGCAGGGCGTAGCTTTTCGCTACGGTGACGCTGCTGCCCGTCATCGGTATGTGGTATTTAGCTACGCCTTCACATGTGATGGTTATACCGTCACCAGTCGGTTGCCAGCATCTCGTTTGTTATTCGGCAGGATGCACCACGAGCAGATGAGGTTGGCTTGGAGCGGAAAGATGATAGGCCGCTCCCTTACATCCCCTTACAGTAAGTACTGTGCAGGGATCGAATCCACAACTCTTGGCTCAGAAGGTACTGGTAACTACCAAATAGGCTATTGGGCCAGTCGTATATCGTCGTCATCATTGATCAAATTATTGCTAGATTTGCGCTGCCTTACTGCTTTGTAAACATACCTTAGTCTTTAAACGGCCTTACTATAAATGAAGTCACGGTAGTAATCGCGTTAAGAACGTACCTACTTAGCTGCATCGCGTTGGAATAGTAGTTTCTGCAAAGGCTTGCATAGACGAGATATCTGTCTATAATGTAAAACATAATTTGCGTAAAATGTCATTGAAACTTTTATCTTTTTTGGGACTATGGTAAAAATAACTGCAATGACTTTTTTTTGTTGATGATTCAAGTCATCATCACCATATTCTGCCGTAGGAGGACAATGTCCAACTTCCGAGCTGCCCGTATCCAGCCTTATTCTGCGACTTTTATTTTGTCGTCAGTGCACCTCTGTGCCATCATCATCATCATCAGCCTATATCGGTCCACTGCTGAACATAGGCTCGCCACCATGACCGATTCTGGGCTTTTCGTACCTCGCTGTAGGGCGTCGGGTTGAAAGGTCTCCAGTCCAAAACCTTTCGGCGCCAACGGTTATCTGTTCGTCTCACTATGGGCTTTATCATTAGCCTAATACAATCCACTGCTGGTCATAGCCCACGGGCAGGTGAGGGTGGCTTGGAACAAAAAGATGACAGGTTGCTCCTTACATCTCCTTATGTGCCTTGTCCGCGACCAATCAACCGGCTAATCCTCTGAGCTAAAAGTATATCTCTCTAAACTTTCTCATGAGGCTAATATTGGGAGACCAAATTTCGGTTCTGTGAGTCGTCACTGGTAGGCACACACATTGATTATTATCATCATCGGCTTATCAATTAAATAGACCAGCCATACTCTAAGTGTGTTCCGCGGAACCCTAGGGTTCCGCGATACCCCTGTCGGGGTTCCGTAAGAAGTTAGAAAAAAAATCAAAACACCTCTCTGTAGTCGACCGTTGTGACGCGGCGTATCACGATTCACTATTATTATACTTGTTATGTAAGTAAGTAATAAGTAACAGTTACATCTAATTATGCTTATTAATAAAAAAATACACTTAAAAACCATTGTTTTATTGTAGGGTTCCATCAAGTATTTTGCTATCCAAAAGGGTTCCGTCACCAAAAAAGATTGAGTACCGCTGAAATAGACTGATGAGATTGATGAATGATGAGAATGGTCATCAGCCTATTGCAGTCCACTGCTTGTCATAGGCCTCTCCAGGTATTCGCCACTTTCGGCAAACACTTGGAGGTTATATCATTAATCTCCACGCTGGGCAGGTGGGTTGGCGATCGCAGGGCGTAGCTCCTCGCGCCCGCCATCGGCCTGTGGTATTTAGCTACGCTTTCAATCGTGATGGTTATACCGCCACCAGTCGGTTGCCAGAGCCTCGTTCGTTATTCACCAGAATGCACCACGGGCAGATGTTTTGGCTTGAAGCGAGAAGATGATAGTTCGCTCCCTTACCTAAATAATAATGTCGGGGAACAAAATTCCCTCGTCTACGTAGACTCTAATGGTTTTCAATCTACGAACGCAAAGGTCTTTAGAGATGGGGGTCGCAATAAACAGACCATTCCGGCTTTATATCGATATTATCGCGAAGTAAATTGCTTCAGCCTTGCGTTTCTACTTCAGTAGTGTTGATTAAATAATGAGTAATAGTTACAAGTTTATATCTGTAATTAGAAACTGTTATTAATTACATAAATATACATAAGGTACGGTAAGGCAGAACTTTTATATATTAATTAGTACTTTATTGAGTGTCATTTAATAAAGACTTTTTTAGGCATTTAATCTTTTATGGACCACTAGCCACCCACCCTCGCTTCGCTTCATAAGTTTCGATAAGACATACCTAACTGTTTTTAATTTAAAAGTAAACGTGTAAAATAAACTAACCTGTGAACTATCTTTTCTTTCGGTCCGGTGCACTTCTTTTTCTCAGCTTCGATTTAAAGCGCGGACATTCCTTAACCGAAACTAATATTTTCCATAATTATTATCGGGTATCATATGCATAAATCCAAAAAAAGATTTAATTTTCCGAAACAAACTTGTTTAGACCACAGAAACAATATTATTTCACTTTACGGGGATTTTACGCTACACAAGCCTCTGGTGGTGAATTCTTTAAAGGTTATCCTAAATCATGAATCATCGACTAAACTATGTAACATCACTATCAAAAAATGTCACATCTCTTCATTGCAGCCGACCGAAATGCGCCAGTGAAGGCTCATCCCAGACTATTTCCAATTTTATTTGTTTTATCGCGGGTGCCCTAGTTCGATAGATTACTAGAGGAAAGATAGATATTTTTATGATCTATATCTAGGTACTATGTTCTATGATATGAAAGGGATTTATTGGGTTTATTTAATCAGTAACAAACCCATATAGGTGCATAAAAGCTTAAGCGTAATGCAACTGTCTTTGCACATGTGTGCTGAAAAATCTTCTGCGTACTTTGCTAGTATCCTTGAAGATTACGCCAAAATAAACAAATAAATTACCCAAGATATGCCACGCTGAGCCACACATTACCACCTAGCTCCAAACTAAGCCGAAACTTGTACGATGGGTACTACATAACTGTTAAACTTACTTAGATGTTCTTTTAGTTGAAAATAAATACATTACATTATATATGTCACCGGAAAATAGCAAGAATCGTAAGTTGATCAATTTCCTAGGTAGTTGATTAACTTTCGGAATATAACAAACGGTAGTTGAAATGTATTATTTAACGCAATGGATTTCAGTTACATAGTTGATCAATTTACGGTAGCCTGACAGTCATTTAATAATTTACGATTTTGACACAAGTAAAATCGTCCTCAAATGGGCCAATCGTTGCTCAATGTACTTTATATATTTAACGGTGCACTATTACCCGTAAATTAATACACTGTTCCCTGATTGGTTGCCGGGATAACGCTACGTGAGCCATTGAACCAATCAACGTTCACCTCACCTTCGTCGGACGATTTTACGGCAAGACCCCGTAAAATGATCAATTTACTAAAATACATACGTTAAATAATACATTCCAACTGCCGTTTATTATTTTCCGGAAGTTAATCAGTTGATTAACCTAGGAAATTGATGAACTTACGATTCTTGCTATTTTCCGGTGACATATGTAGTAAACACCCAGACCAATACAAACAGACAAGTTCATGAACACAAATGTTTGTACTGTGCGGGAATCGCACCCACGACCTCAGAAGGCAGAATCACTACCAAATGAGCGAACGAAACCAGTCCCAATTCTCTGTCCTGAAAAAAGTAATCATTTTAATATTTTTGACATAAAAATACCAAAAATTTTACTATTCCCTTAAGCCTCAGGTTAGAGACATTTGAAATTAAAGTTTCAATTAGATTCAATTTGCATTTGATTCAAAATTTGCGTCGTAATCAAAGTCATAATGGAAGTGAAACTTTATCCATTATTCAACTAAATATTACCACTATAATCGGTAAACTTTTCACCGCTATGTATACATGTAAGGGTGGGTATAAACTTGACCATTTATTTGTAACAGAAGATCGAGCATTCGCCGTTGATGTATTTTTAGTAAAACACAATCGTGTCGTTTCCTATAGCTTTTTATTATAGCATAACGTTTACTATAGCTTTCAATAGAAAGCCACTATCAATTATGCCTAAATCACTGCCACAATGTACATACAAGTAACTTAATCAATTACTTATCAGCTATACACCGCAATACCGGCTTATAATAGAGCGGTATGAAGTATCGTAGTATCGTGGTATCAAGTGCCACCTAAGGATTAAGAGGAACCGGAATCTAGATTACCGGAATTTTCTGTCAATAACTTACCGATTTCCAAACCTATTTTTTATACATACTTAATAGGTTATGATAAATTCTGGCAGACATTACGTTACATTGGAATGCTCGTGTGTACTTCTAGTCTATAAACATCTTAATAATGAATATTTCCACTATACGAGATTAGAATTACAGCTGACTAAAATTATCTCTGAAAGCTTGAGATACTTGCGTAATGTGTTTGGCGAAATTGTTTGACGCCATTAGATAATTAATTACAAGGGTTGGTTATTACGGTAATTAGTTTATCGTGTGACAAAGAGCGTACCTATACGACGCCACTTTGGTGCTTAAACTTTTGTTAACATGATTTACTTGGATCGTAGGTAGCAGATACATACAAAGTATGAAATCTGTTATGCTTCTTGGAACAATAGACGAGTCATCATCAGCCTATTGCAGTCCGTTGCTGCACATATACCCCTAATCGCTACGCTGGGCAGGCGGGTCGGTGATCACAGGGCGTAGCTTCTCGCTCCAGTGACGCTGCTGCCCGTCATCGGTCTGTGGTATTTAGCTACACCTACAGTGCGGTGATGATGACAAGGCCGCCCTGGCCATCATCGTAGTCATTTAGAAAAAAAAATAGCTACGCCTTCAATTGAGATGGTTATACCGCCACCAGTCGGTTGCCAGCGCTTCGTTTGTTGTTCGGCAGGATGCACCACGGGCAGGGGAGGTTGACGCAAATAGAAAATTCATAAAATTAGCTTATTTATGTAGACATTTATCCAATGTTCTAACTTAATGTATGCCAAATTCCATAAGTATTTGCTTGAGCGACTTCAGGATCATATGTGATGTTGTCTCATGTATTCCCTTCCATTTGAAATACTTTATTCACTGTACACGAATAATCCGAACCATTCTATTGTAAACACCACATGAATATGTGAGCAAGGGCTTCTTGAACAAAAAGCCTCTTCTTACAGAATATTCATAAGGTAGCAGCCATTTTTCGTAATGAAACACACTGTTAGTGGGATTGACGCCGGATATCATCCATTTGGTACGCCCGCTCGGCAATCAAGATTTAGGTACAATGTGACTCGAGTAGATAGATAGAAAAATACGAATACCTGAGTTGCCATGCGCATACTATTCAGACGATAGTGGCGTGCACCAACAGGTTTAGTTCCCCGTTCCTGCCCAGTGACATTATGTCATGGAATGCCCTTCCAGTTCATGTGTTTCCTTTCTCTGTTTGGGGCTAGATGGCGTTTGTGTGGCCCAGAGTGGCATGTCTTGGGTTATTTATTACTTAATGACCTGCAAACTGCGAAAGGCAGATGATGATTTAAGTATTTACTAAATCATCAAATAGTACAAGCTTCGACTTAGTTTGAGACTACATAGCGGTTAGTGGCCCATTATAGCATGTATTGGAGTTATTTACTATTAATTTTTAATTGCACAATAAAATAGCAACCATAGTAGGTAATACTTGATACAAACATTTTGTAAACACTACTTCAACTCTATGTTTGTGTTTACAAAGCAAACGTTGGATAGCCTGCATTACAATGGGTCTGTTTATCAGGCAATCGTGTTAGTACTAGAGTGTTGCGTACAAATGCTGTACTCGTATTGAACTTGTAGTGGCGTCGATTTGACAGACAAATGGACTGAGTAAACAGTTATTGAACAAAATGAGCGAGCATCATACTCGTATACGATCATATTATCTTAACTAATATTATAAAGCTGAAGAGTTTGTTTGTTTGTTTGAACGCGCTAATCTCAGGAACTACTGGTCCGAATTGAAAAATCCTTTTTGTTGAATAGACCATTTATTGAGGAAGACTTTAGGCTATATCACGCTGCAACTATTAGGAGCGAAGAAATAATGGAAAATGTAAAAAAACGGGGAAAAAATAACTATTCCACGCGGACGAAGTCGCTAGCACAGCTAGTACCTAATATATTGCAGAATATTCTGCCGAGTCAGTTAACTAAAAATAATAAATATCAAAGAAATAACAACTTACACGTTCTGTCTCGCTTAACATTTCTATAAACGTATGTGTATCCTTCACGTAATATCATTGGCCTGGCAATGTAGATTTGCTATTACCATGAAGCCTCAAGCTTAGAGCATATAATAAGCCTCACTCGGATACTAGTACGTTATTACTACTGTAAGTCGGTTCATATATTTAATCCATCAAAGTCGGGCGCAGAGATGCGGGCAGAGTTCACTTAGCTCCCACCCAATGCATGGTTAAGAAATATGTGACCAATATCGCGGGGATGTAAGGGAGCGACCTATCACCTTTTCGCTCCAAGCCATCCTCACCTGCCCGTGGTGCATCCTGCCGAACAACAAACGAGGCTCTGGCAAACCGACTGGTGGCGGTAAAACCATCACGATTGAAGGCGTAGCTAAATACCACAGGCCGTTGACGGGCAGCTGCGTCACCGGAGCAAGAAGCTACGCCCTGCGATCGCCAACCCGCCTGCCCAGCGTGGCGATTATGGGTATATCCTCCCAGAAGTTTGCCCTAGGTGGCGAACAACTGGAGAGGCCTATGTCCAGCAGTGGACTGCAATAGGCTAATGATGATGACCAATATCGCGACCATACATCTTGATACCGTGTTAGTTAGTGGGACATTCTAAATCATTAAATATTACATCGGTAGGTACCTGCAACAGACGGAATACCATCTGTTGCTGGTACATATGGAATTTAATTGATTTTATTTTATAGTAGGTAAGTGAAATGGGATAAATGGTTGATCTATATTTTCCACAAAAGTGATCTCTAAGCTCTCAAATATTACTAATAATAATAATAATATTATTATTATTAGTAATAATTATACTAATAATATAAGTACCAGAAAATCGAGAAGTGCATCGATATCGGGTTCACGGGATTTTACAGGTTAAAACTTAACTGTGAGGTCCGAAAGCTTAAACTCCCTTTGGAATCATCTTCCGGCGAATTTTTCCGAGTGGATATGACTTAGGGGTCATGAAGAATTGAGCCTATAGATTTCTCAAGGGCTGGTAACGCACCTGTGACTCCTCTGCTGTTGCGGTGTCTATAGGCTAAAGTGATCACTTAAGAGATCTACTCAAAACCGGTCCAGGCTTAGGGAGACCCTAGAGCTGTCTTGTTCCTCGCCCATAAATATTAGTTATGGTTTAATTTTTTTGTCTTTAGTAAATTGTTTACAAAACTAATAATTTTTTAATCTTAACTTATAATTTTGATTAGATATTGACAGAAACAGATCTCGCATATTAGCACCTTCAATAAAAATTAAAGCGTTCTTAAAATACAAAACTAATTTATCACATCTACCTTTGTATTTTATTCACTGTCTCCCAGTAATATAACATTCTAAATCAGGCACATTCCGGGTTTCATTATTTCACCTGCCACCTTGTTTGCGAATAAAAAATCGTGCCATTATGTATTCAAAGAGGCTCCTAGAACATTAAATGTGGTTATCTCGTCTTGTGGAATTTGAGGTGCCCCAGTTTCAGTAAAGTTCGAAGAAATTGTAAGGTTTTAAAGGAAAAGTTGAACATATACCTACTGTAGTGAGGATGTATGGGAGCGACCTATAATTGTTTCCTTCCAAATCACCCTCACCTGCCCGTGGTGCTGCCGAATAACAAACAAGGCTCTGGCAACCGACTGATGGCGGTATAACCGTCACGATTGAAGGCGTATAATATACAACAAATCACTATACTATAGCTACTAACATAATGGCATCCCTACACCTGATGGGAAGCGAAAGAGAAGCCAAGCTGCTGTAACAACGGGCAAGTAACTGGTCAGTTACCTGTCAGTTGCCACCGCCATGCTAGCCCGATCCTAGCCCCCACGAGCTCCGGAAACCCTACCACCCACCGGCAGAATTACGACCAGGAGGTCATCTGGCTGCGGTATTCTATAGGGTGGAGGTCCTTCCCCGGAACGGGCCGGGCGGCTCAATTCGAGCGAAGATTCGCTATGCCCTACCTCTTTTGATGACAATCACGACCTATGGAATGTTTTATATTAGATTATGGTTACGACTTAGACCTATCCTCAAATACTTCAGCTTATGCTTCCTTATCACCTTGACAAAATCTGTATAAGCCCTGTATCCAGCATAATATTATTTTCTCCGTCAACCAAAGCGCAAAGCCTGTTCATACACAATTTCATAAAACCGTGCTTCCCACAAACTAGGTATAACACTTTAACTAATGTACTGAACTTGCTAAAAGTCGTTAACATTCGAGATGTTAAATAAGTATGACATTTTCAAACAAAGGAACTGTTTAGACCTTAACACAATCTAGATTTTTCTTTTATGTAGTAAGTAGCACAGTCGCATAGTAGTACGACATAATGGCTTCTTTACGCCTGATGCAAAGCGAAAGAGGAGCCCAAGTGGCTGCGACAATAAATAAATCTATACTTATAATAAATCTGTAGAGAGGTCAATTCTGTACATAAAATATTTTTTCAAAATAACTATCAGGGGGTGATAAGTGATCGATACTGATACCAAAAATGCAATCAGTAAAATTTTTGTCTGTCTGTCTGTATGTTCGTTATAGAAAAAAAAACTACTGAACAGATTTTGACGAAACTTGGTACAATTATTCTTCATACTCCTGGGCAGGTTATAGGATACTTTTCATCACGCTACAATCAATAGGAGCGGAGCAGTGACGGGAAGTGTTGGGAAAACGCGAGAAATTTAAACCTGTATGTTTGAACGCGCATTACGCGAAAACTACTGCATAGAATTGAATGCGGTTTTCACCAATGTATTGCTAGAGGTCTAACTTAAAACTTAGGCACAAGGTATAGATGGGTATTATATGGAAGTCCGTTATTTTTGAAACCCGATATCCACGCGAGCGACGCCGCTGGCACAGCTAGTAAACAATAAAAAGCTCAAGACATGCCACGCTGGGCCACATCGTCATCTAAGCGCAAACTATGCCGAAGCGTGTACTATGGATATTATACAACTGATGAACTTAGATACTTATTTTTGTAATAGATACATTTGTACATTAGAAAACACCCAGACCAATACAAACAGACATGTTCATGAAGCTTCAAGCAGTCGGTTCAAGCAGTCGGTACTCAAATGCTTGAAGCAGTTCATATACGGCCGCTCTTTTCATCATCAGCCTATTGCAGTCCACTGCTAGACAAAGGCCTCTCCAGTTGTTCGCCACGTAGGGCAATCATCTGAAGGATACACCCATAATTGCCATGCTGGGCAGGCGGGTTGGCGATCGCAGGGCGTAGCTTCTTGTTCCTGTGACGCTACTGCCCGTCATCGACCTGTGATATTTAGCTACGCCTTCTATCGTGATGGCTATACCGCCACGAGTCGGTTTGCCAGAGCCTCGTTTGTTGTTCGGCAGGATGCACCACGGGCAGGTGAAGATGGCTTGGAGCAAAAAGGTGATAGGTCACTCTAAGTAACATTAACTTGTGTGACCTCCAAGTCAAGGCCACAGCGATAATACTTAACCTATATCTAATCCAAAAGCCATAATGTGTATTCGCACATAACAGAACTTTTTACGGCGTAGATAAAGCGATAAATCGGTAGGCCACGTTACCGCGTAAACTATAACTTTATCCGTCAATATAACGCTTTTATATTTACGTTCCCCGTTTTATGTGAAAAAATATAATTTCTGTTTGATTGTCAACGTTTCAGTGACTCGTCGTAATGTTGCTTCGATTTTATTTTCTTTTTTAGGGTTCCGTAACTCGAAAGGGAAAACCGAACTTTTATAGAACCACCACGACTTAAGTGACCTACCAAATTCTAGATTTATTTTCATTTCATTTCACTTTGTTATCCGTCCGTTTCCTTTTTTCAGACACGTGTGGAAGTATCAAGCTGATATTTATGTCAAATACTTAGATCTACTAACTGTCCCATAAAGCTGTGTAGAAATCAAACTTTTAAGCTGTGAAGAAATCAAACAAAAGGTGCAGCCGTTTTCCCCGAACATTTTCGACACTCTTAAGGGAATCAAACCTACACTTCCCGTAAACTCAGAATCTTGAAGTTTAATAGGAAGCAACGACTTGTAGCACAGATTAAAAAACATTGCGAAAATCGTAAATCTTAGTTACTTCATTAATAAAAAAAATTAAACTTACTACGAAACCCTTGGTGCGTGAGTCCGACTCGTACTTGGCCAGATTTTTTTATATTCAGAAACAAAGTGCTTAGTGTTGGTCACTAAAATAAAACTAGCTATAACCTAGAAGGTTAACCCAACCTAGACAGTCGGATCTTTTTGGTCTGGAGAAAAGAAAATGCCATTAATAGTGTACGTTGCTGAAATAGTTTCAGCATTCCCACTGAAAGGTTCCGAGTTCGAAGAGGAACTTTAGGTTGATGTAAACTTTCTGGTGCATCTATACATTAAAATTAGTTCTTCCGTTGTTCTAGAAGTTTAAGTCTGAGCTATGCGTGTCCCAAAACACACAGCTTCGAGGCATTCTATAATAAATCCCTCTTTGAAGAAAAAATCTAATTTAAAATTGGCTGAAAAATGGACGAGATACAGTCGTTAAAAGCAATCTGTTCTTCGTACACGAAACAGAATTTTGAAACTAAGGAAAGGTCCATGACGCGTTAATAATGTGACGTCATATTACTTATCGGATTATTCTGACTATGTAGCTTTTAAGCTTTTAATGTGAGCTAAAAAGATCACATTGCAGGAAAGATATTTTAAAATTTCTTAAAATTTTGTCTATGTATGCAATAGAAGATTTCCTTAAGCCTTCGGGAACTTTTAGGTTCTATACTTAAGCCTTTAGCTTCCGTATCGGGGTGTTTAGGTATATGTTTAGGTATATTCTATGTGAGCTACGTCCTTCAGTTTATTTATTTAATAGTGTTATGATTTTCCCTAATATTTTATATTGGTTACTAACACTATGTTCAAAAGAGCAACTACACGAGTTTCTTGGCGGTGTCTTCTCGGTAGAATGTTGCTTTCCGAACCGGTGTGGTAGCTTCAACGACTTGTAAGTTTTTTTAAACCTACTCAAATAAAGATTATTTTGACTTTGACTTTATATTTGTTACTAGCTTTCGCCGCACGCTCTTCGCGCGTGCGTGCTCAAGCTAGGTCTGCGACGCTGGACGCTCCGGGCTTCGCCCTACGCGGAGCTCGGCCTGCGGCCTCGCGATACGCAGCTCGGCCTGCGGCCTCGCGAAATTACTTTTCTGGGTTGTACCGTTCCGCGTGGGCGGGTGTTGGGCTTTTTTTGCGGCTCGTTGATTAGGTTTTGTGTGGGGGCTCCTTGGGGCGCCAGCCGCTCCGGGCTTCGCCCTCCGCGGCGTTGTTTTGGCGGCTTGGGTTGGCTCGCTCGGCCTGCGGCCTCGCAAACAATTTGTTTTTTTAATGAATGAATAATTCTTGGGGCACTGCTCCGGGCTTCGCCCTACGCAGGGCTCGACCTTCGGTCTCGCATATTTTAGTAGCGTAATAAGAAGGTGGGCTCGCTCGGCCTTTGGCCTCGGAAACTGTTTTTTTTTTTCATTATTGATTGAATAATCCTTGGGGCACTGCTCCGGGCTTCGCCCTGCGTAGGGCTCGACCTTCGGTCTCGCTTATTTTAGTAGTGTAACAAAAAGAGGGTGGGGTCGCTCGGCCTTCGGCCTCGCATAGTTATTTTTTTCATTAGTAGGTAAATACTCCTTGGCGCACTGCTCCGGGCTTCGCCCTACGCAGGGCTCGACCTTCGGTCTCGCTTGTTACAGTAGCGTAACTATAAGAGCTTGGGCTCGCTCGGCCTGCGGCCTCGCATAGTTTTTTTTTTTCATAAGTAGGTGAATATTCCTTGGGGCACTGCTACGGGCTTCGCCCTACGCAGGGCTCGACCTTCGGTCTCGCGTATTATGGTAGCGTAACTAAAAGAGGATGGGCTCGCTCGGCCTGCGGCCTCGCATAGTTTTTTTTTTCATAAGTAGGTGATTATTTCTTGGGGCACTGCTACGGGCTTCACCCTACGCAGGCTCGACCTTCGGTCTCGCGTATTATGGTAGCATAACTAAAAGAGGATGGGTTCGCTCGGCCTACGGCCTCGCATAGTTTTTTTTTTCATAAGTAGGTGATTATTCCTTGGGGCACTGCTACGGGCTTCGCCCTACGCAGGGCTCGACCTTCGGTCTCGCGTATTATGGTAGCGTAACTAAAAGAGGATGGGCTCGCTCGGCCTACGGCCTCGCATAGTTTTTTTTTCATAAGTAGGTGATTATTCCTTGGGGTACTGCTACGGGCTTCGCCCTACGCAGGACTCGACCTTCGGTCTCGCGTATTATGGTAGCGTAACTAAAAGAGGATGGGCTCGCTCGGCCTACGGCCTCGCATAGTTTTTTTTTTCATAAGTAGGTGATTATTCCTTGGGGCACTGCTACGGGCTTCGCCCTACGCAGGGCTCGACCTTCGGTCTCGCGTATTATGGTAGCATAACTAAAAGAGGATGGGCTCGCTCGGCCTACGGCTTCGCATAGTTTTTTTTTTTCATAAGTAGGTGATTATTCCTTGGGGCACTGCTACGGGCTTCGCCCTACGCAGGACTCGACCTTCGGTCTCGCGTATTATGGTAGCGTAACTAAAAGAAGATGGGCTCGCTCGGCCTACGGCCTCGCATAGTTTTTTTTTTTCATAAGTAGGTGATTATTCCTTGGGGCACTGCTACGGGCTTCGCCCTACGCAGGACTCGACCTTCGGTCTCGCGTATTATGGTAGCGTAACTAAAAGAAGATGGGCTCGCTCGGCCTGCGGCCTCGCATAGTTTTTTTTTCATTAGTGGGTGCATACTCCTTGGGGCACTGCTCCGGGCTTCGCCCTGTGCAGGGCTCGACCTTCGGTCTCGCATGTCATAGTAGATACCATAAGAATGTTCGTCGCGTTAAGTAATGTAAGTATGTTCGTCACATCAAGTATCGTAAGTATGTTCGTCACACCAAGTATGGTAAGTATGTTCGTCACATCAAGTATCGTAAGTATGTTCGCCACACCAAGTAACGTAAGTATGTTCGTCACTTGTATGGGAAATCGTGATTTTTGAGTTGGCTTTTTTTTTATTCCTGCTGAATTTATAAGGTCATTTGCGGCCTTAATGGAGTCTGTGGACCATTTTTGACAGGACCTCATACTTGGTTTTTAAAATATCGCAAATTTACGTTTCGGGGTAAATCTCAGAAATTACCCTAAAAATGGGGTAAATGTTTATACCATTTTATAGGTTATTAGGAGACCTACAAAAGAGCCCCCGGGCTTTCTTTTCTCAGACGCACCCTTCTGCCCTTAAAATCACTTTGAATTTTTCGAAAACCTAACTTTTTTACAAAATGGCCGCCTGCCCATACGCCATTTTGTTTTTCCAACTTTTGGCACCCAGTAGTCAGTTACAACTATATTACACATCTAATGGCATTCACACTTTTTTTTTCGCGTCATACAAAGTGGGCGACCAGGGCCCCTCGAAGGGACCCCTTTGAAAAAAGTTTGAGCCACCGTCCATCCCAGTGTTGCCAGGTCACGAAGATAAAAATAGTCAAATGTCATTTTAATGGGCCCCATCTCTATGCTCCTGGGAATAATTTTTGCGAAATGTCATTATTTCTATTTTCGACTATTTCGGGGCATTTCTCAAAAACTACCAAAAATGTCGGAATTATTTTTTTACCTGGCAATACTCCATCACTATACACACATTGGCCTAGTACATTGCACGCCGGTCAAATGTTGCCATCTACCCCAAAATTAATTTTTTAACTTTCGAAAACGTGATTTTTTCACAAAATGGCCGCCAGCGCAGCCGCCATCTTGAAAGTCTGTCATTTCATATTTTTCCCATATATTACACTATATATGACGTCGATTGGCATTTTTACTTTTCTCCTGCCAAGCATCTTGGCGCCCAGACAACTCGGCAAAAAAGGCATTGCCAAAAAATTTGTTTTCCCCGCTGTGCCGAGTGTTGCCAGGCCACCATAATAAAAATGGTCAAATGTCATTCTAATGGACCAAGCCTGTAAGTACATGGCAACTTTTCATTTAAAATGTTGGTCCTTCTACTTTCGACTTTTTTGGGTCATATCTCAAAAACTATCAAAAAAGTCGAAAATACTTTTATACCTGGCAACACACAATAGCCCAACAAATAACCGACCAGTACATTGCAATTCTGTAAAATGTTGCCATCACACTAAAAATCCATTTTGAAATTTTCGAAAATCAAAATTTTTCACAAAATGGCCGCCAGTGTCGACGCCATCTTGAAAATCGAAAAAATCGGAATTTTTCCATATACCTGACCATATATGGCAACATTTGGCATTTTTACTTTTTTTCTGCCATTTGCCGGAATGCTCAAACTACAAGCCGAAAAAGGGTCTGCCAAAAAATGATTTTGTCCGCCAAAGCCAGTGTTGCCAGAATATTTCTTCAAAATTAACCTGAGGCCAATACCAGCCGGGGTTGCCATAAATCTGCATATTCGGAATTCGGATTCAAATCAAAATTTTTCCACTCATATTTAGGGCCCTGTGCCAAAAACTACCATGAATTTGGTAGAAATTAAAAAACCTACCAATAGACCGATAAATACCCTACCACCCCTCTTTACTAACCAAATCGGTTCAGTGTTGCCATCATTGAGAAAAATCAGTTTGAAAATGGAAAAAAAAATCTCGGAACAAAATGGCCGCCAGCGGCGCCACCATATTGTTTTTCTATAATCTATGGTCACCGGTTGACAGTTGACTATACTTGTGGCGATATTCTAAAGAAAATTTGACGTTATCTCTGCGCATCGCGACAGTGCGACCACGCAAACATGGGTCCAAAACCAATTTTTAATCCAAGATGGCGGCGCGGACATGTTGTTTTTTTAATTTTTTTCAACTTTAACGTTTCTTTTTTCCATAGACAATTCCAACACGCTATGCGCCGCTTGGGCATTCTATACATTTTTTTAAACTTTTTTTTCGAAAAACGGCCGCCATCTTGGATTTTTGGAAAAAAAAATAAAAAAAGCTGGATTGATTAAAAAAATACACAACCCCCCCATACAAGGGTTGGGCGAATTCAACCCCCTTCTACCCGAAAAAAAGCCCTGATCAGTCAGTCAGTGAGTGAGTGGTAATTGGACGTAGTTATGCTACAACGTTCCAATCCACAAGGTGGCCAAAATCGAGTTTTCATGCTCAAGCTACGTATTTAGGACCGTTCTATCTACTGGTGAAGACACTGACACTCTAACCATAGTAATTACCGAAATAATTAAGCCGTCCAAACGATAAAACGTTCCAAAAGACCTAATCATATTCTTAAAAAGTGTCAATTCATTTGGATCGTATTTTTTAATTCGTTTTGGAAAAACAAAATGATCCAGAGAACTTGAAACGTTTAATAAAAATATATATTATGAAAATATCTATTTCTATAAAACGTTCCAAGTACTTGCTAATGTTGAAAAGAAATTATAATGATAAAAATAAACGATCCAAAACGTATTATACACTAGTAGGATCATACATTTATCTAATCATGAAACGATCGATCACTTAACAATAACATTATTAATGTTCAAAAAGTGTTGTGTTGTCAATGTTATATTATGCTCATAGTGCTCTCAGGAAAAATTTACACTATCTTTGATTCAGTATTAGCTGAAATATAGCTATAAGTTTATATTTTGCTATTTATAAATAAATAAATATTAACTAAACCCATTTTTGAATACAATACTTAAAAATATACAATGTCTTCTGATGTCTGGAACGTTATCACTAAAATAATATGATCCAAAAAAGAAACTCGTCGCTATATACGGTCAAAAGGAAGAATTTGGTACTGAGGCGCCCCGGCCTACAGATGAGAACAATATTCCATATGAGTCCCTGACTCTTGTTCGGCTTAAAATTGAGCAGATTCTCGTTCCCCCATGATAGGACCGAGTCCAGAGTGGTCTCAATTTCACCCACAATGTTATTCCGGCTTTCTGTGATATTATCCCGAGAGGCTTGTACATTACCCATGTATAAAGCGCCCCTGTGCTATCATCTGCATAATAATGTATGCTGCGAATATGCAACATGTCATTTATATGCAGAAGAAATAAGGTAGGGGACAGTAGACAGCCTTGTGGCACACCAGCATTCACGGGGTTTGCCTCAGAGCAGGAACCGTCGACAACGACACTGATGCTCCGCTCCGCAAGAAAACTGGCAAGCCAACTACACAACCTCTCAGGAAGCCCATATGAAGAAAGTTTCGCTTAAAGCTCATGTGCCAAACACGATCAAACGCCTTTGCTATATCTAACCTAACAGCCAAAGCCTAACCCTTGCTCTCAACCGCCTCCGCCCAGCGGTGTGTGAGGTATACGAGTAGGTCACCAGCCGATCGACCCTGACGAAAACCGTATTGGCGATCAGAGATCAGCTGGTGTTCCTCCAAGTATCCAAGGAGTTGGCGATTTATTATTGTCTCCATTAATTTAGAGAGCAATGAGGTAATGGCAATTGGTCTGTTGTGGGAAGGGTCCGATTGGTCTCCCTTTTTGGGAATCGGATGGACAAGCGCAGACTTCCAGGATTTAGGGACAATACCATTAGAATAGGAAAGCCGAAAAAGGTTAAAGGTGCTAACTCAGGGGCACAGATTTTAAGTACTATTGGTGGGATGCCGTCAAGTCCACTCAACTTATTGATGCCAAGGGAGAAAAGCAGTCTACGAACATTGTCCTGCAGAAAACGAATGTTGATGGATGGTAGGGGGTAATTCTCCCCGGTTATCAAGAATTCAGTTAGATGCAAATAGAAAGCCCAAGAGGTCTGCTTTCTCCTTTGCGGTATGGGCAAGCGTGTCATCAGTAGTACAAAGTGGTGGAAAAGACGACTTGCAGAAATTTCCCAACACTGCCTTGGCTCTTGCCAAGACAGTATTGGGAAATTTCTGCAAGTCTCTTGTCTAGACTTCCTTTTGGGACTAGAGCTTTTTGGAGAAAAAAGGAAGTCTAGTGAGTCTCCCACCAATTCTCCGGATATAGCTGGAATTTGCAGCAGCTATCATCCTTTAAAAGGAGAGGTTTCGATTATTAATAGATCTAATCTTATACAGCTGTTGCCTAAAGGAAAACCTATTGCTTCAGCTAAATTGGCTAATTTACGATCTTTTTATAAATCCATTCACATTTAAATAATAAATAATGTTGTTTTACTGTCTAATATTTATTTTAGATAAAATATATATAAATTACTTAAATATAGTAATTTTCACATTTTGGAACGTTTTCACAAATTAATTTAAAAGCCACCTTCATATAAAATGCCTTTTTGTAATAACGTTCCAAGTACAATTTTTCTTAAATTTGTATGAGTAATATTATTTTTTGCAATGAAAGGTATATGAAAAAATAATATTTAATTATTTAGTATAGATGATACACATTACTCGGTTCTACGCGCTACCATAAAAAAGCGTACCACAAAAACACAAAAACGCAATTTTCTCAGTTCGATCTGCGTGTGGATTGGAACGTTGTAGCATAACTACGTCCAATTTAGCTTTATATATTATAGATACTTTCCTTATTCCCATAACACAAGTGCTCAAGTGACTTACTGTGGAATCGGAGCAACGTATGTGATGTTATCTGATATCTATTTTTTTCTGTAGTAAACAACTGCAAGTGTGTGTAATAATATATATCAGACAACATCAGACAACATCACATACATTGCTCCGATCCCAAAGTAAGTAGCTTAAGCACTTGTGTTATGGGTATCAGAACAACGAAGGTACCACAAATAAATACTTAAATACAAATAATAACCACCCAGACACGTAACAAACACAAATGTTCATCACACGAATGTTTGTCCCGGGTGGGAATCGAACCCACGACTCTCGGTTCAGAAGGCAGGGGTCACTACCAATTGAGCCACCGAGCCTGTCATTTGTAATACATTAGGTTTTAATATATGCACGCCACGTAGTACCTAGTTCCATCCCATCCTACCTACATCTCGAGGTTACTCGCTCGTGAAACCGATTGCGCTTACATCTAGGTCAATCAAATTGAGTCTAGCCGACTGAACATCGTATCGTTATTGGGTTTTATTGCATAATCCAAGTTTATTGCATTTAAATCTGGATATTCGAAATAGATTTCATATGTTCAGTTCGTATGAGATGCATAAGCTGTTGGTTTTGCCCGTGATCTTCTATGATGTCGAAGATTGTACCATTAAATCATGATTGTAAGGGACCGACCCATCATCTTTTCGCTTCAATTAACCCTCACTTGCCAGTGCATCCTAATAGCAAACGAAGCTTTGACGACCGACTGGTGTAACCATCACAATAGAAGGCGTAGATAAATATCACAGACCGATGACGGGCAGCAGCGTCACCGGAGCAAGAAGCTACGCCCTGCGATCGCCAACCCGCATGCCCAGCGTGGCGATTTTTTTTTTTTTATAGTAGCTCGACATAATGGCTTCCCTACGCCTGATGGAAAGCTAAAGAGAAGCCCAAGTCGCTGTGGCACTGTGTGCACAACTGGCAAGTAGCTGGTTAGTTACCTGTCAGTTGCCACTGCCATGCCGGCCCAATCCTAACCCCCCACGAGCTCCGGAGACCCTACTCACCAGCAGAAACACGACCCGGAGGTCATTTGGCTGCGGTATTCTATAGGGTGGAGGTCCTTCCCCGGACGGGCAGCTCAATACGAGCGAAGATTCGCTATGCCCTACCTCTCTTATGGGTATATCCTCCAGATGTTTACCCTATGTGGCGAACAACAAGCCTATGTCCAGCAGTGGACTACAATAGGATGATGGCTTGTTTAGGTATATGAATTTTCCTTAATTATTTCAAAAGTTAATAGCCGATAAAGGTTCAATACAAACTGGTCAAAATTGAATCGGATCCCTTATATTACTCGTATGCTAAAGTTTCATGTAAATACATTTACTAAGTTAGATTGAAAACGATACACGCCAATCAGTTTGTAGCTAAATAATTCAGTTTATCGGCAGTCCCGTAATCAAGTGAACTACAAATTTGTATGCCATCATATGTATATGTAGGTATTGTAGGTATATGTCAATGAATTAGGGTCATGAATGATTTTCTTTGCCATATACCAGACAACATCACATACATTGCTCAACTTAGATCCAATGTAAGTAGCTTGAGTAAGGGCTATATCTGATACCCATAACGCACTTGTGATCAGATGTAGGTAGATATTAACATGATACCACAAAAATTAATAACCAAACTAAGCAGTTAAAGCACTTGTATTATTGGTATCAGAACAACGAAGGTACCACACATATATACAGTGGGTGGCCAAATTATTAGGGACAGTGCGATTATTTCAATTTTTTTAGAATAAACGGATTTTTAAAATTAAATTACCCTTTTTTATTGGGGTTATTTTGTTTAATATTGCTACTGATATAATGGTTATTATCTTTGTGTAGTGGCAGCACAGGTTAATTACGTAATTTATTAGTTGTGTGGCATTTCTTGTGGAGTAGTCATTGTTTTGTGTGTCGGATTATCTTGCTTAAATTTTCATTAGTTTCAAATGAATTTTGTATCTTAAATAATCAAAAGGTAAGTGATAGACGTATAAAAAATATTTTTGCCATGTTTTAACTCATAATTTATACATTATTCACACTACAATACGATATATCAAGATTTTCTAAATATTTAGAATATGTAAGGCTTCAGACATTTCTCCAAGAAAATGAAGAGAGATACAAACCCTGATACTGCACTCTGCACATTCACAAAGAGAGATAGCATCTATTCCAGGCATTTCAAAGTCTGTAGTCAATCGAGTAAAAATAAAAATTGACCGTGAACATCCTCTTGAGGCAGATCGCCCTGGCAAATGTGGCAGAAAAAAGATCACCACACTTCGTACCTATCGAAAATTCAGGGACATTTGCCTTATGAATCGTAAAACGAGTGTTGCCGATTTGATTACACTAATTAATGAGGACGGTATTAGGATTTCCGAAAGAACAATGCGGAGATGCCTCGACGAACAGAAGCTGATGAACCGGCGGCCAGTCAAAAAGCAACGGCTAACCCACCGTATGAAGAAATACGACTTGAATGGGCTCGGCGACATCCAAATATGACTGTTTAAGATTGGAGTCGAGTTAATATAACTTATTTTAGTAGTTTAATTGAACAATAACCTTTATAGGTTATTAATTTTATTGATTCACAAGTGTGCTTTTTTGATGAATCGACGTTCCAGATTTTGGTCGACAAAGTTCGTTTGTTAGACGTCGTCCTGGTAAAAATAAAATATCCAGACTGCTAGTGGAAAGGGTTAAACACTCAGTAAGCATTATGCTATGGTCTGTAATATCAGCCAAAGGCATGGAGCGGCTGTATATTGTAGAAGGGACGATGAAACAGGACCAGTGCAAGACAGTACTATAAACCCGGTTACTGCCGCAGATCAATGAATGGTTCCCTGATGATGAAAACTATATTTTCATGCATGACTGCACCATATCATAAAGCAAGAACTGTTTATGTGTTTTTGTCTGATAAAAATATTTACGATTTTGCCTAAAATGGGAATTCGCCAGACATGAACCCTATAGAAAACCTTTGGGAACTCACGAAACGGGCAATTACAAAAAAAAGTGATAACCATCAAGCAACCACTCATTGATGCGTTCATAAAATAGTGGCACCTATCACCAAACATCAGTAAAATGTATTGAGATTATGCCTCTCCGCATAAAAGCTCTTTTTGTAGAAAATGCTGACATCGCAAAATATTGAACTTTAGTTTTCTCTCTTTTCTATCGCTCATAAAATAAATAATTCAAAATGATTTGTAATATTTTTTGTTGTTAATAGAACCCTAATAGAATACAGATATAAATAAAAATTATTTAAGAGAGCTACAACTAATCATTTGTTACAGAATTCAATGAAAGTGGTAAATTTTAAATTTTTGCACTGGCCATATTGGCCACCCATGGTAGTTATCTAAATACAAATATGAACACCCAGACACGGAACAAACACAAATATTCATCACACTAATGTTTGTCCCGGTGAGGATCGAAGCCACGACCCTTGGTTAAGAGGGCAGGAGTCACTACCAAATGAGCCACTGAGTCCGTCAAATATTCACTCAGACATAAAACAAACACAATTGTTTATCCTGCAACGTACTTTTGATTTCTACAACTTAGCAATGTACCTAGAAATATGTGTACAAAAACCTAATTAATAACTAAAAACCGCTAAGGTTATAACTAATGTTTGAAACTTATTCATTCCATAAGTTTATGGGAAAATACTTTGTATGTAGGATAAGTTTCGATGGGAAATCCCATAGGTGACATGGCCTTTTATAACTTTTCAAATTCAAACTGAATGATACCAAACCAACAGAATAAATTCGCTTGGATCGCGACTAAGAAATGAACTCGTGAATTCACTGAGCGGTTTTTAGCCGCGCTCATGACGTAATTTGACTTTTATATTATGGTGATGATGATATTGATGGCGCTTATTATTAACATAGAATTCAAATATTACTAGACTACTACACTAGATAGATAAATAAACTTTATTGCTCACCAAACATTTGACTTATAACTAAACACAAAGATATATTATATTGAAGTACAAGTTAGGCGGTCTTATCACTTTAAGCGATCTCTTTCAGACAACCTAAAGGATGTCTAATCAAAAGAACAGGTAAGGTACACTACTACAATAAATAACATTTTGATTTCATTATTTTTTCGGAGTGTGAGCGAACGCTTAGCAGACGGCAAAACGCGGAAACTCGCGATTTTATCACTAAAAGTCGCCAGTGTTACTGGCCTCTAAACGCGCATTGAATTCCCCGCAAACATTACGGTTAAAACTTTCAGCGACTCCAAAACTTTTGTGGGTAGAATATCAAATCTCGAAAACCTCAATAGTGGGCCATGCGTTCAATAATTCATGTTGAATTAGGATGGATTCAATACTAAAATGTAACAAAGAATCGGGTTCTATCGCCCACGCACCGAAACTAGGACAGAAATGTAATTTGTTGTCAGTGTGAATTTTGGACGGAAGTGTACTTTTAGCTAAGTGTATTATGTTTTTTTTATAGTAGCTCGACATAATGGCTTCTCTACGCCTGATGGAAAGTAAAAAAGAAGCAACAACGAGTAATTAACTGGTTAGTTACTTGTCAGTTGTCATCGCTATGCCGGACCAACCTTAAACCCCGGCTGCCGATGAAACAATCACCCTACAAGCTCCTGGGACCCTACTCACCGACAGACACACAACCTGGAGGTCATTTAGCTGTGGTATTGTATAGGGTGCAGGTTCTTCCCCGGACGGGCGGCTCAGTTCGAGCTAAGATTGACTATGCCCTACCTCTCTCAACCGTTAGCCGTTTGGTGGTGTGGTTATAGATATGCGAGAAGCAGTGATTTAAAGGCAATGACATTAATCTATCGGCATGTATCAGACAATTTGCGCAGGACGGCTGGCAAGTGCTGGATGCGAGCGGCCCAAAATCGATCAAGGTGACGAACATTAGGAGGGGCCTATGTCCAGCAGTGGACTGGTACGGGCTGATGATGATGTATTAGCCTTTTCGCTCCAAGCCGCCCTCACTTGCCCGTGGTGCATCCTGCCGAACAAACGAAGGGTTGTAAGTCTAAAGGGTCTAAGTGCCAAAAAATCCAAATTCAATATTTTTACAAATATTGGATCTTAGTGCCAAGCCTAATAATATTCAAACGGATCCAAGAGCCTGTACCTCATATTTTTTTACCCACACACAAACAAAGATGCGACAAGGTCTAAGTACCAACGGTCATTTCGTTCAAAACGATCTGTGTCTGTACGAGCGGGGTGAGTTTGCGGGTGTTTTGGCATTATTGTTTATATGGAACTGTGGTGTGATGAGGGCGACAGGCACAATGGGTTAGTTCTATTTTGCTTGTCGACATAACTTTTGGACCTCACGACCGCTTACCATCAGGTGGAGTGAGGTCATCCTGTAAGCTCTTCTTATATATAAATTAAAAAAAGATTTTGCTCAAATTGAAAAAGAAAGAATGTAGTTAAATGTTTTGAACCAAAGGATGTTAAAAAAAATTATACGAGAATCATGTCACAAAAATCTATTTGAAGTAGTGAATAGGGACCTAGATGATTAAAGACTTCAATAAGGCTTCAACGGATTTCTTGAACACTATGATGAAATGCAATGAAGAAATAAATAGAAAGATAAAGAAAAGTTACCTCATGTAGATTTAATGAAATTTTACAATGATTATACCTCTATATCACAATACCTTGGAATAGCGTTAACATTTTTATGAAAGGCAAGTCTCAAAATGAACTTTTATAAACTACACATTGCCGGCGTAAAGGTGGAAATAATATTTCCAGAGAAAAATTTTAAGATTTGAAGGATATGCTATATACCATACCATATTATACCGACCGAAAACAAAGCATTCTACGAACAACTGCTTGATCAAACCGATGCGTAGGAGCTTTTTTCATATATTTTATAAAGGCACATAGTCCATTTTCAATGTTGCTTCCTAAGTAACTTAGGACATTCTAATTAAATAAATGTTTTTATTGTATTATTTCTTTGGATTATTTTTCTTTTAAGATTTTTATAACTTCTGATAGTTATAAGATACGTGTTTAACTGATTAAACTAAAAATAAATAAATATGTCATTAAATCGTCTGTTTTAAAAGGTTTTTTTGTTATATCTCTAAATGTTAAAATTGGCACTTAGACCCTTTAGACTTACAACCCTTCAAACGAGGTTATAACAACCGTCGATAACCATCACGATTAAAGGCGTAGCTAAATACCACAGGCCGATGACGGGCATTAGCTATGCCCTGCGATCGCCAACTTGCCTGCGCAGAATCGTTAGATAAAAACCATTTATAATAGTACATTAGAGGTAACTGCCAATATTTCTTGTGGTCACCAGCCTTTCACATCCAGTCTGATTTACCCACTCTTACCCTGATTGACCCTAAGTCATCTGTTCACCGAACCGGAGGACGCCCCACACTACGCCTAATTGACTTTCATTGAAAGCTAAATTCCTCTTAGGCTAATTTATCACATTCGGAATTGATGTGGGTCGTTCCTAAACTAAGTATCCTGAATAAATCTAGCTGTACGATTAAAACTTACTAATCCATCTCTAGTTTTAGTTGTGACTAATTCTGCTTAAGCAGATTTGATTACATTTAACATTGGCTGTATGATGTGTGGCTTATTAATAGAAGAAGATATGGAATTCTGATTCCTATCATTATTATCATCAGCTATAGAATTCCACTGCTGGTTAAAGGCTTCTCCAATTGTTTGCCACTTTGAGCAAGCAAGAGAGGTAGGGCATAGCGAATCTTCGCTCGAATTGAGCCGCCCGTCCGGGGACTCGGGCGTCCTCCACCCTATAGAATGCCGCAGCCAAATGACCTCTGGGTCGTGTTTCTGCCGGTGAGTTTCCGGAGCTCATGGGAGGGTTAGGGTTGGGCCGGCATGGCGGTGGCAACTGACCAGTTACTTGCCAGTTGTCACAGCGACTTGGGCTTCTCTTTCGCTTTCCATCAGGCGTAGGGAAGCCATTATGTAGAGCCACTATATAAAAAAAAAATCACTTGGGGGCTATATCCATAATCGCCACCCTGGTGACGCTCTGCTACCCGTCATCGGCCTGTGGTATTTAGCTACGTCTTCAACCGTGATAGTTATAGTACCTACCACCAGTCGGTTGCTAGAGTCTCATCTGTGATTCAGCAGGATGCACCACGGGTAGGTGGCTTGGAGCGATGATAGGTCGTGCCCTTACATGCTATAACACAATCATCATCATCATCATCAGCCTTTACTATCGGTCCCACTGCAGGGCATAGGCCTCCTCTCTTGATTGCCATTCACCACGGTCCTGCGCTACTCTTGCCTAAGTTTTCCCTGCCACTTTACCTATATCGTCCGACCATCTGGAGGGCGGACGTCCGCGACTTCGCTTACCCTGCCTTGGTCACCACTGTGTAATGGATGTGCTTCACCTTCCATCCTTCCCTCAACACAATACCACTATTCAATTCTACTACATTAACTATCGGTAGATCTCCATAACACTTTCCCTATAATCGTAACCCGAACCCAGTCGGACAGATTAAGACGTACAGTTTGACGAGCGATTCCCTCAGGATCTACCAGGCGTTCCCTAATGTTCCCGTCAATCGCACATTCCCGCAGGATGTCACGTAATTGCCTTGATATAACTTCACGTGAAACGTATTAGGTATGTTCCCGTAACGATTTTGAGGGTATAGTTAAATTGTGTCAAAGGTATCTGTGAGGATTGAATTGGAAATGTTATTCTTGTTAATATGTTTGAGATTATAATTAATATTGCTGAGTATATTGTCTCGCTATACATATATCTCGATTGATGAGATGGAATGGTCCTATTCCCAATCCGGAAACAACATGATCTTAATCTTAATCTTAACTAATATTATAAAGCTGAAGAGTTTGTTTGTTTGTATTATTACACAATCTTTATATTATTTCAAAGTTCGTATTTGAATAAAAATATTAGATTATAGACCCTGAAATATAACCTTAATCATAATGTTTGTGTTTTGTGCATTAAGCAAATTTGATTAACGGAACACCCAAAAAGAGGTCGCAATTCCCACGATTAGTAGGTACATCCTATTACGAGGACAACTTCCCGAATAAGTAATTCGACTAACTCCGTACAAATTGTCACAATTTATTCGGAGTTGGTTAAATAAGTAATTCAAAAAGTTGTCCCGGCCGCGATCGCTTTCAGTATACCGAAACCAATTAAATTTTAGGCTCAATGCCATTTCGTAATTATTTCCCGATTCACACCTCTTTCACGTCCCGAATTCCGAAGGCAACCGCGAGTTTGCGACCCAAATTTCACGTCAATCATATGTTCCCGAGGGTTCAACTTGTAATTGCTTAAATTAGGTTCGTGTGAGGCGCCTTACTCCGTGCCGGGGTTCAGGCTGCGTTTACACGTAACGGTTTACTGGTGAATGTTCTACTTTGGTATTTGGATCGTCATGGAAACCACTAAACCAGACATCATCAGCCTGCAAACTTCCACTGCTGGGCATAGGCCTCTCCCAATGATCCCAATAGTTGACAGGCTCGGTGGCTCATTTGGTAGTGACCTCTGCCCTCTGAGCCAAGGGTCGTGGGTTCGATTCCCGCACAGTGCAAATATTTGTGTTCATGAACATGTCTGTTTGTATTGGTCTGGGTTTTTTCTATGTATAATAATTATTTATTTACAAAATATATATATATCTAAGTAAGTTTATCAGTTGTCTAGTGTCCATAGTACAAGCTTCGGTTTAGTATGGGGCTAAGTGGCGCTGTGTGGCCCAGCGTGGCATGTCTTGGGTTATTTATTATTATTATTAAAAATAGTCGTTTGGGGGGATTTGCCATAGTCACCACGTTTGGCAGGTGGGTTCGTGTCGGTAGTAGGTTTTATTTGAACTTACATAAATGCTGCTGCCCGTTCCCATTCTCGTAATCATCTACTATGACACCCACGAATGTACGGATGCGATAAAGTGGTCTTATTATAAGTCCGAAAAACACACGCAGTACACCATCATCATCATATCGTCCGCTATAGGTCATAGGTCCATCTAGTGCGAACCTTCGTCTCTTATCAATTAAATTTCACGTTTTGTTCGTATATGAAAAATTCGCCTGTGACTTTCGCTTCGCAATCAAAATCAACGCTCAGTTTACATCAAACAAAGAGGGTTTTACTATCACGTACACACGCTGACAAAGCTTTTTTACTTTGATATTATGTATGTATACTTTGAATGCACGTTCCAGTTAGAAACTTTATTAAGCCTAAAAGCCTAACAGACCTAAAAGAGATAAAGCTTCCCGAATATACTTGGGCTACGATAAAATTTCTTAACATTTAAATCCTTAATTGCATCTCGGTATTTATAAATCGATGCTTAGAAGGTATCTTAGTTTATCATGCTGACATTTGTTGTATACCATCTCCAAGCAAACCTCACCTGCCCGTGATGCATCCTGCAGAACAACAAACGAGGCGCTGGCAACCGACTGGTGGCGGTATAACCATCACAATTGAAAGCGTAGCTAAATGCCACAGGCCGATGACGGCCAGCAGCGTCACCGGAGCAAGAAGCTACGCGCTGCGATCGCCAACCAGCCTGCCAAGCGTGGCGATTATGGGTATATCCTCCAGATATTTACCCTAAGTGGTGAACAACTGGAGAGGCCTGTGTCCAGCAGTGGACCGCAATAGGCTGATGATGATAATGATCTGGGGCAGAGAGCGACCACAGTACGTCGCCATTCCGCGCGGTCTTAAGCTTCGCGTTTCACTTCGGTCCAGGTCATTCCTATCTCCTTCGCTTCTGCAGTGATCGTCCGCCACCAGGACTGCTTAGGGTGGCCGCGCTTCCGTTTTCCTTGGGGATTCCAATCTAGGGCCCCCTCGGAGCCTGTAACTAATCTTAGTAGATATAATAGAATTAGATGAGTAAGTATTGTTTCTACCTGAATACTAAATAACTTTACAAACAGTCGTATTTAATTGAACATCAATTTATGTTTGCTTTTTATCGAACTCCTTAAAAGTGGCCTTTACTAATATCAAGTTATACAAACTTGCTTTTATGTGAACTCGACGTAACATCAGGATTAGGTAAAACGATTCACCATGTAGTGGGGTACTTGCCTTCCAAATCAATTGAGACCGTTTAACAGCTGTCAAAGTAAGCTCGGACGATTTGATTAACTATTCCATCGGTGGGATCAAACTTTAAAGCAGGTTTAAACCTATTGATCTTCTAATTAGATGCATGTTCTATCTATTTTCAATGATATTATAAACATTTTTTTGTATAATTTATACATAAACAACTGACTAAGTTCTGACTGAATAAATGTGTAGAGAAATGGATCGATAACATTAGAGGCTTTAAGAGAGGCATGGCATAGCGAATCATCGCTCGAATTTAGCCGCCCGTTTGGGGCAGGACCTCCACCCTATAGAATACCGTAGTCAAATGGCCTCCGGGTCGTGTTTCTACCGGAGCTCGTGGGGGTTGGGCCTCCATCATGTCTGTGGCAACTGATAGGTAACTTACCAGTTACTTGCCCGTTGTCACAGCAAGAGAAGCCCAAGTGCTTCTCTTTCGCTTTCCATCAGGCGCAGGAAAGCAATTATGTCTAGCTACTATAAAAAAATACTCGTTTGCGCGTTACACGCGTGCGAATCCTGGTATAAAGACATTCCCAACGAAAAGAAATCGCCTTATCGCCCTAGTTATAGTACATTCGAGCTCCTCAGTGAGAACATTTATGAGCGATTGATGATGACTGTTAAGCGCGATAATCTACAGATTGGATAATCAAAATAGACGTGGAACTCACGAATGAACGAATTAGCGATCGGATTGCTTGACGAGTATGCAAATGGGCGATCTGATACGTGCCAGTACAACGTCTGACGTACCGAGGACAGAGGAGTCTGTTATGTTTAGTTGAAGCCTATTGTTATGGCTACAAATAATTATACAGGAAAGATAATTTGAGATATAAGGGAGTGACGTTATCATCTCTCAGCTTCAAGCCACCCTCGTCTAACAGTGGTGCGTTCTGCTGATCACACGAGCATCTGGCAACCGACTGGTGGCGGTATGACCATCACAATTGAAGGCGTAGCTAAATACCACAGACCGATGATGGGCACCCGTGTTTGCGCACACAACTGTGTTGTTACTTATGTCCTGACAAACTTGGCTACTTGGAACTCGACCTGGGATTCAAATTAGGGACCTCTTGGTCCTTAGGCGATATGTTTGCTACCAATAAACCAACGAGGCAGTGAAGTTCATTCTCTTGCCTTCGATATACGATCCCTTAAACGAGGCATGACGTTGGCAACTGACAAGTGACTGACTGTCTGTTATCGCAGCGAGTAGAACTTCTCTCTCGGTTTCCATCTGACCAAGAGAGATATTATCCAGTGCTACTAGAAAAAAATATAATAGGCATGATGACTAATTTTTATTTTGGATTAATATTAATGCGTCACCCAATTATAGGAACATTGGTGAAAGAATTACTTCGCTTGTATGAAAAGTCTCCGAGCTATCACAATTTCAAAATCACAAATTATAAACTTACCTAAAAACGCTTCATGCAAACTGATACGAAGGCGTGACGTCTTCGTATTGCGTAGTGTTTTGTATGCATCGTTTAAGAAGCTTGTTCGATGGCTATATTAAATAGTGCGTTTATGTTCTGGGTTCCATAGTGTTATAATGATTTTTGATTAATTTTACACTTTTGAAATTGACTTTCCCGATGAACTTTGAAGGCCTATCGCGCTCTCAATTTACAAAACAATTTTGTTGTGATTTCTCAAATGAGTGTTATTTTAATGGTTCTTTCTGGCAACCAAATAACATGGTAATTCAACCATGGTCATCTCCCCTATTAAGGAACAATAACGAAATGTTAAAATGTAACCGTCTGTATATCCTTGATTTGTGGTTCATCCGAATGGCTCAGCATTTTCACGTGCCAAATTAATGCCAGTTAATCGAATACATTTCCATATTGTAATGAGGCTACGGTTTCGGAATTCATGATTCCAATTGTGGGTATATTTAAGTTTTTGTTCGTTGTGACTTTTGTCGGAATCAGACAAGTAGTCGGTATATACCAGACCCTTTAAATTCAGGTCACATTTAAAAAGTCTGGTCAATATCGTTGAATGTGAAAAGATTATAACTAGAACAAAGAAAGATTGTAACGTAAAAGGTGCATTTGCATACACATAAAATACTGTTAAGATATCTTTCTAATAGCGTAGTATTTTCCAAGAGAGGTAGGACATAGCGAATCTTCGCTCGAATTGAGCTGCCCGTCCGGGGAAGGACTTCTACCCTATAGAATACCGCAGCCAAATGACCTCCGGGTCGTGTTTCTGCCGGTGAGTCGGGTCTCCGGAGCTCGTGGGGGGTTAGGGTTGGGCCGGCATGGCAGTGACAACTGACAGGTAACTAACCAGTTACTTGCTAGTTATCACAGCGACTTGGGCTTCTCCTTCGCTTTCTATCAGGCGTAGGGAAGCCATTATGTCGAGCTATAAAAAAATGTGTGCTTTTAGCACAATTTCTTTGTTAAAATTTAATCTAAACTAATATTATAAAGAGGAAAGATTTGATTGTTTGTTTGTTTGTTTGTTTGTTTGTTTGTTTGTTTGTTTGATACGAATAGGCTCCGAAACTACTGGACCGATTTGAATAATTCTTTCACCGTCGGATAGCTACAGTATCTGCGCTGAACATAGGCTATATTATATTTTTAAAAAAGTTAGGGATCCGTGCTAAAACTCCAATAATGTAACCCAAATTTACCAAAAAGATTTTAATCTACAAAAAAAGAAAAGATCTTACATACTGACGTCTCTTGGCATCGTTCCCATAGCAACCGAAACTGTTATGACATCTAAATAAATAAATTCTAATATGAAATCGTACTTTAACGTAAAAACTACTGAAAGGATTTTGATGAAACTTTACAGGAATGTTATTTATGCATCAGATTTACACACAGGCTATAGATTACAAGGGTATTAGATTATAAGGGTATTGTATTATATTTTAGAATTTACAATTTCGGCAAAATATGTTACATACTTTTTGAAATGACCATAGATACTGTCTTTTCTTGAATTTGTCAAAGAAATTGTCATTTTGACATGACAGGTATTGACATCGAAGTAAATACGGAATTATCGGAAATTCACAACAAACAGTGATATAAATATTTGTGAACCGTCGGCTTTCTTTCAGGATAAAATTCTTCGGAAAATACTATAAATGCAAATTGCTATAGCTAAAAATACGACCAACTTGAAAACACACCACCGGTGTTTCCTGCATCAATGCTGCTATCAGCTTGGAGTCTCCTCATTTAGCAACAAATCGGAACAACATTTAGGAATAGTGCACAGTCGAACAGACCTAGCATAAACCGTAAGGTACAAGGCATCCTGAATCATAGTGTCATGAAGCTCTAAGAACCCAAAAAATATGAATGCATTCTTTCAAGGTTTAGGAAGGCTCACATAATGAAAACTGCGATCTGTGCATGCATAATAAATTTTTTTCTTTTCTAATCCGATGTTATAATTTCTGTACCCTATACTATGTAATAGTATGTATGTATTTTAGCCTAATAAAATAATTTTAATTACGCATGGGTTGTAAGGGAGCGGCCTGTCATCATTTCGTTCCAAGCCAACCTCACCTGCCCGTGGTGCATCCTGCCGAATAACAAACAAAGCGCTGGCAGCCGACTCTGGGCGGTATAACCGTCACAGATGAAGGCGTAGCTAAATATCACAGACCGATGACGGGCAACAGCGTCACCGGAGCGTGAAGCTACGCCCTGCGATCGCCAACCCGCCTGCCCAACGTGGCGATTATAGAGAACTATGTCCAGTAGTGGACTATAATAGGCTAATGATGATGAATTACGCATGTTGGAAGAAAATAGCGCTATTAAAGTAGGTATTGCTTTTTGGTCGACGTCATTATCGCTAAATCATTTTTAAGGTAATTTCATGTAGGTACTAAGATGAAAAATGCTGATGAAAGATGAAAGATGGTTTTGAGTTTACGGCAAGTAACTGGTCAGTTACCTGTCAGTTGCCACTGCTATGCTGGCCCAACCCAAACCCCCCACGAGCTCCGGTAACGCTACTCACTGGCAGAAACACGAACCATCATTTGGCTGCGGTATTCTATAGGGTGGAGGTCCTTCCCCGGACGGGCAGCTCAATTCGAGCGAAGATTCGTTATGCCCTACCTCTCTTAAAGTCATCAGTGTTTAAAAGACGTCGCTAGATATATAATTATTCATCTGAACTAACAGCTAATTGAACCTTAGCTAAGAGCAGGATGTTCCTGAACAAAAGGCCTGAACAACGTATTGCTTTTATGTTAACTGCATCACATATTGCGTTTGTTATGTGTCAAGCCATGTTCAGATTTCTCAGCCTTCGAATCGAATGTACCTTCATGTTGTTTCTAGCATCCATTAATTTTAGCATTGTAAGCGTGTGTATAGGTTATACTAGCTTTCGCCGCACGCTCTTCGCGCGTGCGTGCTCAAGCTAGGTCTGCGACGCTGGACGCTCCGGGCTTCGCCCTACGCGGAG